>OY757908.1:104420300-104622800 GCA_963585895.1 Sepioteuthis lessoniana
CTTGGAGTAGTAGCTATTGAAAAGGGAGCATTCAGATTGTCCTCATCTACAGTCAGTCAACTAACTTATATATATACACATACACATACGCACAGTCACATATACAAACACTCTATGGTGTCTGCAAAAGAAATAGTTTCAAAAATCTGATATTTTTTTTTTTTAGATATCAACAACATTGACTCTTATAATACCTAATTTTATAGAGAAATGCTTGAAGTTATATTTATTTCAACAGTACCACCAGAAAAAAGAAAATTAAGACTTGAAGAATTGCAATTAAAAATAATAAACAGTGTTCCATCATCTTTAATAAAACTTGTTTGAATAATAACTTGCTACCTAAATATACACTCTTCAAAATATATGTTTACACAAATATATATATATATATATATATATATATATACGTGTGTGTGTGTGTGTGTGTGTATTAACGAGAATTCTCTAAAATGCCTGACATCTGATACATATTGTTAAAGAATTTATTTAACAAAAATGTTTTTTTTTAATGATTTTTAAAACTCAACTAAAATTTTAAAATCTTAACACTATGTGTGTGTGTGTGTGTGTGTGTGTGTGTGTGTGTGTGTGTGTGATAGAGAGAGAGAGAGAGAGAGAGAGAGTGTGTGTGTGTGCGAAAAGATATTAGCATGGAAACTAGAATTTCAAACTGAGTTCATATTCAGGCTGTGACTGCATTCAAGATCTAATTCCTTTGAGAAAGGCATGACTCCATCTCTTTTCACACCATCAGTATAAAATAGTAGGACTGATTGAACTATTTAACCTTTAGTAGAGTAAACAGTCTAGGGGATAGACATTTTTAAATTCATACCACCAACCAACATACCCTTTGTCAGCATGAGAGTATAAGGCCCATCAGTCCTCACAGCTTACAGACCTAAGAAATAACCTGTAATGGACTTAGAAAAAGACAATAGCATTAAAATGTTTTAGCTTTGAGAATAAAGCAATTTCTGTTCATGCTTACCCTGATTATCATAGTTTCTGACGAGTGATGCCTATTCAATGTTAATGATAGAATACTTATTTTCTGAATTTATTTGCAATTGCATATAATGTAAATTATTTCTGTATTAACAACCATTATGCTACCTGCACATGATCTAATATAGATATAAATATATGCACTTACATGTTTGTACTTAGAGGGCTTATTTTGTCTAGTTTTTCTTTGGTGTTTATTATTGCTTGGGATAATCCTAGAATTTTAGCTAAGCCTATTTTTGCTAATGACTAATGTATATCCTTCCTGTTTCAGACCAAAGGAAAATTTGATTGGCTGACCCAAAACTTATCAAGCCTGGCCTTCTTGAGAATGAAATTACAAACCTGGGCTATTTTCTTGCACATCTAAATTAAGATCTGTCTGACTTTATGAAATCTTGTCATTCCCCTTCAGCTTGTTTATACTTAAGTATGATACTTAACATTTATGATGGTTTCATTACAGATGAAATACTTGTAAAGGGCAAAGTTCAATACACTTTATGATTATTCACTGAGTATAAGTAAAGTTTACATGAATTTTAGAAGATAACTAGCTCGGTTCCCATCAAAATGACTGGATTATTAACATATAGAATGGCATGTCTACCACACACACACACATACACACACACACATGCGCACACACATACACACACATGCACATGCGCGCACACACACACACATGCATGTGCACACACATGCACACGACACACACACACACACACACACACACAATAATAATAGAGTGTAATATCTGTGCACTCTACTCTTTTGATAATATATACTTAATTATGTTATATTTATGTATGGTAACACAGGGGAGGAGAAAGCGAGAGAGAGGAGAGGGACTTACTGACCAGGATATTGTACTGATTTCTAGTTAGCTGGGGTGGAAGAAATGGTAAGTAAACAACAATAGAGTCTACAATGAGGTGGAATTTATAAATGGAAATGTACAAGACAGTTCCCCTTTCTTTCTATTAGTTCAGAGGGTTTACAAAGAAGCTGAATTATTGAATGTTAATTCTTTGATGTTGAGTTCTTGGTAAGTTCATGGATGCCTTGCTTAAGTTATCTTTTGGTGTGTATGTGAGTTAAGGTAACTTGGTCCCAAAAGGATATGCTATGAGTGTTATTCATGCCTGGCAGTTGAGGCAAGCAAAGAAGCAACTGTTTGTCAAAGTCACATTAGGGCTGCAATAATGAGAACTGGCCTTTGTGGGATTGCCCACTGCTATGTACCTCAATCAGTCTGTGACTTCAAACAGCTTACAATTATATATATATATATATATATATATATATATATATATATATATATATAAAGAGAGAGAGAGGGGGGGAGTATGTAATTGAGAACAAATTATATTTTAAAAACAAGGATAATTAATAGATCAATACACAATATCTCTTTTAAAAATTGTACATGTTCAACTCAGAAAAACAGAAAAAAGTTATTCATTAAAACTGGATGGCCTCAATGCAGTCTTTTGTATACAAACTGGGTGATTCTTCATATTGGCCATCAAGTCCATAATTGTGACATTGAATGAGCCCTTGGTACTGTGTGGCTACTGATTGATCTCCCTCTTGATGTACTAGATATAGTAATCCAGGAGATTTAAAGCAGAAAAGCTAGGAACTATACATTGGAGGTGATCATGTACAGCCATTCCTGGATAACATGAGTAATGTTGGAGGAAATCCAGTCTTGTAACTTGGATGAAGATGTTATGTTTGTCATAGAGCTAGCCTGGAGGTAGAGTGAACATGACTTTGTTTTTTTTTTTCAGATTGATGTTAAGCTCAAAAGCAGTGCATTGTCTAGAGAAGAGATCTATTATAGCTTGCATGTCTTCTTTGGTGTGAGCAATGAGATCTGGATTGTCAGCATAGAGGAACTCCTGAATGAGGGTCTAGAAAGTCTTCAAATTTGTGTTGAAGTGTGTTAGATCAAAGACTTTACCAGTGGTTCTGAAGCAAATGTAGACATTGATGTTGCAATCTTAAAAAGTATATGAGAGAGTTACAGCAAAATATATGGGAAAAAGTGTTGTGGAAGGAATATTGCTTTGCTTAACACCATTATCAATGGAAATTGGTTTTGAAAGTGTGCCTTTGAAGTTAACACGAACTTTCATGTCACAATGGAGTTGCAAAAACATGTTGACGAATTGAGGTGGACATCCACGTTTGCCAAGAATGGTTCACAGAGCAGTCCTATTAACAGTGTCGAAAGCTTTTGTTAAATTGACAAAGATCTGGTAAAGAGCTAAGCGATGTTTGATGCATTTATCCTGGAGATGACAGGCAGAAAAAAAATCAAGTCCATTGTATTACAACCTGATCTAAAGCCACATTGACTTTCCAGGATAACAAAGGGGCATATTCATTTTGTTAGCTGATTGAGTAAAAGTTTTACAAAACCTTACTGACTGCTTCAAGAAGGCTTATACTTCTGTAATTTCCACATACAGATTTGGATCCCTTTCCTTCAAACAATGAAACCAAAATAGCATCAATTCAGTCTCAGAAGACAGAAGTACCCAACCAGATATCAGATTGTGTGTGTGTGTGTATATATATATATATATATATATATATATATATATCAGTCACACAACTTGGTCTCACAAAAGAGTAATAGAAAATAGAAAATTCTAAGATGCATTGTGCTATGATAACAACAAGACTTAAAACTGACAAAATTTGAACCAAAAATTAATATTGATATAACAAATACTGAAAATAAAACCAAACAAAAAAAAAAAATACAAAAATCTTATTTTAAGAATTTTATTTTTGTATTTGCTGTATTATTATTAGGAAGAGACCCTATGTAATGGTTAAAGTGCTGGACTTTGGCCTTGAAGTAAGCAAGTTCGAACTTTAGTTGCACCATTACATTCACTTTTGGTCTAATACTCTTGGGAAAGTAATTAACCATCTTATTCCCCAGCTATGGGTTAAATAGTATCACTACTGTTCTTATGTGAGGATGGCTTTGGCATTAAATAACCCACAAAGTTTGACATGCCATTAAACAAAGAAACCACTCAAGCAGAAAGTATTATTGTTATTAACTTTTGAATGAGATTTTGTCAATTTCAAGCTGTGTGAATATGTTAAGACTATTAAAATATTATTATTTTATATTTTTTTTACTGTTATAATTTTATTATTACAAATTCATCTATACTCTGAGGAAGAGCAACAGATGCTACACTTGTATCCACCCCCAAAGGTCAGGTATCTACACCCAGATAGGAGTACCGGTTTGGTTGGGTTTTACGACATATCAACCATTGTAGGTTATTTAATGCCAAATCCTATTTATAGATATATATTGAATATATATGATTTGTAAACATATCTTATTGATAACATTTTTAAATGAACCTGACCTCGTTTTTTTATGCACAGAGTTAAATGGTTTCAAGTATTGCTATTTAACACCAATCATTCCATTGAACATTACTCAAATCATTTTATTACACACAGTTAAAAGGTTCTAAGTATTGCTATGTATCACGAACAACTCAAATAAACATCAATCATTTGTTTACACATAGTTAAATGATCATACAGTTCTATTTCAAACAATTCAATTTAGCAAGAGTCATTTGTTTGCACTCAGTTTAAATGTCAAACAGTTTTATTTGACCCATCGATTGGACCCTATCAGGTGCTACCACTCCAGGCTAGAATGGACCTGGGAGCAATGGCAATGAAGGAGTACTCTGCATTCCCTAAAGCCCCAACAATACTGGAGCCTCACCATCAGATTGTTTAGTGTTGTATGCAGAACACTCATTGGCAGGGTTTAACTCTCAGCAGTGATGCAGTCAGTGTATTCTACAACCCCAGCTAACTGGGCTGTTAGATCCTCGGCATAGTGCCCATATACTACACTCTGACCCTAGGCAAAACTGCTACTCTATACATATACAATCCTGTTATTTTCATGGGAAATATACTAGTAAATATAGAAAAACTGTAACAGCAGTTGAATGATAGTGAAAGGATTGCAGGTGTGATTGTTTATCCCCACAAACAATTCTTTAAACATCTCATTAAAAAAATACATTTCTTTAATGGATACACTAGGTGTCAAGATTTGGCAGTGGAGCGAGGAAGGGGTTATAAAAATTCCTGTAATACAAAACTGTTTTAAATGATAAACACAAAGAAATAAAGGAAAAAAAAAACACCTAAGCAAAAAATATATGTATTTACCAAACTCCTCTGTTAGAAGCAGGATGTGACACAAGGTCAATTTTTTAAAGCATAGTCTAACAGATTTGGATTCAGTTTTCCTTCCTGGTTCCCATACCAAAGGTTAAAGAGTCCAGTTGCCCTACTATTTACCCATATCTGGAGGAAAAATAGACGCATACTTTTCCCAATGTTAAATGCAAACAGCCCCATCCAGGGATTAAACTTGGGTCATCATTTCCATTTCCTACAATGATAATTACACCACAAGTGCTTCCAAGGAGCAAAAAGTAGATGTTCAATTTTTCATTATTGTTAGCTATGTTATAAAAATAATTAAACTTTTTAGGCTTGGGAAATCTTTTTTGTTTTGAGAGAAGAAAACCCTTTGTCAGTGAGGCTTACAATAAACTGACTGTATACTATGCAGAGAGGTAATCCCTCACCTCCCAAAGAGCTTCCTGGGTATGACACTAAACTGCATCTGATGGTGTAGTTCCATTTCTGGAGATTTGGGGAGTGTAGAGTACCACTTCATTGCTATTACTCCCAAACTCACTCTGATTCAGTGTGGTTAGTACCTGTTAAGGTATCATTTATGGATCAAATAGATCCCTTGGCAAATTATTTGTATTTAATAGGACCATGTGAAAAAAAACTCTTAAGAACCTTAAGAAAAACCAACCACAAACAAGGTTCACTTCAACAAGACAAATAAGAAAAAAGAAATAGAAAATTTGGCCTAAGCTCCATATGCCTTTAAATCTGAGACCACATGGTCACACTGTTTTGTGTTCTGTGATATAACTAACTTGTAATGGTTCTCATACATCTTCAGACAAAAAGAGACAACCTTGCTTATTATCTTGTTTTATTACAGAACTGCCCCTTAATAAGTTCACCATTAACACATTTTTTTTATAAAAAAAAAAGTTAATTTTCTTCTAAAGCTAAGATAAGATTTTATTAATTCTCGAGGAACATTATAAAAAGTGAATATTATTAATAATTCATTACCAAATTCAACAGTATTGAAACTATACTTTTAGTTTACAAGAAAATGAGTTTTTTTATAACAAATATTGGTAGAGATGTACTTAGTTATGCACAATATTGTATTTGTTTTTTTATGGGACATGTTACAATAATAATGAAGTGAAGTTGGCAACCGTAGTCGAAGGCGACCAGAAGGCTCCCTTTTCAATAGCTACTATACTGAGATGTAGGGGAGGGCGCTACTCCTTTCCCTGGATTGCTCCATTTTACCCTTGATACGTACCTTATAATGCTGAGTGTTAAGTAAGTAGGTACCAAGTACCATTTTTAAAGTCTTTGGTATGACACTACCTGGGATTGAACCCAGGTCTTCTGGACCATTGGCGAACAATCTACCCACTAGGCCAATGAAAGTAATAAGGTAGACATTACTCTGAGTCTTTTGTGAAGAAATCTAATTAGGGTAAATGAATCATATACCAAAACCTAAAACCAATTTTAGTTCAGTTACTTGTTATAATATTGAATATATCTTAACAGGGACAGGTACTACACTCAGATTTAAGTGGAAAGTCCTAAAAACTACACTCTGATTCTAGAAAGAAGCAAAATGCACAGATGATACACTCTTCCCTAGGTATTAGTGCAGATCAATACATAGACAATTCCATCATTCTGACAAGAATTGTACTAATATTTAATTATGCAACTGAAAGAGAACTTATGGCCTTAGTATATAACAATCCATCCATCAAAAACTCTCTCTCTCTCTCTCTCTCTCTCTCTCTCTCTCTCTCTCTCTCTCTCTCTCTCTCTCTCAGATTTGTTTACAGAAAGAAAATAATTAATTGAATTGTTGAGGAATAAATAAATAATATTTCCTTTCATACAATATAATTTCCTTTTCAGTGTTAGGTTGGAGGTAGTAGAAAGTAGTGGAAAAAAAAATCTATGAATTTCCTAAACTGCATATGATAGGGATTTGTTTATTTCTAAAGATGCTGGATTGTATCCATCAGGTTTGGTCATCAGGTATCTTTCCCATGGCAGATGTCTAGGCAAGTAAATATAGAACATGTTTATTCATGAGCCAAGAAATGAAAGCCTGCTTTTTGGCTTTGCAGACAGGATACAAAGGAATGCAGGGCTCTATGTTTGGCTGTAGAAGCTGCCAGATAAGTATCAGCCCGAAAAATACACACTTGAATAAGCATTGGTTTCAAATCCACAAGGTCTTAGTTCAGTTCATATTGATGCTCACCTATTTATATAGTTGATATATATGGTAAATAAAAATACTCTGGAAGCAAACTCCTCTTTTAGATCATTAAGAACACATTTGAAGATTACTGGAAACTTCAGCTTTTATCTCGTATGGGAAGTAAAGATTGTTGTAAGATACCTACAGACTTAGACTGCTTATATATAGACAAGTATTAAATATTACAAGCAATATATATTTCTGATAGGTTGATCCAATAGAACTGCAAGTTGAGGTCGACAATATAAATACTGAAAATCTGATAATTGAATCTTTATATATATATATATATATATATATATTACAGTCTATAATACATACACACATACATATATATAGCAGTCACATAATTTGGTCTCATACAGTGCCATAAAAAATATTACTGAAATGATAACACACACACATATGCATACAAGATGTGTTCAAAATGTATCAAGACTGAATCTGTATTTACTGAGATAAAAATGAACAATAAATGAAACACTATTTTTTTTTTTCAAAATAGTCTTTTTAGCATTTGACACACTTATTCTACTATGTTTTTCTTTTGGTTGAAGCATCTCTGAAATGCCTCCTCTTTTGCTATGGTGGTAAGATGCACTGTTGTATATCTTTAATATCATCCACATCCTCAGATATTACTAAGCCCACTCAGCTACAGCTGTAAAATACACTGACTGCATCTCTGCAGAGAGGGTAAGACACCAGCCTCCCAAAGAGCATCCTGGATATGACGCTAAACAATCCGATGGTGAGGCTTCAGTAATGCCGAAGCTTTCCCTTGACTGTCATCACTCCCAGGTCCATTCTGGTTTAGAGTGGTAGTACCTGATAGGGTCTGATCGAAGAGTCAAATAGAACTATTTGACATTTAAACTGTATCCAAACAAATGACTTATACTAAATTTTATTGTTAGAAATAGAATTGTTTGGTCATTTAACTGTGTGTAAACAAATGACTGATCCTAATGAGTAGAGTGTTTGCCAATGGTCTGGGAGACCTGGGTTCAATCTCAGGTCGAGTCATACCAAAGACTCAAAAAATGATACTTGATGCTGCCTTGCTTAACACTCAGCATTATAAGGAAACAATCAAGGGTAAAATGGAGCAATCCAGTGAAAGGAGTAGCACCATCCCACACACCTTGGTGTGGTAGCAATTGAAAAGAGAACCTTCGGGTCACCCTCAACTAAGCTCACCAATTTTTCTTATTATATAGCAATGCTTGAAACTATTTAACTGTGCAAACAAATGATTAATTATAAATAGAAATATTTTAAACCATTTAACTGTGTGCAAAAAAATGAGCTCCGGCTTGTTAAAAATGTTATCAACAGAATGTGTTTACAAATCATATTTAATACATAAAGAGAGTTTGGCATTAAATAATCTAAATGGTTGATATGCGATAAAACCCAAACAAACAAACATTAATTTTTAGTTTAGGAAATAACAAAAGTTGCATAGAATTAGGTCAGGTCTGGTCAGTATGGAGGGTGCTACACATGCACAATCCTGTGCTTTATTAAAAACTGCTTTTCAAATAGTATGAGAGGTGGTTTCATACCTTTTTTTTTTCTTTGAAATTGGCACTGATACTTTAGAGAATTTTAGACATCATCACTTATTGTGTAAGTTGCTCAACTGTGCACATATCTTAATTTGAATTTATCTTAAGCTTCAGTCTTGATACATTTTGTCATACCTTGTATATGATTAAATGTAAATTTCAAACACAACACTCTAACAACGTACACTCTTGATAATGATCAATGATGGTCAAAAGTACTTAAACTACAGATAAAAAAGCTGCAGAGAGTTTTTATATAACTTTCAATCATGTATGTGATATCTTACCCACTAGAAGGAAAAACTTAGAAAAAACTGAATAAAATATATTTGTCTGCCATATTCCATGAAACATATCTAAATGAGAATTTTGTGTGTAAATGTACCTTACACACACACACACACACACACACATATTCAGTGGGTTCTCATATATGGACACACTCATCACCATCATCATGTCGTACCGCATGCATGGATATCCCTGACCCTCTCTCGCCACTTCTCCCTATCATTCATCACCTCTGGCAGGTCTTCAAGGGCCACATCCCATATCCTCACATAGCTGCTGAATGTATGTTCAAGCTGGTTGTCCTGCTTTTGCCCAGCCATATGTGGGGGTCCATTGGAGTACAACACTTATGAGCTTGTCCCTGCTTCTCCAGCAGTGACCTGCATGTCTGGTTTGTCTAACTTGGATAGTTTTCATGATGGGAGGCAGATGGCCATATAGTTGATGCCTTCAGTTCTGTGGAGAGACTGGATGCCATCCAGAGGATCTGCCAAGAGTAAGATGATCGAAGGGATAGATGTTGAGAGGGTCAAGGGAATCCATGCAATCAGCACATCTTGATAAAGATGATATACAGGGAAAAAGTTTTGGGGTCATCCAACGTTTCTTTTAGAAACACCTAAAAATAAGATATTTTCATAATTTTTTAAGCAAAGGTAAAATTCCAGTAATTTTATTACATTTGCTTTCATTTTGACAAAAAGTTAGCACTCAAAATTAAAACATTTGTCCTCCCTAGCTATGGGTTAAATATTACAGCTACTGTTCAACAAGAATGGCTATGGCATTAAATAACCCTCAAAGGTTAATATGCCATTAAATAAGGAAACCAAATCAAACAAAACCATAGAATTTTTTTAAAAAAGATAATAAAAGAACTATGCAAATATTGTTGTAATGGCAGAGTTTTTTTTCTTTCATAATAACTACTATATTTGGTCAAAATGAGTGTTCCTTGTAAACACCAATAAGTGTTACAAGATAAGTCAGGGTTGAGTTAACATTTAGAACCTGAATTAACATTTTACTTTTTTGAAAATTTTAGTAATCTTATAAAGTCTACTGAGGGGTTAATAGTGAAAATAAAATGTTTCTCATATAAAATATTCATGATTTAATAAATTGTACAGTGGACAGACAAGTTCAAATTTGAAAATTTTGGTATTAAGAGGAGAGGGTATGTAAGAAGAAAGCCTGAAGAATAAAAAGAAATAGATTATAGTTACAGACATTTTACCTTTTACTATATATATATATATTGTCATCCACAGTCAGACTGTTCCATTGAATGACAACTCTTCAGTGTGGCTAGACCCACTAGACCACTTAAAGTTAGGATTGAAACCCAGCTGAATATAAATTCAGTCAGACATCTTACCAAGAGCCATTATCCTTTTCAGCCTAAGTGAAGGAATTCTTTATGTATATCTTTTTACATATACACTATCAGGTACCTGGAGTGCTCAATTCTTAGGAAGAGCTATTGCATTTCAGCATATGTAGCAGCTGGCAAATTTACTAAACCAATGGGGCAGCACACACACACACACACACACACACATATATATATATATATATATATCTATATATATATATGCCTTGAAAAATAATGAAAGTGTTCAGGTAATTTTACAATTACATTGTATTTATAAAATTTCAAAAAATTACTCTATATTTCTCATCTGAAAATAAAGATAATAATTGATCTTACCCTGTCGCTATAAATGAAAACAGTTATAACAAAATAATTCTGATATATAGATATCAAACATATTTTGCCTAAAAAGTATAGTGTGTGTGTGTGTGTGTGTGTGTGTGTGTGTGTGTGTGTGTGTGTGTGTGTGTGTGTGTGTGTGTGAGATGGTATTTCTCTGATGTGGGTTATCTGGTTTCACATGTTGAATTGACAATATCTCAGATTGTCACACTTCTTGCTTGATGATTGACAACATCAACTCTCACTATTTCCTACCATTCATAAAGACACGAGCTAGACATGAGCTTCAAGTTCAATTTCACAATTTCACGCTAGATCCTTTGCTGACCACCTTGGCATTTTCTCCATTCACAAAGAGAGGCTAGAGAAATTGCTTTGTTGATCATTTTTAATCTGAGGTGACATAGGACATGTCTGAACCAGCAGAGCCATCAGCATAGGAGCACTCCTAGAAGATACTTGAGTGTGCATAGCTAATATTGCCCATTGTTGGTATAGATTGCATGGGAAAACTTTCAATATGAGGCTGAGGCAGAAATTGTGGAAGACCTCAAGACACTGTGTCAAAAATATTCATGGACTAGGATTTACAGCCATAGAACAGACTTGATTGGACTAATCCTTGATAAATGTAACAGTTTGTACTGAGAGATATCTCCAAGAGGGACCAGAGACCTCTTTGTAATAGGAAGAAAGTTTGGTAAGCTTTGTTGGGGTGGACAAGGATTTTATCCTTGCCTTGATTGTTGGGCATGAAGGTAGCATCCAGATACTTGAATTCTGTTTTGCAAATGAAAGTGATTGGCAATTTACCTTGACTTTAGTTGTAGAAGCATTTATTCTAATTCCAAGTTCCTGTGCTTTGGTGTTGATAGTGTTGAGTTCTGCTTAGACCTCATTGTAATTTTCATTAAGAATGCGAATGTCATCTACTTTGTCAAGGTCTGTTAGATGAAAGCTCTGATCGATGCTGAGGCCAGGGAAGTTGACAAGACCTTTACACAAGACATTTATAATCTTTCTTGTATATATTATTTGTCAGCTTCTCAAATCGAAAATGCCAAAAACTCCAGAAAAACACAAAAAAAAAACAGACAAATAACATTCTAACTCTACTGAGTAATTATGGAATGTAATTTATCAAATTCAGTATAATGCAAAATTTTATCAAGGCAATTTACAATGTACTAGCAACCTAGCCTGACTACTATGTAATGAGAAATTATTTTGTTATAGTAATACAAGACCTCTTCATTTTAAGTGTCTTCTACTATCATAACTACAGAATCTCTCATTACTCTGTAGTACATCCTGCTTACATGACCAATATATATATATATATATATACAAAGTCACATTATGTTTTATATATAAGTTGATTTTTTTATACATATATGTATATGTTCAACATTGGGATTTGGGGAAAATTAAGTTTTGATACAATGAAATATAACAGAATAAAAATGGAGCACAAAGAAAAGTTAAGAATAGTTTGAAGGTACAACTTCTATTGTTAACCTAATTGTTGCAATCTGGATATTGTCAAGAATTCTGACGGCATAAAAATTTCAGTTGCACCGATGAGGAAAAGATTCCATTACTGGTTTTATTTGGTTGAAAGAAACACTTTTGCAAGGTGACATATTTGCAAGCTTTAGTTTGAAGACTGAATCTACGAGACTCAAATTTAATAATGTTTCTTTTTTTTTTATGAAGTTGCTAAAAGAAACCTTGGTGATAATAGTTGAAGCAGACGCAAATAAAGTATTAATGCCCAAGGATAAAAGATGTGCAGGAAATTTTGACAAGAGTAAATATTGAAAAGCGGTCAGAAGCAAATGACTGCTGAAAATGGTTCATCAATGCTTTTTCCTTGCCATCGTCTCAGATTCATAAACACCTGAACAGAAATTATACTAGATTTAGTATCTTAAAATTCTGTTTTAATAAGTAAAAAAATAGAAAATAACACTAGCCAACTTAATAAGTATCAGAAATTGTGGAAATTTTATAAAATCTATATATCAATACTCCTATTTGTAACTATATATCTATCGCCCAGTTATAAATAAATACATGAAGAAATATACATGAAAGAGAGAGAGAGAGATGTCTTAAATATACTGCTAAGTGTGGAAAGGATAGATAAAATAAGCTAAGTGAAATTAATCCTCATATCCATGCTCATATGATTTCACCACATGGGTCAGCATATATTAATACATTTATCTGTTATTACATACCTCCCTACCTATCTATCATTCATGTGTGTCATACTTTCAGTTTTATAAGCTGAAAGTAAAGATAATGATTGGTCCCATGTCTTTTCCTCTTCCTATAAATTAAAACAGTTATAATAAATGAAATTTAATATTCCTGAATCTCAGAGTTAAGCATGCACATGTTTCAGCAAAGATGAAATGCAATATTAGCGATGAGAACAGAGCCATCTTATTCATAGGTATACATAAGAAGCTAAGAGAAAAAGATAGAGTTGTCTCAAGTATGCTGCTAAGAGTGAAAAAGATGGATAGAATAAGCTAAGTGAAACCTACCTCTCATGAGCACATACATAAACTTTTACTGTGTAGGTCAGAATTCATATATTAATACACTTGTACCTATCAATCTTAGACTTCATTAAAATGTTTAGTTTTATAAAAGCAGCTGTCTCACCTCCATATAGCTCTTTACCTACCTTCTTATTCTTCTTCTTCATCTCCCACTTTCTTTTTCTCCATCTTTGCATGTTTTAAATCTCTCTCTCTCTCTCTCTCTCTCTCTCTCTCTCTCTCTCTCTCTCTCTCTCTCTAAGACTTTTTAAAGCATTCAATTTCAGAAAAGCAGCTGACACAAGTATATTTATAATTGAAAGTATGTCACACAAATGATAGATAGGTAGATAAGTACATGGTTATGAATTAGTGTTTAGATATAATGATGATTGACAATGTTTCATCTAAAAATAAAATTCTATTAATACAACTAATATAAAAATTAATAACAGATAGAAGATCTAGAGATATTAATAACTGAGTAAAGGATGGGTTTAAAAGGTTTGATTTGTGGTTCTGCTAACCAATGGTTATTCATTGTTCAGATGATTAAAGCATCTGATACATTTAAACAGCCTTCCCAGAGGCAAATAGTTTATACCTTACCATTTGTGATCTACACTGTTCCTTATTGTAGTCGATTGATAGCTCAATGAGTTGAAATAAAAAGCATCTAAAAGTTAAGATGATATGGTTGATGAGACAGATGTATCTAATATGTGCATCTGGCATTTTAAGGGCGAGATTTGTTAACAAGTGTCAGCATAGTGATGATTGGCCAGAACCAGCTAATTTTATTATAAATATTATCAAGTCTGCTTGTTATCTTTGAATGACTGTATGATTAATGTGTATTGTTAATTAGTTTTGTTTATTTGATATGCACACCTTGCTAGCTGTAAGTTGTGCTATTTTCAATTGGATTTTAAAAGCCAACATACTGTAAACGTGAGTGCATGTGTTAAGATCAACGACATGCATAAATTCCAGTCAAGCTGTTGGTCTTGGCAGTCATTTAAGGGATGTAGACCTATGAAGAGACCCAGGTAGTCAGTTGAGAGGACAATCAGTGCTGAGATACAATTCAGGGAAGGAGGCATATTTAGTGTAATGATTATCATGGTAAGAAATGGGATCCGTGATCCGAGTTCAAATCCTGGGTGACTCTGTTTGTGTTTCATTTCAT
This sequence comes from Sepioteuthis lessoniana, assembly GCA_963585895.1. Taxonomy (NCBI): domain Eukaryota; kingdom Metazoa; phylum Mollusca; class Cephalopoda; order Myopsida; family Loliginidae; genus Sepioteuthis; species Sepioteuthis lessoniana. The sequence goes on from OY757908.1 coordinate 104,435,107, forward strand.
ACAAATGCCCTTGGAAAAGGCATGAATCCATCTTATCCCTCCCCAGCTATAGGTAAATAGTAGGACAGACTGGGTTCTTTAGCCTTGGTTAGGCAACTAGTATAAAAGGAAAATTCTCAATTAAAACCAGCTTTATTCTGCTTAAAAATGATCACATTTTGTCTGTGGCAGAGGGGTTGAGTAAATATATAGAATTCAAGGAAGAGATTCAGAAAGGCAATCAGCCTGAAAGGAACCCAAATGTGTCTAATAGAACTCACAATATGAAAAAAAAAGAACCTAAAATACAGACAAAACAATTCATTTAAAAAAAAAGTTGACATGAATACAAGAGACTTACAACTTCCCAAATGTATGAACACTAAGAGAATAAACAGCAAAAGGTCACATTTTAAAAATGTTTTTATGTTTTCTTCTCTCTGACCATCAGATGATCTCTTAAATGTTTGTTTTGATCCTCACCACAATAATCAGCAGTCCCATCTAAACTGTTATTTCATTCCTGGTCAATATAACAGCTGTCTTGTACCACTATTATATCATCCATCCTCTTTGCTACAATTTAGTAGCCATCAAAGTACCTATATAATAGATTATTTCATATTTATTACTAGTTTGCATCTGACAAAATTACTCATTTCATACATAGTGCTGTGAATGTTCTTTCTATCAAAAGATGTCTAAAACACTAGTCAAAATCAATAATAATAATTGTTAACAATGCTTTATATAAAAACAATTACAAATAAAAAATACTATTAATGCTATGAGTATAAAAAACAATAACAGATAGGCAGAATAGAGTAAAGGATGGTTTTAAAAGACATATGAATTTGAATCTCACTGAAAGCTTATTTTTATTTTGAATCCATGCAGTTCCTCATTGAAGTAGATTGAAAGCTTGAGTGAGTTGAAATAAAAAGCACATAAAAATTGACATAAAATAAAATAATATATAAATAAGATGCAACCAGTGAATAATAGATAGGCATGACATCTATATTAGAGTTGATAACAGTTAAAAGAGGTAAAATGCAAATGACTGCTGAAAATAGTTTAACATGAGTAAAAAATATAAAAAGAAGATCATATTTTTCTCCTTAGATTCATAAAGATTTGAACTGAAAAATATGCAATATTTATTTATTCTTTTAGAAAATTCTGTTTTGATATGTACAAGCAGCTATATAATACTTTTTTAAAAAGAATTTCCTTTCTAGCTGTTACTTTGATTTCAAAGATCAAAAGCAGTTGTGATTAGAAACACCGATTGAATAATAGGAAAAAAAAGAATAGGAATTTAATTACAGTTTTCTATAATCTGTCATCAATGATGGTTAAACATCTTTTGTTCTTTAATAAAATACAAAACAGTAATTTTCTACTTACAAAAAATACATGCAAAATGTATTAATACCTATATATAAATAATATGCTTGTTTGTAACTACATACCTATCATTCGTGTGTTTCACACTTTTAGTTATGATTCTACATGTGTTGTAGATTTTGTTAGACTAAATGCATTAACAAAACTTAAGAGAGTAGGAAGAGAAAATATGCTTGAGTGGAGAAAAAATGGCTGGGGAGGTGGAATAAGATGAGAGGAAAAAACTAGAAGTTAGCAAAATAAAAGGTAAGGGGAGGAAGAAGGAGATGATGGAGAAAGAGAAGATTTGAATTGTCAGTTAAAAGATTTAAGTCATTGTTTTTACATTCTTTTCTTGGTGTGAATATGTTGTGTCTTGTCCATGAATTCTGAGTTTGAGAGTATTTTTCTTAGTTGATTTTATACAGTTTCTTATACTAAAGTGCAGCAATAAGTCTGCAGCCTGACACACTTTTGAGCTAAAATTTAATCTGAAATCACAGTACAATCTGTGATTAATATGCACCACTGAATTAAGTGCATTAACAAGGAAGGAGATTATGTTAAAAAATAAATATTTGTTGTGTGAAACAAATGCTTTTTCATATGAGGTTTGAGACTTAGATACTCATACCTATATACAGCCCAATCAGCTGAGGCTGTAGAATACACCAACTGTATCTCCACAGAGGAGTAAGACCTCACCAACAAGTGTCCTGGATATAACACTAAACGGCATCTGATGGTGAGGCTCCAGTCCTGGAGCTTTGGAGAATGTACCCCTTCATTGCCCTTACTCCTGGGACCACACTGACCCAGAGTGTTAGTACTTGTTAGGGTACCATCTGTGGGTCAAAATATTTAATCATTTTCAATACTTGAAACCATTTAACAGTGTGCAAACAAATGACTGATTTTAAATTGAATTATTTGTATTATATAGCAATACTTGGAACTATATAACTGGATGCAAATGAATAAATAGTGTTAAATAGAAGTATTAGAGTTAGCCATATTGAAACCAATGAATTGTATTCAAACAAATGATTAATATTAAATAGAATTATTGGTGTTTGATAGCAATACTTGAAACCATTTAACTGTGTGCAAACAAATGAATCCTGGCTCATTTAAAAATGTTACCTACAAACTATTAGTTTACAAATCATATATTATATATATACATATAAACAGGTGTTGGTATTAGATAACCTACAAGGGTTAATATGTTATGCTTTTTTCTGTGAAACATAGATATGAAACTATTTTTCTTAGATGATAATTATGATCATTTTAAAGGAAACTAGACAACCTATGATTTCACTGGGTTCCCATTGTGACAGCAATGATGATAGTAATACTTCTATTTAGAAAGGAGTGAATTAGCATCTCTGTTACATTAAGAATTTGGATGATTAAAAAAAAGATAATTAGCATAAAAGCAAACTTTACAAAATTATCATTCTGTTACTAAATTGCTTTGTTCTCTAAGTTAGAGCATTTTAAGTGCATTGCTATAATAAAAAAACAACTCATTATGATGCTATTTCTACTGAGTTTCAATATTTTATATATATATATATTTTATATATATATTCACACAAATATGAGAATTTTAGTAATATATATAGACGGTACTTAGGGAATAGATTAGCCTTTTTTTTTTTCATATTGACTTTGATTTTCATACTTTTTAACGATGATTGCCAAAACCTCACTCTTATCATGAATCATTTCCAGTAAACTATTGATCAAAAGATTTTTGAATTGATTTAGTCATATAGCAGTATCTTACTTGGCTAAAACAATGGCACCCATTATTTTCACTTGGCTGTTTTGTATATTCTGAAGCATTTATAAGGCTTGCATTTAACTCTGATTAAGAATTTAAAAATAAATTCTTGAATAGTATTTGCCCCTCTCCTTGAGAAAGTAATTTTGTAAACAAGTGAATTGATCTCATTTACTTAAAACATTTGCACAGGTGCACCCTCCTACACATTTCCTTACACAGAGCTATTTGTAGACAGAATCTTGGTAATTTTCATGTAAGGGCATACTTTTGTGGCATGCATGGCACATTTCTCTCAATTAAGTTGTTTATAAGTCATAATGAAAAAAATATTCATCTGTGGGTTTTTCCAATATCATGATGGCAGACTTCACCTTTTGGGTCAACTATGAAGTGTAAATCAATTTGCTGATTATTTCATTAATCTAAATCAGATATACTCTGTCTACTTTATTATACAATTTTGTTTTGTTTTGTTTTAAATGCTTAATTTTATACTTGGTGATGTTATTTTCCCAAGACACTTTTAATATGATATATTTACCTTCCAGAAATAGTTGACTAAGCACATATTCTGATCATCTATCTTCACTAAATTCACCCAATATAGTTTATTTGTCTGTCTCTCAGTTATTACATAATGCAAGAATGGTTAGAGCTATGCACACTGAAGGGGGTGTCCTCGTGGTGTAATAGTTAAAGCGATGGACTGTGGAATCGTAGTAAGCAAGTTCGTACTCCAGTCGCACTGTTACGTTCATTTTCAGGCAAATACCCTTGGGAAAGGTATGAACCCCCTTATCCTCCCAGCTATGGGTTAAATAGTACCACTACTGTTCTTCTAGGAGAATGGCTTTGGCATTAAATAACCTTCAATGGTTGATATGCTATTAAACAAAGAAACCAAACCTATGCACACTGATTTTTCTATACTTACAAGTGAAATCCTGGAGCATGTTTTAGCCAATTAGTTTTTGAAAATTTTTTTAAAAAATTAAAGTTTTCCAGGAGAAATTTGATTTACATTCTAAGTAAATTGGATCCTTATTTTGTGTTTATCAGGTTAGCTAAACCAAATCTTTATCATTTTGTTTAACTATATAAAGCAGATATTTAGCTGAAAATTGAATTCCCAGAAACTTGAGTTATGATCTTTTTTTCTATAGCTTTTTTCAGTTTCTGTAACATTGTGCTAAGTTGCACTGCAATAAAACAGTAATCTTGAAAAATCCACACCCAGAATAAATCAATGCATAATGTGTCAGCGTACCAACTATCATGATATAACCAACCACAGCGGGTACCTACCACATCTTGAACTACTTCTGTCATGTTATATACACAGGCATTCTTTTGACTCACCCAAATATGAAGTGTTGCTCAAAAATTTGTATGCAATCAGACACAATTATAAGAGTCAATTATAAGAATCAAGATGAAAGGAATGAGAGAAGGAATAAGTATACAGTAGTAATCTTCCAAGTGGGAAGATCTTGTCAACCTTGAAAATTAGCATTCGAAGCCTGGAACACTGATCACTGAACATAAAAGTCAGGAATCTGCAACTTGTCATCTATACTTTATTAGTTTGTTAGACTATGCAAAAAAAAACAAAAAAACTGCACATTTTAAGATTGCACATGCACTGAGTATTTGAAAGACTGAAAATCATTTAATATGCAAAGTAGAGCTCATAGTTTAATCATATATATAAAAACATATATATATCATATATATAATAATATACATATATCATATATATAATCATCATCATCATCATGTCGCACTGGTAGCACTTGCCACTCCTCCCTATCGTTCATCGCACTAGGCAGGTCTTCAGGACAACATCCAGTATCCTCACATAGCTGCTGAATGTATGTTCGTGCTGGTCGTCCTGCTTTTGCACGGCCATGTGTGGGGGTCCATAAGAGTACATCTCTTATGAGTTCGTCCCTGCTTCTCCAGCAGTGTTCTGCATGTCTGGTTCATCTAACTTGAATAGTTTTCGTGATAGGAGGCAGGTGGCCGTACAGTTGGTGTCTTGTGGGGTGTTGCCGCCAGGACTTGTTCAAGATTGCACGCAGCATTCTTGTGTAATTGCCGTCTAGCTTCTTCTCCAGCCATTTTGTTAGCATCCATGTAGTGCACCCATATAGCAGTATCGATGTGACCGCTGCCTGGAAGAAACTGCGTTTCATTTTATCGGTTAGGTCTGATTTCCATATAATCGATAGCCTATTGATAGCTATCCATGCTTTCGTTAACCTCGTTTCGATGTCCTTTTCAGTTGATTCAAGCAGCGTCGAAATATATATAATAATATACATATATATATATATATATATATATATATATATATTCACTGATCCTGTAACTTGGTTTGGTTGTGGGGGCACTAATCATGTAGCTTGTTTTGGACAAGAAGAGCCGATCTCTCTCCAGGACTACAACTGGTCTGAATTCAGAGTTTTCCTTCTCTGAGACCAGTTGCCACACCATGGTTAATGATCCCTGTCTGCTCTACTAGTTACTGCTAACTGAATGGAGGATTGTTGGATTTATACTTTTCACAGGGGTATTAACACTATGTGAAATGCAGTGTCATTCAGTATTTTTTATCTTTCAAGTATTTTCAAAATCTTTCAAGTATTTTCTTTCATGTATTTTTGAATCTTTCAAGAATTTTTTAGTCTTTCAAGTATTTTTTAGTCTTTCAAGTATTTTTTAGTCTTTCAAGTATTTGCTGTTGTACTGTTGTAGCGGAATCTACTATATTTTTTGCTTTTTTACACACCTTTACATCAATGTTTATATCTGTAATGCTATTGTTATTATCATTATTATTATTATTATTATATTTAGTAGCAGTAGCATGTATTAAAAAGTATTTATATTTTTTATCAACTCAATACTTTTTAAGTTTGTGTAATACTTTCGATATGGTATCTTTTAATAAAGCTTGTTCATCTGAAAGTTTTCATGTGATATTAGTTGATTAGTTGATTAGTATCTTGCAATTAAAGGCTTTATAGTTGATGACTAATAGTCATCCACTTCTGGGTTTTATTTCAAGGGAGAAGTCACCACTTTTAACACACTCACTATAATACGACTACCAGTTGATTGTGCTATGTTTTTTACCAGAGGGAACTGACCCACTGGTGAGTCGATACCAAAAAATATAGCACAATTCAATGGTGGGTGATATTGTATTGAATGTGGTAAGAAGTTTAAACTAATTTGAGATATTATGGTCAGATATTATTTTACTTTCTTGCACTACCAAATTCTGCATGAAGGTTCAGCAGTTTTGAGTTCCAGCTTAAAACAATACCTCCAAACTGCCAAAGTCTCAGTACTTGTATCTGTCATTATAACACTTGAAACAACAGCTACAGCTGAAAAGTATTGGTAATGATATGATACTCATAATAATGTTAATAGCCTCTGAAATTCTTTGCTCACAAAATTTACAACCAAATCGATCACGAAACACATTCAAATTTTACTTCAGAGCACAGACATCTTAGTTTAAAGCTATTCCATCATTCCAATAAAAGAGTCTGTGAATGATTATTATATCAAGCCTATTATTATTAGTATTTGATGTGAATTCTCAGATTCCAAATTATGGGGCTTATGATATATAGTATAGAAGTACTCAGCAAAGAATATTGGGCTTACAGTATAAAATAGCCTTTAGCCAAATAATATTGAGCTCATGAGCTTAAAGAGTCAATAATATAGTGGAATTATAGACAGTCTTTAAATGTGTATATAAAGGTTTAGTTTAGTTTCTTAGTTTAATTGTATATCAACCTTGGTGGGTTATCTAATGCCAAGGCCATCCTTGAAGAAGAACAGCAGTGATACTATTTAACCCATAGTTCGGGTATATAAAATAAGTTTGGGAGTGAAAATCTGTGGAAAAGGAAAATACTTCTGATAAGCACTAATATTGATAATATTCTTAATAAGAAATAAAATCAATGTTTTTGTCCTTGTGGAAAGAAGAATTCAATATTGATTTTACTTTTTCTTTTTTCAACAGGAAATAAATGATGGTGACCAAAGCCAATTTATGATTCCTGACTCCCACCGAAATCTGATGTCTTCTCTCACTGACAGCGAGGATGGCTGGAGTGATGGAGACATTCGAGGTGCACGACAACTATCAGGTTAGCTAAATTTAGTTTTGAATGAAAATTTTGGTTAATCATTTAAGATGCTGAAATAAGCTTGTACCCCATTAAGTATTTTATTAAATTTGCATGAGCATTGTTTTAAAACTACTATGCAGATTCAACAATGACTATTGAATCTGAGTGGTGTGGATTCCTTCAAACATTTACACCTATATATCAATATACTACTACATATTTTTTTGTACTGTTGAAGTTTGTTTTTTTGTACAAGAAAGTAAATCAATCTATATGTATATAAAACATATCACTTTATATTAATATATATATATTTATTGGTCACACAGCCTGGTTTCACAGAGTAATTAGAATTTCAATTGTTATGGTAACATAAGGCATTACTCAACCAACATTAGATATACGTAAGTATATGTAAAGTGTTATTCATTTTTTTTAATCAATTCATAGCAATTCAAATATATGCATGACTCTTTTTTCTACAGAATACTCTAATGAACATTTCTCTTGCTTTTTCACTTTCTTTCTTACTATATATTTTTTTTTTCTAATTTAGTCTTCTCTCTTCTCTGTGTTCTTTCCCTCTTTTATTTCCCTCTCCTTGCAACTTATTCTCTATACTTCCTTCCTTCCTTCCTTCCTTCCTTCTCTTAATTCAATTAATTTGAAAGGATTTCAGTCAACTAATGTTCCTGCATTCTCAACTCACCAATATGACTAATGCCACCATCTCAAGCCCATAGACAACAGAATTGCTGATCCATACATAAATAATCCCATTATAAATTACAATAATTATGATTAACTGATATAAGTAATAGCATTTGTAAATAGAATAGCTATTTTTTTATTGTTTACTTCGATTACAAAAGAAAAAAGAATCACCCTAACCTCTCTTAAAAAGATGTAGGGGAGATATTTTCTCAGTAAAATATCAATCAATATGTATAACCATAAGTAGCTGAAATAAATGGTTTATAAATACAACAATTATCTTAATCTTACAGGGTGCTGAAAAGTTCTTGGCCCAACTATAAAGAGAATAACCTTTTCTATTTTTTAAAAACTTCTGTTGAATTTTTTGAAGAGTACTGAAATTTAAGGAATATTATTTCAAGTGTATTGAATAGTAAGATAGCATGTATGTTTCATGGCTCTAAATCATTCTCTTTATTGTTAGGTTAAGAACTTATCAGCACCCTCTCATGTAATAGGAGCTATGCTAGTAATTTTAGATTTTATTAAGTCTGAAATTGTCTTTATGTTATCCTTTAAGAATGTGTGGATTAGAGAGTGATAATTTTTTCAAAAAATCTTCCAGGAGACATTCAAAGGATATATAATGCTGTATCGACAAAGATGAATCCAGAATCGGTAGAACAGATCAATATTCTCTTCAATCCAAGCAGCTTATATCAGTAATACCAATAACTTAAGACTCTTTCAGTAGTGAATAATAGTCGGTTTTAATTTTACATTTATTAAAGAAAATAGAAAAATCATATGCAGAATGAATTACAGGTTTTTTTTTCTCGATAGACTATATAAGAGAATTTTACATGATTCAAACACAAGTATCATCATGATTGTTTTTGTTCCATTTTGGCTTGTGTTCTTTCTATGTCTCATATCCAGTAATCTTCAAAAGGACTTTTGAACTCAATTTCTTTTTCCAATTTGCTGGCTTTTCAGTAAAAAGGAGTTCATTTTGAGATCTATAAAAAGGTTGTCAGATATGAAGTATGATGCCTGAAGAGTTATTCAGATCTTCATTCTTGTTTTTTTTTTTTTTTTTTTTTTTTTTTTCATCATGGCTTTCGTTTGTGTATTTTCCATTTGAAAGATGAAAACAATTAAGAGGAGGATGTTGAGCTGAATAAATTGCTGAATTATATAAAAGCCTCTTCTCACAATTATAGGCACTAGATGATATTTCAATGAAGTTTAATTTTCTTTTTTGGTACATTTGAATTGTTGGCATTTAACTGTTTACTTGCTCATATGAATTGTTCATCTCATTTAATATTGATGATTAACAAGTGTTTTCTTGATAGTAATCTCTTGTTATAATCACTTGGTAAAAAAAACTATTGTCCTTCCATGTGCTTTGTATTTCCTACATTAAATTTATAAAGAGCAACTTGTCAAGATGTAATGGTTAGCAAGTTAGTCTTGCAGATAATTATTATTGAATAGTGAGTTTGATTTTTACTTGTAGCCTTGTGCCAAATCTAAAGTGGGCTTAGTGTTCTAAGGGTGTCTTATATAATGTAATGGTTAGCAAGCTAGTCTAGCAGACCATTGCAAGTGAGTTTGATTATCACTGAGTGCCTCATACTTCTAGTCTTATGCTTGTCTAAGCAAGGGCTTTGTAAATCAATACACTAAATCTATTTAGCATTGTTTGATAGCAAGTTAGTTTTGCAGATAATTACAATCTTTTTATTTTCCTCCAAGTTTGTTAAAAAAGTATTCAACATTTCCTATTCTATAGAATGATTTAATGATTACAACATGCCATTTTAGGTGGTGCACTTAGTATTACAGTTATTGTTACCGGATATGGAATCAGCAACCTGAGTTCAAATCCTAGACAAAGTAGTCAGTATTTAACTTTGAGCTAATGCCCTGGGGAAAAGTATGAATCCATCTATTTTTCTCTTAGCTATAGGTAAATAGTAGACTAGACTGGATTCTTTAGCCTTGGTTAGATAACCAGTCTAGGAGAAGGAAAAGTCTGAATTCAAACCAGCTTCAATCCACTTAAAAGTTGACCTTTTGCTACATCCTACCTTTGGTAGAAGGATTGGGTAAATACCATCAGCATGTCTTTTTGTTTTGAGTAGAGTATGAGGATGGTTCAGTAAGTTGATAGCTTAACACTTAGTTAATGTGTTATGAAATACATAAGGGTAACATGCATGTAGAAATAAGAGGTATTTTCTTAAGGACAGAATGGTTGAGTATGCTGACTAATGTAAATAATCATTAGTTATAAGTTGCTCACTCAGTTTAGAGTGAGCACTGTTTTAAATAGTCTTTAGACTAGTCTATCTTGTGGGGGTGTTCCAGTAACTACTCAACAGTTAAATGAATACAAAAAAGTATAAATGAGTACATATGAGTGCATCATGACTGAATTAGTACACTGACAAAGAATGAGATTATGTTGAAAAATCAATATTTGTTCACTAGAATGAACATATTTTTCATTATTTAGCTAGACTTATAGATGTCTAATGCATAATATTTCAAGTACTGTGTTGATAATATAAACACTGCCACTTTTCCCATTTAAAATAGTTTTAAAAAATATCCAGCACATCACACTCCAGAGGATAAATTCATATATGCTAACAAATTAGCTAAATATTGATATGAAATTTTTACTGTAAAATATTTGACCTCTGAGGCTTCATGTTCACCACTGAATTAAGTACATTGGCAAGGAAGGAGATTATGTTGAAAGACTGATATTTTTGGGGTAAAACAAAAGTTTTTTAAGGTTATTATGCTGTAGACATATTGGTATTTTTACAATATTTCAAGTCAGCTTGAAAAATTAAATGTAAGAATACTAACATACTAAGATGTTATCTGATAACATATTAGTGTCCTTACTCCACTTTTTCAAAACATCACATGAAAATATCTCTCAGATCTTATATACCAAGTTGAGGCATCCAGTAGATTAATGTCATTGAATAACAGTACTTGTTTCTCAGCAAATGTCTGATTTTGTAAATCTAGTATAGCCTATAATTAAATACACCTGTAACAATTCTATACAAAATGTTAATTTTCTTCTAAACCAATGACATTTGGATTTTTCTTATTTCTTGTAGTATATCATAAAATCAAAACTGATATTATCAGATGTTATTCTCCACCAAACTTTACAGCACTAGGAGTCTGAAACCAAAAATAAAATTGCATATCTATATATTAGAGCTGTACTTATTTTGGGACGATTTCAATTTCATAATTTTGTTTGTAGAGAAAGCAATTGTAATAAGATGTTCTAAAGCTAATAACAGAATAATAATAAGAGTGAAAATGCTTGATTAAAATTTTGAAAACAAATGAAATACATATTGTTTCCTTAGATGATTTAATACATAAAAGACAATGTCTCTGTTGTTGAAACATTCTGTGAATCTATAAAAGAAATAGGTAGCTTCAAAAACTTATTAAAAAGACCCCAAAAAAACAGAAAAACATTTAAGATAATAATATTCACAATAAACAGTTTTATAAAGAAATTCTTTCAACAGCACCTAGTGTTTCATTATTAGTTAGAGTGCCAAAAACTATAGCTGTTGAGAAGGCATTTTATGTTGTTGAATTAAGCAAAATGAATTCTGTTACTTTGAGCAAGGACATTTTAGAATATATTGAATAGATTTGGAAAAATCACCCCAATTAGACAATACAATTAAAACAGCTACAAAAAATTTGAAACTACAAGGATGTTTGTGTAAAGGTAAAAGTGTTAGGAGACCATCAGTATTCAAAAAACAATTAGGGCACATTCATGCTACTTACTTCTGCAGCCCTAGAAATATACAAGGATGACCAAGTCAGGATTAACGAATTCCACACTAGAATGTTTGAGAAGTTTTACATAAATGTTTAAAAATGATTTCTTACAAACTGCAGTAATAACAAAGTCTATGTGAGTAGAATGAAACAATATGTACTGATTTCAGTACAGAAATACTGGAGCATTTTAAAGATAAAGATGGGTTTATTGGACATATAATTTTCTACTATGAGTTAATTGTAAGTTGTAGTTATGAACTTCAAATATTTCTCCATAAAAGTACGTATCATGAATGTTTATATCTTAAATAGTTTTTTAAAACAAATTTTTGAAACTTCATTTTTTTTGTAGGCACCTTGTACTGTCCTGAAGATATCAAATTACTGTGATCCACCATTTTAGTATATCTTAGTACCTCAGGTTTAGTCCAAGCTTGGATCATATTTTTTGCTGTGTCGTGCCTGAAGATAAGAACATGGCATAATGTCCCATATGAAAATGAGAACCCAACAAAGAAAGTCAAATAGAGTCTATACTCAGATCCTAGCTGGAAGACAAGGGTGAAGAGCTTTAATCCTTGATTAAACCACTGCCCATGGGTGTGACACGTGGTGAATTTAATGATAGGTCCAATACATATATGCATGGGCAAGGCCCAAAATAACCCTAGATCCTGTAACCCCTGTTATATTGGTATCAAACTGCTCGAACCCTGACCTCCTTGGTGAAACAGGAAAGGTCTAGCTGTCAAGTTTGTATTTCCGAGACTAAAATCCTTTGAAATTTAGCAGCATCCTGCCCAAAGGCAAGAACAAAGCTAAAAGAGAGAAATAGGTACTGTGCTTAAATCTCAGCTCAAAATTAGAAAGCAGAGCATACAGATACTACACTTAACCTAGGAGGTGTCCATGGTGTAATGGTTATCGTCGTAGGAAATGGACATGATGACACGAGTTCAAATCCTGGACGAGACCGATTGAATTTCACATAGCACTAATACCCTTGGGAAAGGTATGAATCCAATTATTCTCCCTCCAGCTATGAGTAAATAGTGGGATAGACTGGGTTCTTCAGCCTTAGTGAGGCAACTAGTCTAGGAGAAGGAAAATTCTGAATTCAAACCTGTTAAACTCCTCTTAAAAATTGACCTTGTGTCATATCCAGCCCGAGCGGAGGGGTCGGTAAATAAGGATACTACACTTAACCTAAGCAAAAGTACTGATCCATATATTAGAAATCCTATTATTTTTTAGGAGAATTATGTTACTGTTTTTTGTTTTTTTTTAAATAATAGTTACTCTTTATAAAGTTGTGAAAGTAATATATGCATAAATGTACAGTGAAAACTAAACTCAAATTTTAGCTTTCTTTTCTCCTATTTAGTTTTCTATGTTTGATGACTCCAAATTATTCCATTTTATATAGAAAATCTTATACTTGTTGCTTTAATGTAAAACAGTAGTTCCAAGATATTTTTTGTTGAGGACAGGATATTTCAGCACACATTTTATGTTAATTCAAAAATGAATTTAAGAAAGGTATTTACATATTTTAGAGTCAGAGTTATCTTTCGATAACTATTATCACTTTAACTCTGATAAAATGTTTTATAAAAAATGCTAGATAATGTGAGGTGTTTGGAACAAATCCTGGGAGCAGCACCCCACAAAACAGTAGCTGTATGGGCATTTTCCTCCTATCCTACAGACCACCCAAGAAAAGTGAGCCAGACATATTAGACATTGCAGAAGTAAGGACAAACTCATAAGCAACATTCTCCACTGAACTCTTATACAAGGATTCACCAGTGTTAACCAACAAGCAAAAGCTTACATTCATCAGCTCTGTGTGGACACTGGGTATAGTCTAGAGGACTTACCAAATACAATGGCCATTGGGGATAGATGGTAAGAGAGAGTCAAAGGAATCCATGCTGCCCACACACCTTGATGATGATGATGATGATGATTTATACATTTTAACTGATGGAAGAATTATATATAAAAGCCAAAATGGTAGAATATTTATTTATTAAATATAATGTTTAGCTACACCAACTTTTGGTTTTCACATCATGTTTCTTCTATTCTTTCAGACATTATATCCTATGTATTCATTTATTTATTTTAGCTTATATAAAAATAATTTAAATGGCAGAACATTATTAGCAATTTTTTCATTCAATAAATTAAGAATAGCCATCAATAAGAAACATGAGTGAGAAACAGACTTTCATTTCCTCTTCAATTCACTGAAGTCTTTCTTTATTTGCCTTTAATGTTGGTAAAAGAACAATCCAATTCTCATAAATATGAAATGGAGAACTGGACTAAAATAGTTAAAACTTTTTTTGTTTTAGCAACGAAAAGACATTCTTGTTGAATAGAAAACCAAAATCTATCAATAGATAACTCTTTATCCTTTTTTTTTTTTTTAACTCTATGATCATTGGATATGGAAGCCAATTCTTACTTACATAATTTTAAGTGAATATCAGATTAAATTTTTAGGAAAGTGTGTTGAATCCAATGATAATATTCTGTAATTAAAGATGGAAAATAAAATTTCTGTAAGAAATTCGTCCAATACTCTACTGTAATAAGTCATAACTTTTTTGCTGCTTGCATATACTTTTTCATGGTGTACATAGCTACATCTCATGGCATATGGTTTGTGAATAACTGATGTATTTTTAAAAAAGAGTGCGATTAGGGAGGTTTTAATTTTTGGTTTAAACTAAACCAACTCTTAATAGAAAAAAAAATTATCTGAACTTATTTATCATAGTAATACAATGTATGAGGAGAGTTCCAAAAGTAAAGCTTTCTATCTATTTTCATATTATACAAGAATCACAATAGTATTAGATGAACCAAAAACATTATTTTTCTATACAGTAACTACCATCCATTATTCATTTTCATAACTGATGAAAAAAAACAACTTCATGCCATGTTAATGAAAGAATAGCTCTGATAGTAATGCTTCCTATTCTAATATGTTAGGCTATGACATCAGAAGTAGATGTTGGTGATATGGCAGAAGAGATTTAACCTTTCCACAAATAACCCGTATTTTTTTGCCATGATATAGAATAACAGCTGCATGGCAGTCAACAAAATGGCATCTGACATGAAAGTAGTTGTGTACTATTGAATTCATTCATACAGAAACTTCCTGAATGCTAACAAAGACCAAACAGAGAACAAAAGCACAGTTAGGTGTCAAGTAATACATTTTAGCCATAGTAACGAGGAAATGAGTGACAAGCCACATTTAACACAGCTAACAACTCATGAAATGAAGAATTCCTCAATCAACTCATCCGTGCAACTCAGGCCAATAAAGAAAAAACATACAAACATTTTCATAACAACACTGTCATCACAGGTTTGAAAACATAAGTTGCCTCCATTGGTGCAGATATTTCATGAACATGGCATACAGTCTCTTGTTCATTACAAACAAAAATAGATTATCTATGATGGTGACTATGTGAAAAAATAGTTGTGTAGCAGAAAATAATGTTTCTGTTGTGCTCCTTGTATCTATTGTAATTTTTGTGCAAATAAAAAGAAAGCATTACTTTTGGAGCAACTTTGTATTAAAGTGATGCTTGTTATATGCTGCCTTTTAGACTTTTACACATATTTAAACTTTCTTGGTCTTTGGAATAAGATTAAATGAGCCATCTTTAGCTGTGTTCTTGTCTTTGGGCAAGATGCAGCATAACAGACAAGGTGAGCCTGGACATCATGACACTGGTAGTAAGGGTCAGGGCAATTTTCAGCCTTACTAATGCATACATATATGTCTCCCCATTAAATTGATCATATGTAGCATACTGCAACTGACAAGTGTCCATGGTGTAATGGTTATCATCATAGGAAATGGACATGGTGAGACGAGTTCAAATCTTGGACAAAGCTAATAGCATTTCACATAGCACTAATACTCTTAGGAAAGGTATGAATCTAATTATTCTTCCACCACTTATGGTTAAGTAATAAGACAGACTGGGTTCTTTAACTTTTGGTAAGGCAACCAATCTAAGAGAAGGAGAAATCTGAATTCAAACCTGTTAAACTCTTACATTCATGTAACAACTTAAAGGCCACTGTTAAACTCTGTTTAAAAAACTGACCTTGTATCACATCCTACCCGTGTCGAGGTATTGGTAAATACATACCACAACTGACAAGATGTTAATTATCAGCTCGTTATACAGGAAAAAGAATAGCACATACCACAGTTAAATGTTATGCATTAAGAAAATTCTGAGATCAAAAAATAAGCTTACATGTCAATAAGTTTTCTTAAATTTTACTGTATAAAACAAGTGATTAAAAGAAAACAAAGTTTATAATTATAGTTAAAGGCCACTTGAAATTACTTCTGTTGATTTGTTCGAAAACATTTCTGACTGTATCTTTCACTGTACATTTTTTCACAAGCATAATCTTTAGCTGATGTTGTATTCTTTAGTTGTGACTAGATTTCTCAGTAATTTGAGGTGGAAGCACTTTAGATTGGATGTTTCCAATAAATCATTGGAATGCTATGAAGAATAATTTCTCTCCATGGAATCTCCCTGAGCTATTTAAATTTCTTGGTGGTGGCCATTGCCTCTCCAAATAGAATGTAACATAGTAATGGGTTACATGGTACAAGCAGCAAGGGATGACTCTTGATCTGAAACATTCAAGATAAATTGCCTTATATGAGGCTAAAGAACTCTACTTGTTCATAGCTGAGAGAAGTGGATTCAACCTTTTGCTAAGGGCATTAATGTTAAGTGAACAAAAACTGTCCAACTGGAGTTTGAACTCAGTTTACTGATTCTGTTCTCTACACTATTAACTGTTAGATGATCCCCACCTCCATGGGATAAGAGAAATTGTTATAAATTATTTAAAAGTAACTGAAGTATTGCTTTATGGTGGGTAAAAATTTGGAGGTGCCTGTAGTGTAATGGTTATCATTATAGGAAATGGACACAGTGACATGAATTCAAATCCTGGACAAGACTGACTGCATTTTGCATAGCACTAATATCCTTGGAAAAAGTATGAATCCAATTATTCTCCCTCCAGCTATGGGTAAATAGTCAGGAACACTGGGTTCTTCAACCTTGGTGAGGCAACTAGTCTAGGAGAAAGAAAACTCTGAATTCAAACCAGTTAAACTCCACTTAAAAATTGACCTTGTGTCATATCCTGCCCGAGCAGAGGGGTTGGTAAATATGTATGTTGGGTAAAAATTCAAGACTTGGATTGAAGCTGGTTGTATAATCCTTGCAACTATTTACCAAATTTTACTTAGTCTGCACCTAGGTCTCAGGCTCATCCAAAATGGGCACCTATCTATGCATTGATCAGGCTTTAACTTCAGTGATCTGACAGGAACCAATGCTTTTAGCATGATTTGATCATACATCAGGTTTTATAATGTTTGCTGTCAATTAAAAATTGTTATGATAAAAGATAAATCAACATAACAAAGAGATTTGCCAATTATATCTTTTATGAAGTTAAGCATAAGGGCAAAGTTAAATCAAACTATCTCAGCCAGAGTTTGAACTTGATTTGCTGATTCCACTGCCTATGTTGCTAACTATTTGGTAACTGGCACCTTTAAAAATGAGATACAGGTATAACATAACAAATTTAACTGATATCAAGTATATCATATTGCCAATAAATAAGTACACACCTATTAATTATTTATAAAAAGTTAATTTTCTTCTAAACCCAAAATACCAGGATTTGATTATTTCTAGTGGCTTATTAAGCAATCAAAGCTGATATTATAAAATAGGATTCATCACCAATCTCTACAGTATGGAACCCACATAACCAAAAATAAAATTGCATGGATATATATATATATATATATATATACGAACTTATTAGTGGTGTACAGAGTCAAAAAAAAATCTACCAAGGTTTCACCTAAACAGATCATTAGGACATTTCCAACTCTGATGATCCGTTTAGGTGGAACCTAGGTAGATTTTTTTTCGGATTCTGCAGGCATTCATACTTTACTCTACTTAGTATATTGAGCACTCTTACTTTTAGCTTAAGGAATTCTGTCGGTGTTTTCTCTTTTGGATAGGTATGTGTTATTGGTTGATTATTTTCAAGTCGTACATATGATTTTAGTCTTTTCTTTCTTTTATGGAATTTTTTTCCCCCAGATACCAGTTTGTGTAATATTATTTTATTTGCAAATTATACCATATGGATTTTTTCACACCATCAGAATTATAGAATAGTTTATAAAAAATTAATTGATAGATAGATAGATAGATAGATAGATTGTTTAAGAGTGATACTGTATGGTTTTTGTTCCGATTAAATTGTATTTTTTAAACCTCTAAAGCTCAGAACAGTATCTTGTAACTAATGATGCATTTTCTCTGAATTCAATGTATGATAAAATATATCAATATATATTTTGATCAGCACAGAGTGCAAAGCAATGAAATCATTTAAGATATTCACAAAAGTACACACACATCTACACACATACAGACACAAATGATTTTTAGCATGTGTACCATAGGGAAGAAAAAGAAATTGATTTTTAAACATTTTAGCTGAGGTGACTCAGAGTTACGCTTGGTGTTAAATATCTGTGTAAGATGTTCACTCGCAGCCATGACTGGATACAATGGATGAAATAACTCACATCATATTAGTTTGATTTCTGATCTATAAAAAATCTAAAAGAAAGCCAATAAATCTTTACAGACATTGTTTATAACAATGCATATATTGTGTATATTGTTATATTAAAACCTTCAAAGAGAACTTGTGAGAAGAAATCTGAATTATATTGCATTGGATGAAATAACTATCTATGCAACATAAGAGATCAAATCTTAGGTTGCAGATATGGAAAGACTAACCAACAAATGTCAAAAAATCCCTTCTATTTTTCTAAACAACATCTTCTTTGCAATCTTTGTTGTTGATGAAGAATTTACACCAGCCACAAACATTAATTGTTACTATAAATATAACACTAAATAACAGAATAAAGTCATATCTATAATGTTATTTTATGAAGTTAGAATTGTTCATTGAAAAATTTCATAGTTTTGTAGATAAACACTTCTAATTTAAGAAATTTATCAATTTAAATGTTTTTGTTTTTTGTCAAATGTGTTAGTCAATAATTTAAAAGCAAAGAAATGCTATGCAATCATTTTACATTTCCAGTTTAAAAAACTTGTAAACTGTTGTGATCTTGAAGGGCCAGAAATGAATGACACAAAGAGATGTAAGGTTTACAGCAGTATATATCTAAGGAAATACAGACAATAATGGTTACCATAACTGACTAGACTTGCTTGACTCTTTTATCAAGTCAGTCACGATTTAAAGTATTGGGGAGGCTCCATGCAGTGATGTCACGGGGTATATCACCATAACATAAACTTAATTAGTAATGTGTAATTAAATGTGAACAATCATTTGAGTTTGGTTTTGTTTGGTTGGATAGCATATCAACCATTGTAGGTTATTTAAAGCCAAATCCATTTTATATTTTTAAATGAGCTTGAGCTGATATTTTTGTGCACAGTTAAATGGCTACACTTATTTCTATCTTCCATTTACTCTTAATCATTTATTTGCACACAGTTAAATGGTTCCAAGTATTGCTAATTAACACTTAACAATTCAATTAAACATCAGTCATTAGTTTACACAAATTAAATGATCAAACAATCCAATTTCAAACAATTCAATTTAGCATGTGAACAAAGTTAAAAGGTACCAAGTATTGCATTGTATCACTAACAATTTAATTAAACA
The DNA here is from genome assembly GCA_963585895.1 of Sepioteuthis lessoniana. Classification (NCBI taxonomy): domain Eukaryota; kingdom Metazoa; phylum Mollusca; class Cephalopoda; order Myopsida; family Loliginidae; genus Sepioteuthis; species Sepioteuthis lessoniana. The sequence continues at coordinate 104,454,793 of OY757908.1, forward strand.
TCAGTAATTTGTTTACACACAGTTAAATGATTAAACAGTTCTATTTCAAGAAATTCAGTTTAGCATAAGTTTGCACTCAGTTTAAATGTCAAAGTACACAGTTTAAATGTCAAACAGTCCTATTTGATCCATAGATAGGATCCTATCAGGTTCTACCACTCTAGGTCAGAGTGTGGACCTGGGAGCAATGGTAATGAAGGGGTACTCTACATTTCCCAAAACTCTTGTATTGCCATCAGATTGTTGAATGTCATATCCAGAACACTCATTGGGGGGGTGTATTCTATAACCCCAGGCAACTGGGCCAATCATTTGAGTGAGAAAAATAATTAATTTCTTTTTTCTCTTTTTGAAGTTTGGAAATTCAATTTCTGTTTGTAAGTTATGTCATACAGAAATACAGATTCTTACTGAGTATTGTTTATTGTAAGAGACCTCATTCTTCTGAGAACCCCACCTTTTGACCCAAAGAAATTTTTTTTTAGGTGAAAACCTTCCCTAGTGTTGGGTCCAGTAAGTATGCATAGCAAATTTGGTATCTCTACATGAAAGCATTTGGCTAAAAAAGTAAACTCTTTCCAATTATTCATATGGATAATTGTCATACAGCTTGAATTTTTTTCTTATACAGACCTAATTTAAATCTTATATAAACTTCAAAAAAAGGAACACTTCAAGTCAATTGGTATAATTGCTCCTATTTGAGACCAGTGCCTAAGAGTGCTCTGTATTATAGTAATTTACTATAGTCTTGTCAAACACACAACATAAATCATTTTACTAGTCACTATAACAAGAGTTTGCGACTTCATTTTTAAAAATAACTACAAATTTTGTTAGTTTACTAGTAGGCATAGATATAAGGTGTCTCAGTATACATGGGACCCATGTGACTGCTAATAACTCTACTAATAATATTGTTATGTTCGTTTTTGTTTCAGATTTAAAAATAGTATACTATAACAACTACTAATCCTTGATCAAAATGCCTTGGAGAAGAGAGGAAAAAATATTTTGTGTCACTACTTATTTGGAGACAAAATCATTCAAAACTGTCTCAAAATAGATGCAACCCATTAATATGTTAATGATTTATAACTGAGACAAGAAACTCAAAAAAGATTGTATGAACTAGAAGCTGATATAATGATAATTTTTAAAAATATTGATTTAATGTTTCTTGCTCAAAGGATGTATTTCTTTACAGGACATGTTCCAAATGACCACCATTGAGCTTGTCTCAGTAATACATCATTACTATTTTAATGGGTAGCATCAATTTTGAGACACCCTGTATATGCAATTTATACAGAAATGTGATTAGATTCTTTTTGTTTGTTAACTCATATACATTTTTTCAGTGCTTATTTTGGTTGCTTTCCATTCTATCAGAGAAATATAAAAACTATAAAAACTATTTCTCTAGGATTTTACATACCTTTGTTTTGAATCTGGGGCCTGACAAACATATTTCCACTCAGACTCTGCAGCTCCTCAGGCTAGCCCTGCTTCTAAAACAAGTTATTTGGTTGTATGATGTCTAATCTAGTCAGTGAGAAACATACAATATTGCCCTCAAAATCTAATAATATTGTAGAATCAGTGGCCTACTCATAAATGTATTGCCTTTTTATTCTCTAATTTTATCATGATGTACTAATAGCAGGACAAGGTCTAAACAAAATTAGATGGGACAGATTGCTTTGGAGTATCCTTTTTTGGAGTATTACTACAATATAACATAACTGGAAAACTCAAAATTATTTTCTTGGAACTGATATATATATATAAAGTGTAATCCAAAAATGTAGGGAATTTGGACAGATTGATTGATCTGTTCATCCCTGAATATTTCCCATATCTCTCAAACTCACTCAACCAAGAAATAAAGAGCCTCATTTTATATCATTTTTCCCATCTTTGAAGAAGCCATTTTATGCCTTGGATTGTCCAAATTTTGGAGTTACAAAACTTTTGTTTAGAAAAATACCACTCATCAGTTTTTATATTATCTATTTTAGTATCCATGATTCTTTACTATGATAATTAAGGCTTCCACAATACATGTTATTAAAGTTGATAGTAGAACTTACATCATGAAAATTTCCTTCAATTATTTAAGAAAATGTCATTCATCAGTTTCAGTATGATCTGTTTTTGTATCTATGATTCAGCACTATACTATTTAAGATTTTAATAAAAGAGTTATTTAAGTTGTAGTAAGACTGATCTATTTTTTTCAATATGAATTATATTAATTTAGTTTCCTGTAGAGATAGTATTGTTTTAATATCATTCTTTTGTCTGTAGAAGTTATAAAATATTACTCGTATCCACTTGCTGTCAAAAACAATGACATATATAAAATTGAAATTCTATTAAGTTCTTATTATTATTAGATTTTCACATGTAAGTCTAAATATATTTCCCTACTTATCATTATTACAATAGGACTATTCTTTTCATGAGGGTTTTAATCTATATTTCAGTAGAAAATTGTTTACTTAGGCTTATATTCTAAACAGTATAAGCACTATAGGTGTAATGGTTAGAGAGTTCAACAATGGTTCAGAAGACTGGGGTTCAATCCAAAGTCGAGTCATACCAAAGACTCAAAAAATGGTACTTGATGCCTCCTTCCTTAAGACTCAGCATTATAAGGCATGAATCAAGGGTAAGTGGAGCAATCCAAGGAAAGGAGAAGAACCCTCCCCTACATCTTGGTGTAGTAGCTATTGAAAAGGGAGCCTTTGGGTTGCCCTCGACTACAGTTGGCCAACTTACTTATAAGAACTATCATATTCAGCACAAAAAATGATAGTAGACAGCTAAATACAAATCTCATGTAATGTAGATACTAAAATATATATTTGCCCTTATTAAATGATGGTCAATAATTATGTTAGTTGTAAATAAGAAACAAATTCTTTACAATCATAATTACTTAATAACTATAAAATCTATTTTAATAAACATATGAATGAATCTTAGTTTTGGTTTTTGCTTTATAATTTGATTTATCAAGTTACATAAAATATTCTATATATATATATCTTCATTGCAGAGCTTGTATCATAAAAGTTTCCTTTAATTGTTCATGCAAATACCATTGATCAGTTTCAATATGATTTGTTTTTATATCCATGATTCAGCACTATACTAGTTAGGTTTTCCTTAAAAGAATGCAATTAAAGTTGCAATAGCATTGATTTTTTTTTCTGTCATGCAAATTTTGTTCTTTTAGTTTCACAGAATAATATTGTTTTACTCATAGCATTGAGCTAAATTTTTTGTATGGATTATATCAAGTTAGTTTCCTGTAGGAAAAGGACTGCTTTGATGTTTTGTATGGACAGCATTAATACATTAATTAAACCAAATTTTGCATTGATTGCTTTATCTTTTTAAACTTGTTTATGCTTCAGTATTAACAATATTGTCAACATGTTGACATATTTTTAAAAAACATTTAATGTATTTAGGTATTACAGATAATTAATAAATATACAAACACAAATGGTGTATTATTATAGTCTGGGTTAAATAGCAGCAGCTGAATAAGTGGGAAAAAATCTCAGTTTCTCCTGTAGGCTTGAGTTGGTGCTTACATCAAGGGCAGTGCTCAGCATGTTATGTTTGTCTTACATGAATGGTTTGTGTGATGGGACGTAAGTGGCCATACAGCTGCTGTTTTGTAGAGGGCAGTTTGTTCAAAAAGCATGCAGCATCTTTGAGTAGTCACTGTCTAGTTTTTTCTTCAAGTATTTTGTTAGAGGCTAAGTGGTGCAATCATACAGTCGTATTGATATGAGTACAGTTTGGAAAGATTCTCTTTTTATTTAATCATAGAGATCAGATTTCCATTTATTCAATAACCTCTCTATCTATCGATGCATATATCGCTTTCAGTTAATGAGATATTGCTTACACACAAGATTTATCCTTTTCTTTATGAAAATACTTTACAGTTCAAAGAGTTAAATTTAGAAAGTCATTTATTTTATGATTTATTTTTGTAACAAACAAAAAAATAATTCTAATTTCATTTTTTTTTTATCTGTAATAGTGGATTATTACATTAAAATTTGAAATCAAAAGTTCATAAAACACTTTTTCTTTTTGATAATACAATGTAGCATTAATGGTGTAATGGATACTGTCATAAGAAATCGACATGGCAACATAAGTTCAAATTCTGGGCATGACTTTTTGAATTTCACATTGCACTAGTACTCTTGGTAAAAGTATGAATGCAATTATTCTCCCGCCAGCTATGGGTAAATAGCAGAGCAGACTGGGCTTTTTAACCTTGAACTCTGAATTCAAACCAGTTAAACTCTTCTTAAAATTGACCTTGTGTCACATTCTGCTCATGTTGAGGGATAGGCAAATATATACAATAGAACAGTGAAAATTTATTAGGATAACCAAGAAGAAAATGACCTAGACCCATGAAACATACATTTTTCCATAGATTCACCCAGCAGTTCAACACACATGGCACATTGTTTCATAAGTTTCTTTAATGCTTGAAAAGAAAAAACAATAAAAATTAAAATAAAATTAAATGGCTATTTTTTTGTTGACTAGACCAAGACCTTTCCAGCATCCTCTCAAATAACATCTAACTTTTAGACCCTAATCTCATGTAAAACTTAAAATGTGGACTTGAAAACAAGAAAGAACTTTTCAAATTCACCAAAATTGAGCCTTCTCTATATGCCTGGAGTATATTTTGGGAATAACATACATATATTATTGATTTGCTAGAGTAGATGATAATGCCATATCAAAAAGGCACTGAAAAAAGAAAAAAGAAATAATGAAATATTTATTTAATATTTCACCTGTGGATTTTCTTGTTTTTTGACATATTTATATTGAACATTAACTTATTTCCTCTGCATGGTAGTGTTACAATCAATTATTTTCAATTGACTTTGCATATGAGAATGTATTTCCTTCAATTTGATATGCATTGAACTATCACTTAGTATTCCCGTGACTACTTTTTTCTCTCAGTTTCAAAATCAATTGCCAAAAATTGAGTCTGACCTTGAATACTTTAAGGTTACTTTGAACTAAACTCTTTCTGCCTGAATATTAAACTGGAAAAATCCAGACTGTAAAGATTCTGGTATAATTATTGTTTTTTCCTCAATATGTCCTTAATGTTGAATCTTTTACTGTTTCATTATCATTTTTCTCAAACCATTAATGGCAAGCTGAATTAATTCTCAGCAATTCCATTGTTCCATTTGTATTAAGTGATTCCAATTCAAATTATTAACATTTCTATTTGTATTGTAAGTTTACACACAAGATTTATCCTTTTCTTTATGAAAATACTTAAAAGTTAAAAGAGTCTATCAAATGGCTTGAATTTAGAAAGTTTAAACTGATTTTTTATTCTATTATATTGCCGATGTGAAATGCTTGTTAGAAATACAGGATGTCTACAAAAAAAATAGCTTCAAAAACTTATTTAGAAAAAAAGAAACACTGAGATATCAACACTCATGATACACAGTTTTGTATAGAAACACTTGAAATTTATAACTGCAACTTCCAGTCAACTCATTGCAGAAAATTATGATCCATAAACCCACCTTCATCTTCACAATACTCCAGCACATCTATATAGAAATCATACTGCTTGATTTTATTTTGATTTCTTATATATTACAAGAACTTTTTGAGAAATCATTTTCAGTCTTTTCTGTAAAATTTACAGTCTGGAGTAGAATTTATAACTCCTGACCTCTAACCTCTGACCTTGTGGATTTTTATAGGCTTTGTAGGTAAGTAGCAGGGACATGGTCCAGTTGTTTATTTTTATTTGGATACTGATGGTCTCCCAGGGTTTTTACTTTCCCAAAACACCCTGCTGTTTCAAATTTCTTGTATCAACCATAGATGAATTTTCTTGTCAGCAAATATTTCCTGAAAAATCTTCAAAAATGCCATTTAATGATAATAACAAAATTTGTTTTGCTTAATTCAAGCACACAACATGCCTTCTCAAAAACTACAGTTTTTGAAATCCTGACTGAAAATGGAACACCTTCAAGTATTTATCTACAAAACTATGTATTTTAAGTGTCAATATCTTGAATATTTTTTTAAAATACATTTTTGAATCTGAATATTTTTTTTTGTAGACAACTTGTACTTCTTACAAGGATACCACGGTCACATAATAGTTGTAACATCACGTGTATGAAATTTATATGCAACTGTAACAACTATTATAGAACAAAGTATTATATGAATCACTAATTTATAAAGTAGCTGATACTATTCCCTGGAGTATTGTAAACATCCAAGGAAGAAGTGAGGAAGAAGAAAAAGGGGTGATAGGATGGCATTAGAACCAAGGCAGCATATTTTGATTTTTAAATTTTCTTCTTACAAAATTTCTATGATAAAATCAAGTTGTAAATACTTATACAATACATATGCTTTACAAAAATAAAATTAACAAATAAATGTACATATAAGTAGTAAGTAAAGTTGGCGACCGGAGTCGAGGGTGACCAGAAGGCTCCCTTTTCAATAGCTACAACACAGAGGTGTAGGGGATGGTGCTACTCCTTTCCCAGGATTGCTCCATTTTACCCTTGATACATACCTTATGTTTCTGAGTGTTAAGCAAGGAGGTATCAAGTACTATTTTTAAACTCTTTGGTATGACGTGACCTGGGATTGAACCCAAGTCTTCCAGACAATTGACGAACACTCTACCCACTAGATCAATGTATGGTTTTATTTAATATTGTGGTCTAAAGTCCAAACAACTGTTTATATCTTTGTGACATGATCCAAACAACATATATACAACACCAATCAGATCATCAGACTGGTGGTTGCCACATTTTATTATCTGTGAGGGACAAGGCTTTATGTAAGTATGACCACAGACATAATGATAGATTAGTTGTTGTTTTAAATTTGGAGTAGAGCTAATAAGAAGATATGCTGAGTTATTGGGGATGGAGCTTGGAAGCCAGAGTGGACAGCCAGAATCTTGAAGAAACACTGATTTAAATCAATTAGATTATCCACATCTATAAAATGCAACAATGTATATGAAAAAAGAGAATTAAGATTTTTTACTTATTTAAAATTACTAAATTTAGTGTATGAAATTTATATACAAACATAAAAAAATATTGTATTAAGTCCAGAAAAAAAAACATAAGCTGTTAAAAAACACACTTTCAAATGTGTAATTGATTTTTATTGTGGTTAATCCTTTCAACATTTTTGATTTTAAAAGGACATATCCGACTAGATTGATTGCATGATTGATTTTGATAGCATGTCAAACTGTCTAGGGTTATTTAATGCTGAGAGGTTAGGGAATCACATTCATAGTACATTCATATGTACATTTTTTGTTTACTTGTTTTTTAAGAAGGCTTTGCATTGTCTTATGAAATACAAATAATTCTGAAACAAATCTATTTGACCCATAGATGGGACCTTAGCAAGTACTACCTCTCTATATTTGAGTGGACCTGTGAGTAATGGTAATGAAAAGGTAATCTACACTCCCCAAATTTCCAGAACTGGTGCCACACCATCAGATGTAGTTTAGGATTTAGTGTCATACCTAAGACACACTGTTTTTTGAGGAGTTTCAACCCATCTGTTGAGGATACAGTTAGCATATTCAATACCTCACTGACAGGGTGTATATCCTGCTAGAATTTCCTATCTTTTTTGTCTCTTTCTGCCATTGTGTAAATCAAGGATAGAACTATGGTCACCAAATTTTACATCAGATTTTTTTTTTAAATTCCAGAATTTAAACACAACTTTAGCGATTTAGTATATATAATGCTAAACTGGACCCTTTTATCAAATTTGGTTAGGTGCTACAAACTTATTCCACTAATAGGACAGATTTTCAACAAGTTCTATACATTCTATAATGGGTTTGTTTATACAGAACATTATATATATATATATATATATATATATATATATATATATATATATATATATATATATATATATATATATATTTCAAAACCGGTAATATTAATTTTAAAAAACAGAAAAAGACATCTAGTCTATATAAGAATAGTTAGATTCATATCATATCACTATGTATGTATTTACCAACCCCTCCATATCAACAGGATGTGACTCAAGGTTAATTTTAAGCAGAGTTTAACAGGTTCGAATTCAGAGTTTTCCTCTTCATAGACCACCAGTTGCCATACCAAGATTAAAAAGCTCAGTCTGGCCTACGATTTGCCCATAGCTGAAGGGAAAATAGTTAGATTCATACCTTTCCCAAGGGTATCAGTAAAATGTGAAATGCAGTCAGCTTTGTCCAGGATTTGAATTCTTGTTGCCGTGTCCATTTTCATAATTACCATTACACCATGGGCACCTCCAAAATGTACATAAATACCATAGACACCTTACTATGTACATAGACACTACAGTTGGCCCTCCATATTTGCCAATTGATTTTAACAGTATATCAGCTTGTCCTGGGTTATTTTGTACCAAGAAGTTAGGGAAATATATACATTGTACATTTATATTTTAGTGTAGTTGTTTAAGAGTATATCTATTTATTCTTTAATATTTTCTTTTAATGTCAAAATCCTCAGGCATAATTTTTAATAATTACATAGTATTGATCATGTTTATGTTAATAATTTTTGGTATAATTTTATTTCTCTTAAGAAGGGCAATATGTCATCCATATCAACGTTTTCAAAAACAACCTTCATATTGTTTGCTTTGAAAAAAATTGTTTAATGAGATCTAAATCCCTGGATTCTATAAGAACATTTTTATCAGTGTAGGGTGTTTGACATGCTATACACTATGATTGTTCCTCGTTTGTGTGGATTAGGGGCACAGGACCCTCATTAAAGTAAAAAATACTGAAATATTTCAAATTCTCTGCCAACCTTAACTCCTAACACAGTATACAGTATATTTTATACATTCAAAATTACAGTATCAAAATGTAGACTAATATTGGTAGATAGATATATTGATAGAATGAGAGTAAGAGAAAGACAATACAGTAGATGTACAATATGTGATGTAATACACTGTAAATTATGTTTATTTATCATTGTAAATGATAAAATAGATTAATAATGGATATATATTATGCATTTAGGAGTAATTTTTTTTCAGCTTTCTTTACAGTTCCTAGTCTACACACAACATCTACAATTTTCCACAGAAAATTAAAAAAAAAAATTTCCATTTAACTATTGACAGCAATGAGTAATCAAATCCATGAACGATAAACCTGTGAAAGTCATGTTCAACAATGTCATGTTTGAAAGAAATTAATTTTGTACTCTTTGTCAGTTATTACTTTCACATACTTTTAAAGCACTATATAAGTTTGACTTTCATATCATTATTTTATTCTTTTGAGAGTTTTTTTACACCAGTGTTAGCTGATAGTTTCTCAGTGAAGTTTGAGTGACAGCAAATCTCCTTAAGTCTCCAGGATTCTTCTCAGTATTCTATTCGATCTTAACAATGCTGTGGTTTGGATGATCTCCACTTGTCTTCTTATTTCCAAATCTTCTGGCCCCTGTACCAGTCCTTTGGTTACTGTACTAAGCACACCAATTACAACTGGTATCACCGTCACTTTCATGTTCCACAGTTTTTCAGTTCTCTAGCAAAATCTAGGTACTTATCTCTCTTTTTGCTTCCTTTCAGTTTTACCCAGTGGTCAGCTGGAATGGCAAAGTCAACTATTCAGAAGGTTCTCTTTTTATTGTTAACTAACACTCAGTCTGGTCGTCTGGCTAGATTAGATGGATCTGTTTATTTCAAAATTCCAGAGAACTTTGTGTCTCATTTTCCAGGACAGATCTAGGTTATGGATTTACCATTTGTTCATATGGTCAAATTTAAACTTCTAGCACAATTCCCATTGAATCACCTTCCCTACCCAATCATGTCTAGTCTTATAATCTTTTTGTGCTAACTTACTGAATTTGTTTATTATGTGACTAATTGTTTCACCTCTGTCACCACATAATCTACATCTGCTAATTTGTTCCACCTTGTCTACTTTTGTTAAACATAGTTGGCCCTTATGGCATTGTTCTGTACTGCTATCAGAAGAAATTCAGTTTCTCTTTTAAGGCTTCCCTTTCACAGCCATGTCCAAGTTTTCTTGTGTGAGATTTCACTTGTTTGTCACTAGAAATGTCTATACAGTTGTTTTTCTTCCCATTTTTGTTTTCTGGTTATTTTTGTTCTCTTGATGCTTGTGTTGTTTGTATAGTTTCTGGTCACTGTAATCAGTATTCCTCTGCATTTTTTAATGTAATCTTTGAGTCTTTATATTGATACATCAACACATCTTCAATGCTGGTGAATCCTCTTTCCTCCTTCTTTTCTTAACACATACAGTCTGTCTACATCATCTCTGGGATATTAGGCCTTATGCATCATTATGAGTTTTCTTGTTCTCTGGTCCATTTGTTTAAGTTCCTAGCTAGTCCAATTCAAGAATGATTCTGTGTATCTTACAAGGGGGAAAGCCCAGGCATTTATCTCTTTGATGATATTTCTGCTATTTAGTTTGGTTTTGAGTAGTTTCCTTGTTCTCCTGTGATACACTTCTTTAATTTTTTTCTTTCATATCCACTTGTTTGATGGTGTCTGCTTCCAATAATCTCCAGTATTTATAAGTTTCCTTTTCTCCAAGCATTTTGATTTTTTTTCTTGGTTTGGTACTTCTATTCCTTCTGTCATGAGTCATTTCCCACTTCTCATTATTAGCATGATGGATTTTTCTATACCAAATTCCATCTCTATTTCCTGACAGTATATTCTCACTACTTGTATTAGGGTTTCCGATTCTTTTTCATTTTTGGCAAACAGTTTGATGTTGTCCATTTATATTAGGAAATTGATCTTTTCTTGCGATTTAGTAAGTTAGTATCAGCCTGTCCATTTCCCAAGTTTATGATTGAGTGGCATCATTGTTATCACAAATAGTAATGGTGATAGGGTATCTCCCTGGAAGATTCTTCTCTGGATTTTGACCTCAGCTAAGCTTTTTCTTCCTATTATTATTATTATTATTATTTTACTCCTTTGAGAGTTTTTCACACCAGTGTTAGCTGATGGTTTTTAACTGGACTTTGAGTGATATCAAGTCTCTTCAAGTCTTCAGGACTTTTCTCAGTATTCGAACCAATCTTAATAATTCTGTAATCTGGATGATGTCTTCCAGTCCTTTTAATAATTCTCTGGATATTGTTCTAAGTGCACTAATTACAATTGATATCATTGTCACCTTCATGTTGCATACTTTTTTGTTCTCCAGCAAGGTTTAGGTTTTTATCTCTCTTTTTGCTTTCTTTGATTTTTACTCTGTGGTCTGCCAGGATGGCAAAGTCCACTATTTGGCAGATTCCTTTCTTTTGTTGATTATCACTAGGTCTGGTCATCCAGCTGAAATTAGGTGATCTGTTTGTATCACAAAATCCCAGAGAACTCTGTGTCTCATTCTCTAGAATGGATTCTGGGTTTTGCATATATTATTATTATTATCATTACAAGTATATAATGTTAACATTATTATCACTACTATATTTTTTTTTATAAATGATGGCTTCATGATTGTTACTTCTGCATTTCTCTGTGTTTGAGATGATGTCATCAGTCATTGGTATGTTGAAAACATAAGAGAATTTATTTCAAATCACTTGAATAAACAGAAGAAAGAAAGAAAGGGAAGAAAAAGTAGGGGGAGAATAAGATAAAAGGAAAGAAAAATTGATGAAAAAGGAAAATGAAATGAAGCAGTCAAGAGAGAAGACTGAAGTGTAGAAAGTTATCATGAATGAAAAAGAAAAAGAAGGAAGTTAAAAAGAAAAAAGAGAAAGAAACTAAGTAGTATAGTCTATATAGATTCTCTTTCTTTCTCTCTCTCTCTCTCCCTCTCTCTCTCTCTCTCTCTCACACACACACACACACACACACACACACACACACACACACACACACTTTGAGTGGCATTGAGTAATACCTTGTGTTACCATAGCAATGACATTTCTCATTACACTGTAGTAAAACCAGGTTGCATAACCAAGATATATATATATGTGTGTGTGTGTGAGTGTGTGTGTGTATGCATTCATAAATTACATTGTACTTTATAGATATATAAAAAGAATTGTTTTCAGCAAACTATTTTTTTTTTATTGATATGGCAACTGTAAAATTTTCTTTTTTTTTTTTCTTTCCAGAAATGACTGCTGGTTATGTTGAACCTCGGTCATCCAAAAAAGACCAGAGCAAATACACCGAGCCTGCACAGCACAGTTTCCTCTTTTCCGATGATAAATGTGTTCCTTCCAGGAGGTTTAACCGACCCAACATTGCTTATGTTCCTGACTGTAGTCAGTGGACAGATGCCAGCCATTCTACAGTGGACAGTGGCATTTCTGACATACAATGAAATGCTTTTCAGATCAAAAGCCCAATTTTTATATAGTTCTATAGGTTACATAATCTGGTTATACAGAACATGCAGAAGACTCTCAAAAATCTGTACAGGCACCAATCATGACGTCTCTCATTTAAGTATCACAGTTTCAAATCCTGCTGATTTTACAAATCATCAATCACTGCCCATGATAACCTCAACATTCCAGTATTTGTTATTATATATATATATACACACTATTAAATCCTTTTTAGGATCTCTTTGTTATTTATTATTTGTTTGAGAAGCATTTTAACATGTTTGAGTTTACAGACACTAAAAAGACACAGCATTTTTTTATAAGTTTTGTTTAATGACTGTTACATAAAATACTAGAAAAAAAAATCTCAATGACATGTAACACATAATCAAGGAAATTTTCATTAAACTTGTTTAAAAGTTTAGTTTCTTTTTTTTTTTCCCCCTCTGTCAATGGCAGACTGGCTTAAATCTATTACTTTCTTTCATGTACTAAGTACATAGAAAGAAAATATGCATACATGTATTCTTTCTCTTGTAACTATGCATAACTTTCTTTCATTAACCCAGTGAAGCAATGTTATCTGACACCTGGTTAGACTTTCCCAACATGGATTCAAGTGAACCTTAGCAGTAAGTTTTCCTCTTTCATTTTGGTTTATCTGAAAACAAGATAACAATCAAACATTTATCTTTTACGTTTTATTTTTCAGTATCCTTTTACTAGTTTTTATTTTATATTTTATCACAGTGGTTTCCAACCTATTGCCTTGAGCTCTATATGTATTGCTAAGGCTAGTAGTGTGACTCTTTGAGTTGAATTTAAAAAGATCATCATCATCATCATCGTCATCATCATCAACATCACCATCTTGATATCATGGAACACCAAACTCTAAGAGTACAATTATTCCTAATTATCTGAAAATCCACCCTATTAAGTAACATCAAACTGTTGATATTGTTGTTATTGTTAATAAATGTCATGAAGAAGTTAAAATTTATGCTCCTTTACCCGGTGGGCTACTGCTTTTACTACATATCATAATAATTTTTAAAGCTCAATTTTATAGTGACAATAAAATTGAAAAATTATAAGAAAAATGTTATAACTTTGTTTTTTAACAAAGCAATTTCTAACTTGATGTCTTCTTTCTAAGGTTAAGCAAAAAGATAAGAATTCTGTTTAGCTAACCTGATGGATATAAAGTAAGAGTCCAGTTTAGCATTATACTTTCAGTTTATTAAAAACTTTAAAAGCTTTCAAAAACTAATATACTAAAACAATCTCGAGGGTTCCTTTCATAAGCATACAACATTTGGTTGCCATAGCTCAAAACATCTTTCTGTTATGCAATGTTAAACAAACAGACAAAAAGATATTTGGTCAGTTATAGAAAGATAACTTTAGTCCATGATTCTAATTATGAGGGAATGATGAATAGTTTTCAGCCAAACCAAAAAGGAAAAAACCTTTATCTTTTTAAAAAAAATTATTGAATTTATTAGTAAAGTTTAAAGAAACTTAAAAAATGTGCAACTTTGTTCAGCAGTTGGATGTAAAATAGCATGTACTTTTTTTGATTTGGTTGAGAAATTTTCATCAAAACCTTTTAACAGGAACTAACTAAAATAAAGATAGTATCAAAATAGATTATAAAAAATAAGCATGATTTTATAAAGATAATTCTATTTACATACCAGAAATGGTTTGAACTACTAAATTTCTTCTTCATATTCTTGAAATTGTAAACACTTCAACTGATCCATTCTCCAACTCTTATCAGGAACTTTTTCAAGGCCAATGAAAAAGAAGCTTTTTATAATGGATTATACACCTGATAAAGAAAAAAAAAATGATTGGTTTTTAGTCCAGTAAAAAAATTGCAAATCTGTCAAATTTGGCAATTTCCCAAACTTATAAGGTTAATTATTTTTTTTTTTTGCAACGTTTTTCTTAGAAAAGCATTCAAGTTAACAAAACACACATAAGCAAGAAAATTATAAAATCATTGTACGATGGCGATTAACATAAAAAAAATCTCTGTTTGATTTGTCTTTAACTGGGTTTTTATTTGATACTGAGTTTTTTAATAGATTTGGGGGGTGAGAGAGATAATCGCTATGATTAGCATTTAATGGTTACATCCCTATAACAATCAAAGTGAGAGCAATCAAAAACCCCCAACTAGTATTATTAAGTTGAAAATTGGATAGGATTTTTTTTTTGTTCTCAAAGTGAGAACATTTTAATGCTATTGCATTAATACAAATATGTTGTTCTGATGTTGCATTGTTTGCTGTGTCATGCTAACATCCATACAAAAAATTACATCATTATAATACTGATGTTTGCAGAATATTTTTGTGGAAATTTTTTAACTAAAATAATCATCCTTTTGAACATGAATTTCTTAAGGAAATCAGAAAAAAATATTACTCAGGTAATTCACTAAGATGCAAAATGTGTATCATTTCTAAGAACCATAATGTGCAGCATGTTCAGTTCTATACATGTCAAGGAATAAAGACAAAGTTTCATAACAATCTTATTGGAAATACAGGGTACTTTAAAAAAGATTTAACATTCTTTTTCTCAATTTGCATTTAAACTATTATACCTTCTTTGTAGCCTTGAAAACAGTAAACAATTTAGTCTACAAAAATAGTTTTCTAAGAGATTTTCTAGGTGAGTGAATTAGATATCTGAATATATCATCAAGAACTTTGGCAGTTTACAAAGATATTTGGACTGAGCTCTTTAGATCTTGTACACTACCAGTTTCATAAAAATTTATCATCCAGACAAAATATTAATCACTTGTTTGGAAGTATATACTGGGAAAATTTCACATTAAATTTGTTTTTTATGTTTTTAAGATTTATACATGAACTACTTTTGTCTTTTGAAAACAAGATAGTTTATACAACACAAAAGAATGGATGTTTGAATTAGGTTAGCACAAGATATAATCATTTCAATTGCTAAATATTATTGTCTCTGAGTACAGTGTCATCATATGACTAATATCTATCTAATATTACTAAAATCCTCATCTCTTTGGACATATATATATATAAGTAAAAGTTGGCGATCATAGTCGAGGGTGACTTGAAGGTTCCCTTTTCGATAGCTACTACACAAAGGTGTAGGGGAGGGCGCTACTCCTTTCCCTGGATTGCTACTCTTACCCTTGATCCATACCTTATAATGCTGAATGTTAAGCAAGGAGGCATCAAGTACCATTTTTTGAGTCTTTGGTATGACTCGACCTGGGTTTGAACCCAGGTCTCTCGGGCCAGTGGCGAACACTCTAACCGCTAGACCAATGTCTGGTAATATATATATATATATATATATATATATATATATATATATATATATATATATATATATATATATATATATATATATATATATATATATATATATATATATATGATAATAATATATACATTCACTAACCCCTCCACTCAGACAGGATGCGACACAAGGAAAACTTTTAAGTGGAGTTTAACAGGTTTGAATTCAGATTTTTCTTTCTCCTAGACTAGTTGCCTAACCAAGGCTAAAGAAATCAGTCTGCCCTACTATTTACCCATATCTGGAGGGAGAATAATTGGATTCATACCTTTCCCAAGGGTATTAGTGCAATGTGAAATGCAATCAGGCTTGTCCACACACACACACACACACACATACACACACACACATATATATGGGTGTGTGAGTGGGTGTGTAACTGTAACCCAGTAAAATGGCTTGTCATAACAAGATTTTTATTAGAGCAATATACTTAAAATGCTCTAAAATAGAGAATAAAATAATTTCCCATCCAATTTGTAACTGAATGATAGTGCTGCTGAGTCTCCATTATTTGCTGAATATCATGTTTTTTAATCATCCATATTCCCAGTATAGCAGAGATAACTATGAAAATGCTAATTAAAATCCTTCACTTCTTCCTAAATAGAAGTATCAATATCATTATGGATTTATTTTATAATTGGAATCCCATGAGTTCACAGGTCATCTTGTTGGTTGTAACATCATTTACATGCACATAAATATCTACCATCTTATCCCTAGGGTTGCATTCTTTAGCAAACATATATTTTACATGGAAATATATTATTTTGCAATAAAGAAAAATTCCCACTGTTTCTTAAATTCCTAATTTTTTTCTATTTTAAGACTTTGGGTAATAAAAATTTAAGGTTGAAGGAATTAATTTCAATAACAATGGTGCTTTCTGGTGAAAAGGTTGGAAACTGCTGTTGTTCAGATTGATTTTATGTCTCTTTCAATTTTTAAACACATCATTGCCTTAAGCACATTTCTTTTATGCATCACAGTATAAACGTCTTACGCTCTTTCAAATGCATTCAGTATATATTTGACAATGAAATATTCTTTCTTTGCTTTTTTTTTGTCACTTATCTGCAGAACCTCAAAATATCACTTTTAACATTTTATTCCTCAATGCAACATACATATTAAGAGAATAAAATATAAAATATTGTGAACTCACATTTTTTAATTTCATTTCTTTTGTATGTATGTCATCTACATCACAATCAACCTGTCATCTATACCACACTATATCCTCCCACACTCAAATTTTTATCTTTATACATTGCTTGAGGTTATTTCAACCTTCTTAAACAGGGACACTCTTATGTTGTGGACATATATTTGTCTGTTACTGTATTCAACCAATTACAATTCAATCTCAAATATAAAGAAACCCACCATACTTTTTCAGAACTAAAAACTAATAATATATTTTATCCCCATATATAATGTGACTTCAAAGTAGAGCTAGTTATTTATGTTTTTTAAGAAACCAATGTAATATCACTGCAAATTTTAAAAGTTATTGTAACTTACTATTGGTTTGTCTGTCAGCCATAGGAAAAGGTGAGAATGATATTTGTATATTCATAATGTATATTTTTCTTTAAAAAAAAGAAAAAAAGAAAAGAAAGATGTAAAACACATCTGCCTTCCAACCTTCCTCACCTAACACCCTCACAGTATTCTTATCTCTCATCTTAGATTTTATTCCCTCAACACTAACTGCCACCACTCAAAAAATTCAGATGGTTTCAACAGTAGTTTTTTTAAGTACAAATATATTTCTCTCACATAACCCTGCTAACTTGACTCATTTCAGAATGTTTTGTTAAATTTTAGTTTAAATTTCATGTTAAAATCAAAATTTATCCTGAATCTACCTGATCTTCAATATTATAAAGATTTATATGTCTATTGGTTCCTTACCATAATACAGCAAAAAGTGTGTTTTTTTCACTCATGTGTAATACTACCTTCATTTTTTGCCCTGAGTTTTTTTTTATATTAAATTTCTTGAATACACAAATAAATACAGTAAATATTGTAAAACACTCAACATATTTTTCTTTTGCTTTAGAGTCTTTCATTAAGTGAATTGACTGGAATAGACAATAAGTTCTAGTATATCAAAGATATATTTAACTGAGTGAAATACACATAAAATTTACACATTCTTAAAAGTATAGAAATAAAATATATTTCAGTGGATAATTTGGTAGCCTCTAAGTCTCATGCGACCATGGATCTGTGCCTGGATTTGGATGAAAACCTAGACAAGGTTGTATGGAAGACTGACTGTTGCCCATGCCAAAAATCTCCCTTCTCTATGCCACCAATTTTGTCTAAAAGGAGGAGTAAGAGCCAAGACAGCTTAGCCTTTCTATTGTCATACATATTGCCAGAATAAGGGGAAAGATGTTGAACTACTTTAAGGACTCCAGGTCCATGTTTGGAATTGTCCTACCTTCAGACTGGTAGCCCATAAAGACTAGAGAAAATAGTCTGTTCAACTATTTTATCTATAGCTCGTAGGGGAAAATAAATTCATGGTTTTACAAAGAGCAATAGAACAAAGTGAATACAAAGTTTAAGTTAGAATTTCAACATGGAGTGTTGATTCCATTTTTTATCTTGATAACCATTACAACACTCATGTCTTCTTAGGAATAACTGAACAATATGACATTCTACATTGTTAAGTAAAATCATAGATATTCTTTAAGTATATATCTACACTAGGTAAGAATTCAAGACTTAGATTGCAGATGGTTATCATAATAAAACAGTTTCTTATCAGTCAGTAAGATTGGTTTTCATTCGAGTCAAGTTATACAAAACTGCTAGATATACACAGTAGTGAAAAATGAGACTTTTTGTAAATAACTTTTCATGGTAAAACACATGCATGCTTGCATTTAGGCAAACACATTGAGATGAATTAACAAATGTAAAAATCTCATATACTTACTTCATTTTTATAATCTTTGCTGTCAATAAAAAATTTACACAAAATAGTTCCAAATGGTAGTTTTTCCATTTATAGATATATCCACATAGCATAAAAGAGATTTTGCAAATATGGCTTTCATTAGCCATGGTATGGCCATCTTTGGTCACATTATGTTGTGATAAAGTTTTTTAACTAACTGATTTCCTTGTTATTATGATATGACTTTCACAAAGGAGAAATGGAAATAGAGTGCCCTTAACTTTTTTTTTTTCATAAAATTATTGAAATATTAGATTGAGAGGAAAAAATCTGCCCCAGAAGTAAAGAGACTTTTCCTTAAGTGTTCACATCATAGGAAAAAAATCTTTCTTTAAATAATATCAAAATATTTTAAAAATCTAACGCTGCTTCAATTACTTTTTCAAGTAATTCTTTCAAATTTATTACTGTTGTTGCTTTAATTTTCAAATATTAGTATATTTTAACAGGACAGCTGGTAAGCTAGATTAATTTCTTATTAGTGATATTTTTAATTTATTTTTCTAAATTTCTTTTTAAAACTACTTATTTTTAATAAGAATGAAAGATTTAAATGAAAGAAGTGGATTGGCAAGATTTAAAAAAGCAAAGAGCTCGAGATAGAGAGATCAAATAACAAGATGTAATTCAGACTTTTTAAAGTGTCAACAGATATAAATAATTCCATCGATTTTGATGTGCACTATAATAATGATAATAATAACAATTGGAGATATAAAATGAATATTAATTTTTCTGGAAAAAAATTAACATTAACTGTTAGAAGTTGAACCTAAAATATTAGTCTCAGATGCAGGCATTGTCTTACATAGCCTTTTGGCAAATAAAACTTTGACCATGATTTAATGTCTTCCATAGGTTTAACCATAAAGTGTTTAAAATTACATTGTTCATCGGATAAATGTTGTTAGTAAATTGACTTTGACACAAGTGATGACAGACTACAATGCTTTTTCAATGAAGAGAAATTACATTTTGTAGTCTGCTTTTATTTCAACTGCTCTTTCAAGTGAGCTGTTATTTGCTTGTATTTTCTAAATGAGAAAGTGATAAGAATGGCAAGAAAAGAGAAAATGTTGCTCAAGAATTGGCTAAATATTACATGGGCCACTCTATGACTTTGTGGAAATGTATTTATTCAGATAAAAATTAGTAAACTTAAGACAGGGGGTCAGTTTATTAGCTAGTCTTCAATAGGAAGCACATGAGGCAGTCAGTGGCTGGAGATGCCGCCATTAGACACCCATCACACTTGGTAGGACTACAGCGTTCTTCTTCGTATACACACAGACACATGACATACACATATGGAAATATAGGCATGAATTTACACACACTCATATACACATAAGAAAGTAGTAGTGAAAGCACCACTCTACATTGCCAGAAATATTGCTTGACAAATTCCTGGGGAATTAATATCACAGGTAAGTTTTCATATTTGTTGCATCCCTTAAACATTTTCAATTGGAGTCTGCTTGTATGTATGTGCTCCTATATCCACATGCAGGAATATCTATTTCTTATAGTCAGAGATAGGTAAAATGCTTCCTATTAGCAGTCCAGTTGATTCCTTATTCTTTGTAATGTAGGATATATTGTGGATGTCTTGCTAGTGAGTGCAAAGCCTTTAGAATAAGCAAGATGACAAGTCTTTTCTTTCTTACTTCCTTTCTTTATATTATTTGATGCATTGAAAAGGTTTTCCTAGTTATGTTAAAGAAATATAAAATATTAAAAAGACATTCTAATACTATTATAAATTGTATAAAAAATGCACAATCAATTATTGCTGTGTGATTGTGGTTGTGTATATTGTCACTTTAGTGAAATGTCATTTTGAATAATCTGTTTAGTTTATATATATTCACAGACAGCATTAATGCATTTTCTAATATGATATGAATTTTGACTAAGGATGCTTAATCAATTAGTTACATGCATTGTTTGAGATGTTGAGATGTTCAGTAGTTCCATTATCTTGAGCACAAAATATCTCATTATTCTACAGGCTTTCTTGTTTTTTTACAGTTAATATCAAAATTATTAGCAAGTACTTTTAATGTATGTCAAATTTTAGATCTTTAGAACTTCCATTTAAAACAAGTCTCTCCTGACGCATTTTTACTTTGATCTGAGACTTTTTCTGAAAATTTTCATGTTCCAGAAGACTTGAAATTGTACTTCTTGTACAGTATGTTTAAGATCTTCTGAATCTGGAAGTATGTTAGGAGGACTGAAAAAGGCTGTTTTTCTAAATTAGGATTTCATTGGAAAACTGGGAAAAAACAAACACATTCTATACCAATATGTTTGCACATGAAAAATGGCTGCAGGTATAAGTGAAGTGAAAGCTTGCTGTCCTCTCTTAGATATTATTGTTTGATGTCATGTGAGACTAGGGCCACTTTCAGTGATTGATTTTTGTCTGCAGCTATTTGTGTATCATGATTCTTGATTGTGTTATTGTGTACCATTATGAACTGATTAAAAAATAACAGATAAAAAATAATGAGATATTCAAGCAGTATAATGTCTTCAGACATTGATTTTTCATTCTTTTTTATTGGTACTTTTTATATCTACCCTCTCCAACTGCCATTTTAAATATATGTCCAAGTATAAGAATATATTTTAGTCTTATTTTGTCTATTTACATTATTTCTATTCATTTTGAAGCTGTTCTCTCATTATTCTTCAACATTTTTTCTCTTTTCTGCAATCTTTTTCTTTTCTATTCATTATAATACAGGTAATTGTTTTGTTGTGAAATGTTTTCATTTCATATAACCTTAGCTTATTACAAGATAAAGTATTTTCATCTACAATTTCAAGACATCTATATTAATAACAGGGAAGAGTTTGTTTGTCTGTCCTTTACAAATGGTCAAACAGTTTTATCTAGAGCTACCAAATTTGGTATGTATAATTATTGAACCAAAAGGAAGATCTTAACAAAAAAAATTAGGTTCCTCAAAAGGAAAAA
This sequence comes from Sepioteuthis lessoniana, assembly GCA_963585895.1. NCBI lineage: Eukaryota > Metazoa > Mollusca > Cephalopoda > Myopsida > Loliginidae > Sepioteuthis > Sepioteuthis lessoniana. The sequence continues at coordinate 104,476,607 of OY757908.1, forward strand.
AAAGGTGAAAGGTTTTTTAATGTTGAATAATAATCAGGAAGAAGCCATGTTGCTGCAAGATATAAGTAATCAAAGAGAATTTGAATTTCCAAACTACAAAAAGAAAGAAAAAAATTAATAATAATAATAATAATAATAATAATAATAATAATAATAATAACAATAATGAATTATCTTACTAAAATGATAATTCACATTTAACTAAATATTAATAATAGGGTTTATTGGTAGGAGTAAAAATAAAATTGAGGGTATACAATAGTTACATAGCATTATTGCTTAGTAATGATTAACAATCTTGGAAAAAAACAGAAATGCTAAAAGAGAGAAATCTCTTAAATGTCACTAACTTAAATTTAAAATATTTCTCTACAAAACTCTATGAAATTTTTCACAGAACACTGTTAGCTTTGAAAGATGATGAAAAAATATAATTGATAAATCTCTTTTCTGTAATGTGGATCTATCTCTTACAGTAACAATTACCATATGTAACAGTTTTAATTGACATTGAAAATGCCATTGATTAGAAAAATGAAATAAGTAAAAGTGTTTTTTTTATTGTTCTTTTAGTCTCACTGTATCTGCAAAAAAAGTCTTGATTTCTTATCTTGCATAGACAGGTATGTCAGGTTGTCCCTTTCATATTTCATTAGAATTATTCTTTTATTTTAGCAATTCCAAATAATAATATATTATTGTTCTTTTATTTTGTTTCATTTATAAAAAAAAAAAATTTTTATATTTTAGCAGTTTTATATTTTAGTTGTTCAAGGTAACTTTTTGTAAGATGTTTAATAAACTGCAAATAAGAAATTATACCATTTAAGAATAGTGTTTTAACATTATGAAAGTTTAATTAAACTTTGTATTAACTATCATTTTTCATAATTCAAACAACATTCTTGCTATTTATAATCATTTTCATATTCGGTTTTTAAATTATATATATATATATATATATATATATATATATATATATAGATAGATATGGGTAAATAGATAAATCTGTAGCCTAATGGTAACAAAAGCATTTATTTATGATAAAAGTATTTATTTTTGAATATAATCTCCTTTTCTGTCAATGCATTTATTTTAGTTAGAAATATATTATACTGTGAAAATTTCAAATCAAAATTCACATGATAACTATGAGTCATGCTACAGATTTATTGATGAACTCTCGGAGAGATTTTGTACTTATTGTATAAATGTAGATACAAATTATAATGAAACATTTACAATAGGCCAAAGAATCAATTGAATTATAATTTTTTAAAATGTTTTTAAATTTTGATCTGGTTTTTATATTTATTTCATTTGAAATTATTTTTTTTTAATTTGATTAAGGTTTCAGAATAATTATGGTTCATTATCTTCTCTTTTATATGAAAAATAAAGTTCTATGAAATATCATTTCAAATTTCAGATATGATAACAGCCTTGTCAACTCTCATCCTGCCATTAGTATTTGATTTTGGCTCCTTGTATCAACTATGCTAGTGTCAGTGTTAATACTGCTCATAGTCCTACACAGGGGTGCCAGTGTGGACCTGATCTATCATGTACAAGAAGGAATGAGCCCTGGCTTGTACCTGGGTAATATTGCTGCCGATTCTCACCTGTTGGACTCAGTGGCATCTCAAGATCGAAATCTGATAACATTTAGTCTTCTACAACAAGGTTCGGTTGGCAGTTCACAGTTATTCAGAGTATCAAGAAAATCAGGGAAATTCTATACAACTCAGAGGCTAGATGCTGAGTCTCTTTGTACTTACAATACAGAATGTTATGAAATGGTGGACATTGCTGTGAGAAGAGCAGAGTCCTTTATGAAGATTTTGGAAATCAAAGTCATCATTGAAGATGTTAATGATCATAAACCAGAATTTCCTCAAAAACTTATCAACATTGAATTTTCAGAAGATGACAAAAAGGGGAAAAAAAAATTAATACCAAATGCAATTGATAGGGATGTTGGTCCTCTTAATTCTCGAATTGATTATCAACTTATGAAAAATAAAAATGAACCATTTAGTTTGGCTGTTTCTAAAAGAATAGATGGAACTTCAAAACTCCAGATAATTTTAGATGATGGTCTGGATAGGGAAGAAAAAGACTCCTATCTTGTTCATGTAATTGCAAAGGATGGAGGAACACCTTCTAAGCAAAGTGTTTTAGATGTTCACATTACTGTTACTGATGTAAATGATAATTTCCCTACTTTTTCCCAGAATGTTTATAATGTCACAGTGAAGAATGAACCAAGTGAAATATCACCAATTGTTATTTTATCTGGAAAAGATCTTGATTCAAAAAAATATGGCATGATTAAATACCATTTTAGCTCCAAAACATCAGATATTGCAAAGTCTCATTTTAAACTAAATGAAATAACTGGAGAGATATTCCTAAATAAAAGATTTTCATTTGGAGAAAAGCTAATATCCAAATTATACGTGGAAGCAACAGATGAAGGTATACCTCCATTAAGTTCTATAGCAATGGTTCAAGTAAATGTGGTCAATGAAAGGAACAATCCTCCAAAAATTGATGTGAATTTTGTATCTGCCTCTGAAGGACAAACTGCCACAATTTCTGAAGACATTAAAGTTGGTAGTTTCATTGCTTATGTGAAGGTCATTGATGAAGATTCTGGACGCAATGGTGATATCACTTGCAATTTGAATCACGATAAATTTCAGCTTCAGAAACTCGACATCAAAAAGTACAAGATAATTGTAAAAAAGCCAATTGATCGAGAGGCACAAGATAATCATGATATTGCAATCACTTGCCAAGACAAAGGATCTCCACCTCTTCACAGTGAGACTAAATTCTCTGTCCAAGTGACTGATGTCAATGATGTAAAACCCCGGTTTGGTGAACGGACAATTAAACTATCAATCACAGAAAACCAGAAAGCCAAGTCACAAGTTGGTTGGATCAATGCCACAGATCCTGATCTGGGTCCTGGAGGAAGATTGACCTATTCTCTTTTAACAAGCAACAAAGAACAGTTTTTTCCATTCCGCATTTCGGACAATGGTCTAATCTCCACGATAATGTCATTGGATCACGAGTTCCAAAAGCTTTACATGTTTCAGGTTTTGGTTGAAGATAATGGGACACCATCTTTGAATAATACAGTGAATGTGGAGATTGAAGTTACTGATGAAAATGATAATGCTCCATATTTTACATTTCCCAGTGTAAATCCTTATAGCCTGGATGTTGTCTATTATCCACATCACTCAAAGAACATTACAGTTCTAAAAGCAGCAGACAAAGATAGCCTGGAGAATGCATTTTTGAAATATGAAATACTTGCTGGCAATAAAGCTAAGATATTCAAATTAAACCGTTACACTGGTATATTATCATTTAATCGTGAGATCAAGCAACAAGACACAGGCTCCTATGACTTACAATTTGTTGTGAAAGATAGTGGCATTCCTGTGCTGTCAGCAAGCACTAATTTATCTTTAATATTGAGTGTGAGCAATGTAACATCTGAATATGTATTTAATTCTACCAAACCACAATTAAGTGACAGGATCCATCAGTATTTACTAATTGTTATTGTGTTAGTGGCCGTCACTTTAGCGGTGCCCATTACAGCAGGTCTTTCAATCTGCTGTATTCGATGTAACGATCGCAGAAAGGCTGTACGCAATGCTGCTGCAGTACGACTCTCCAAGAAAAATTTTAACCAACAGAGACACCTAATTGTTCATCCACATTTGTCAGCTGCTTGGTCCGATGCTCCAGTGGTAAGACCAGCTAATACAATTCGAGCAAGGCCTCCTCAACCAGTTCGGCAAAAACGTACAGTGCCCTCTACTGATAAATATACTAAAGGGAGGAAGAGTTCAGTCTTACCAATGAGGCTCCCAAAAGTTACCGATGTTATTTATCAGGTAAGAACTTAATATGTAATTTTTATGAGAGGAACTTTTTCAAAATCTAAATTATTTTTCAAGAAATTTATTGTAATACAAATTTCTAACACAAAGTCCATAAAACTTAAAAAATAATGCTTCTTTTCCATTATATTTAATAAATTTCCATCCCATATATATATATATATATATATATATATATATATATATTATGCATTGAATATAACAGTTATTATGAAATGGAGATAGCAATACACTTAAATTGTATGCACTTCTATCAATTAATGCTTATTTCCATGAGTTCCTGAAAAATATATTAAATTTTTAGGAAGATAATATCTGATTTTACATTTCATTATATAATAATTTGTCTGCAGATAATCTGTTTGGTATAGAAAGAAGTGAATACTCAGATTTATGTAGTAGGTTTTTAAAGGGTTACATTTTCTCAGTCTTTCTGGAGATGAAATGATGCTGTTCTTTCATGAATACAATGCCCATCATTTTCTTTCAGTTTTTGGTCAAAAGCAAAACAACTTCATCATATGTTCACTGCATCATGTAATTTTTCTAAATACTATTGAGTTTATGCAATGAAAACTATGACATACGAAATTGATATTTTGAAGCCTTACTTAACATTTGAGTTTTTGAAAATATTTCCAAGAGTAAACTCTTTTTTTAATTATCTTTTAACATTTTTTTTTCAAATATTCACTATAAGCAAGACCAAATTAGCCATTACTCAGTAAAAGGTTACAATGTGGTGATGACATGTGGTAAATGATTAGAAAAAAATGATTGCAGAGTGAAGCTAGGAATATGGATGGAATGGAGAGTGATATAAATGTCAAAAGACCAATAAAATACTTAGTGACTATGGATTTGAAGAGCTCAAGATAATAGTTTGTTGGAAAACACTCACAGGGAATTTTTACCCATTTTGATGGTTCTTGTAAATAAGCAGTTTGAGCAGAAATTGTGCAAAAAATGGAAAATGTCTTGAAAGCATGGATGAGTTTCACCAAACTTGGCAGAGTGAATTTTAACTGGATTGTAATAATACTCATTTTAACAGCAGATTTGTCTGTATATTGTTTAAGACTATCACCTGGTTGGTTGGTTGGTTGGTTGGTTTTTACAGTATGTCAACCCTTGTTTGGTCATTTAATGTCAAAGTCATTTTTTTTTTATAAGCAATGATGTGGTTTTAAGTAACTAATGATAATAATAATCATCTGTAAATAATTACAACTTCAAGTAACGATTCTTAATACTAATAATTTGCACACAGTTATATAGTTTCAAGTATTCCAATTTAAGACTAATGATTTTTAAATATATCTATTTGACCCCTAGATGGAACCCTTAGCAGTACTACCACTCTGGGTCAGAATGGACCAGAGAGTAATGACTATAAAAGGGTGACTCCATACTTCCTAGAGCTCTAGAATTGGAGCCTCACCTCCAGATGCAGTTTAATGACATACTCAGGACAACCATTTTTCGAGAAGGCAAGAGTTCTTACTCCTCTGCAGTAGAGGCAGTAGTATATTATATGTCTCATTAATGGTAAGCTTGAAATAATTAAGAAGATGGAATGAGGTGTAATTCAAAGTCCATTAATTTCTAAATATAACATGGTCTTCTACATTGTATTATATACAGCTTATACATGGGTCAGTAGACAGTAAAAAGATAACAAATAGTCATATTTGTTAATATTTTTTGGTTTCTTCTAATTAAAATATTTTGTCTAAAATGCCAAATTTGTAATAAAATCTTTCTTAAATTCTCAAGGATATAATGATAATGAGAGTCTATAATATGTTTATGTGTAAAGTTGCTGTGTCTTACTGTTTTTCTGGTTTTGTGTTGTGAATAGAATTGTGTTACTGAGCCAATCACTTTTTCCCATCTCAAGCAAATTTCACAGTAGATAAATCTAGCTTGACAAAGGTAGTGTTTTTTCCTAATGCATATTTTAATTTGAAAATCCTACATTAAAAAGAAAAGAAAAAAAAAGAGAAAATTGATTATTAGAAAAATAAGATTATAACTAAATAATTATGTTTTGTTATTCTGTTTCAATCTTATTTAATTATCTGTTTTCTTTTTCTTTTCTTTTTTTTTTTTTTGATAAATGGTTGTTTTGTTGATAACTTTCATAATTACTCTTAACTGTGATAGTGTTATTAAAAATACACAAATGAATTTGACAATCTAGGATCACTAAAATAAAACTTTACAAAGTTTTAACAGAGATAATCTACAATAATTTCCTTAAAAAAGAATTGTTTTTAAACTTATTCAAAAATCTATTATCAATCTTGATCTTCTTGAAAAGTGGCAACATTAAATTCATCATCAATCTAAACAATTACCCAAAAATAAGATATATTTACTGAAAATGCAGGTCACTCACTTTTGGTGAGCGACCTGCATTTTCAGTTTTTACATTCAAGTTTTTATTCATTTTTATAGTGAGATTATATTCAATTTATTTTTGTTAGGAAAATGTGTTATTAATTCAACACATTTTTAAAAAGAATTTGACAATTTAACTCAAAATGTTATTCATTAAAGTTTAAATCCATTCAATTATTATGCATGTATTCAGTAGAATTCTCACAGGGGCAACTGATTATTTTTATAAAATAATTGTTCTTTTCATGAGGTTAATAATTTATATATAACTGATTATCTATTTATTTAGGTCAATGTTTTAATAATACAAGAACAATTATATTTAGGAGTAAAATCATTACAGAAAGACAACTATGTACAAACTTGATGTAAGTAAAAAAGTAAAGTTGGCGACCTTTGTCAAGGGCAACCAGAAGGCTCCCTTTTCAATAGCTACTACACTGAGGTATAGGAGAGGGCACTACTCCTTTCCCTAGATTGCTCCACTTTACCCTTGTTATGTACCTTATATTGCTGAGCATTAAGCAAGGAGGTATCAAGTATCATTTTTAAAGTTTTTTGTATGATGCGACCTGGGATTGAACCCAGGTCTCCCGGATCATTGGCAAACACTCTACACTTAGAATGCTAAACTATTTTTTATCATTATAATTACATAACTATAAAATCTATTTAAATATAATGTATTTTTGTTTTTATACCACAGTTTTTTTTTATATTCTGATTTATCAAGTTATATCATCATCATCATGTCACGCCGTCTGCGCGGATATCCCTGACCGTCTCTCGCCATTTCTCCCTATCACTCATCGCCTCCGGCAAGTCTTCAGGATTACAACCCGTGTCCTCACATAGCTGCTGTATGTAAGTTCGTGCTGGTCGTCCCACACTTGCACATCCATGAGTGGGGGTCCACAGGAGTACATCGCTTATGAGCTCGTCCTTGCTTCTCCAGCAGTGTCCCGCGTGTCTGGTTCGTCGAACTTGTATAGTTTTTGTGATGGGGGGCAAGTGTCCGTATAGTTGGAGTCTCGTGGGGTGTTGTCGCCAGGACTTGTTTAATACTGCTCTCAACATTCTTGTGTAATTTCCGTCCAGCCTCCTCTCCAGCCGCTTCGTAAGCGTCCATGTGGTGCATCCATATAGCAGTATCGACACAACCGCTGCCTGGAAGAAACTGCGTTTCATTTTATCTGTTAGGTCCGACTTCCATATGATCGAGAGCCTATCGATAGCTGTCCATGCCTTCGTCAGTCGTGTGTCGATGTCCTTCTCGGTTGATGAGACGCTGCTTCCTAGGTAAGTGAATTTGTCGACTAGTTTCAGAGAGGCTCCGTCTAGTGTGGCAATGTTGCCTGTTTGGTTGTAACACATATATTCGGTTTTGTTTGCATTGACATGTAGGCCAATGCCAGCTGCAGCTCGTTCCAGACTATGTAGTAGTGTCTCTGCTTGATTAGGCGTATTCGCTAGTAACGCCAAGTCATCAGCGTAGTCGGCGTCCGTGATTGTTTTTGCGGGGTACCTTTTGCTTCTTCTCTTAGTCAGCTCAAAGCCATTTTCTCTGATTTTGTCGATCGAAGTCCTAAGCACATAGTCTAGACAGATGATAAAGAGGTACGGGGCTAGTGTGTCTCCTTGTAGTACTCCTGCAACAATGTCGAAGTATTCCGTGTCTCCATCTGGTGAACGTACTTTTACTTTGGTGTTTCTGTAGAGAATCATTATCGCTGCTACGGTTTCTTTTGGTAGGCCGTAAGCTAGTAGGATTTGCTCCATCTTCCCTCTGTGTATGGAATCGAAGGCCTTGGTAAAGTCGACAAATAGTAATGTCGCCTGTAAGTTTTTTGCCCGAACGCCTTCCAGGATTCTACGGATGGTCAGTATTTGTGAGGTTGTGGATCTATTTCTCCGGAAGCCATTTTAAGAGTAAAGCACAGATAGACTACGTCCTTATAAACAGGAAATGGAGAAACAGTGCGATGAATTGCGAGGCATACTCCTCCTTCGAGGGTGTGTCCTCCGATCATCGAATAGTTACGGCCAAAGTACGACTAAGCCTAAGAAAAAACGCCACACGTAAAGCCACGACCAAGCACTATGACTGGGCCCTACTCAACAACAGAGATATTAGAGACAAATATGCATTAGAATTAAGAAACAGATTCGAAGCACTACAAGAGAAGGTAGAAATAGGCACCCCAAATGACGAATATGAAAATTTTGTAGAAGCGCACCTGGAGGCGGCAGAAAAGTGTATTCCAACAAAACCTAGAACTAAATATAGAGTCCCTTGGGAAACGCTAGCGGCTAGAGAAAAACGTGCACTTGTGAAGACTGCCTCCAAAAACTATCAACAGAACCCAACAAATACAAATGCACGAGAACTAGAAAAGGCGCAACATCAATTAACAGGAATATACCTAAAAGAACAGGCAGAATACGTACAAAATCAGATAGATAAGATTAGAGACTCGGTGGAAGATAGGCAATCCAGGATAGCCTGGCAAACAATAAACGAAGTAAGTGGAAGAAAGAGCACGGCCAAAGCAAAATTGAAAGCTGCAAGCCAACAAGAAAGAATAAAACTGTGGGAACAGCATTTCAAAAATCTACTAGGAAACCCACCGGAAATAACGGATGAACCGATCACCAGAATTATTAGTAAGCAATTAGACGTAAAACTAGGTCCTTTCACCAAAGAAGAACTCGACATGGTTCTCAGAAGAATTAAAAATAGGAAAGCGGCGGGGCTAGACGAGATCCCCCCAGAAGTGTGGAAGACGAGACAATTCGACGATATACTGCTCCGGCAATGCAACGCAGTCTATAGTCAAAATAGGATAGAACGATGGACGAAGGGATGCATCCTTCCATTCCCTAAAAAAGGCGACCTCGGACTAGCCAAGAACTACCGAGGGATAACACTTACATCCATAGCAGCCAAAATCTACAATGCCCTACTACGAAACCGCATAGAACCCAAAATGGAAAACATCCTTAGGAAAAACCAAAATGGCTCAAGTTATATAAAACATCATATTTTACCTTAATTGTAGAATTTTTATAAAATTTCCTTTAATTGTTTAGGAAAACAATTTATCAGTTTCAATATGATCTATTTTGGTATTCATGATTCAGCATTATACAACTTAAGGGTTCTATAGAAGAATGTTATTAAAGTTGCAATAAAATTGATTTTTTCCGTACAAATTGTGTTGATTTAGTTTCACAGAAAAAATAGCATTGTTTTAATATCTCATAGAAATAGCATTGCACAAAAATTTCTATGTGTATTTATATCTAAGCAGTTTCCTGTAAGAAAACCATTGTTTTAATGTCTTATAGGAATAACATAGATATATCTTTTAATTAAACTAAATTTTATAGCACTGATCCATTTACCATGTTACTCATGCCCTATACTCCAGTATCATGAATATGTAGAAATATTTTTATCATTTAACTGATTTGGGGTATTTCAGACAAAAAATAAATATGTAAATATGCCTAGCATTCTTATAATTGAAGATAGAGGTTACATATTAGCAGCAGTTGTAGCTGAACCTTAGAAAGTTTACATTTGGAAAAGGTTTTTAAAGTATCAGTTAGCCTCTGGCTTCCAGTTACAGAAAAAATATAAATATACAACTATATGTGGCATTTTATTATAGTAAGTTAAATTCTAATTCTATAATTTGATATTATTTCATGTTTTGAAATGCTTCTAGTTTTTGCAAAAGATTTCATTGATTCTGATTTACTACTTATTATTGATACATACTGCTGAGTCTTATAGAATGTTAATTTCCGTGTATACCTTGCTGAGAACAGAGTTTGTTTTAAATATCTTTGGTTTTACTTTTGTTTCTTGATATAAAAATAATTTTTAATTTGAAAGATGCAGTATTCATTAATTCATCCCAACTCTGTCCCGCAAATATTTTCTATTTTGACTGCTATCTTCCTATTGCCTTTTTATAACTCAATTTAGTTATTTCTTTTACTTATGTAGATATGAAAGGTAACTGATAAATAAGTTCTTCAATTATATAAGACAAGTTTTAGACCATATAGAATAATAAAACTGATATCTGGGAGGATTTCATAAAAGATTCCAAGTACTCACACCTTTTGGAAATCTTCATGGATATAAAAAAAAAGGGTCCAGTTTAACATCATATCAATAAAAGTAAAGTTAGCGACTGTAAACGAGGGTGACTTGAAGGCTCCCTTTTCAATAGCTACAACACTGAGGTGTAGGAGAGAGTGCTACTCCTTTTCCTGGATCACTCCAGTTTACTCTTGATCTATAGCTTATAATGCTGAGTATTAAGCTAGGCAACATCAAGTACCATGTTTTGAGTCTTTGGTATGACTCGACCTTGGGCTGAACCCAAGTCACCTGGGCCATTGGCAAACACTCTACCCACCAGGCTAAACTGTGTTATATTTACATTTGCTAATAACTAAGAATTTTTTGATTAAAAAAACAATATACAAAAAGAAACATGCTCTGATAATAACTATACAAAACTTGGTGAGTGTAGCAGATAGATGAATAGAAAGACAAAACAAATTTTTTAATACATTCCATAGAACTAGTAGGTAGATTGTTCACCAATGGCCCAGGAGACTGGGGTTCAGTCCAAGGTCGAGTCATACCAAAGACTCAAAAAATGGTACATGATACTTAACACTCAGCATTATAAGGAACAAATCAAGGATAAAGTGGAGCAATCTAGGGAAAGGAGTAGTGCCCTCTCCTATGCCTTGATGTAGTAGCTAATGAAAAGGGCGCATTCTGGTCACTCTTGACTATGGTCGCCAACTTTACTTTTTATAATTAAATTATGATGATAATGAATATTGTAAGCTTTGGTCTCTTTCTTATTTTCAATCTTAGAACTGTTGTTATGAATATCAGGATCATTAGGAGAGACAGGTGCGTCAAAAATCATGAGTTAAATAAATTTTATCATTGACCAAGATGTAGCATGTTAACCATGGGTTAAGAGATTATAACTATTCCATATGCAAACAAATATTTAATGAAAACACTTATAAAAAGTGCTAGTAATAAATAAGGTCTTCAATCCTATAAAATAGTTTTTTAGGCAAGATAGAATAATGAAACTGGAACCAAATAAAGGTAATTCTCTTCAAAACTACAAGAAGGACATACTACTCATGACTAATGAATACTATTACTCAATAGTGTCACATAAAGTAAGTAAGTAAAGTCAGCGACTGTAGTCAAGAGCGACCAGAAGGCTCCCTTTTAAATAGCTACTACAAGGAAATGTAGGGGCGGGCGCTACTCCTTTCCCTGGATTATTCCACTTTACCCTTGATACATACCTAATATAGCTGAGTGTTAAGCAAGGAGGTATCAAGTACCATTTTTAAAGTTTTTGGTATGACAGGACCTGGGATTGAACCCAGGTCTCCCAGACCTTTAAAAACATAAGCTCATCAGAGCATTCTTAGAGATACTCTGCAGTAGGAGACCTTATTTATCAATCAACCCTACTACATTAATGTAAATATATATACGAAGTTCACAACCTGTGATTGCTTGCTTGGAAGCAACCATATCTATGAAATGAAAAAAAAGAAAATGTCAATTGTGAAAGAACTATGTATAATATCTAAATTTCTAATATGAGAAGTTGTTATCTTTTACACTATTTACAGATGAGGACAATAATCCAAGGTATGTAAATAGAGAAAATAAAGTATTATGTTGTGAGAAATATGAGTTTTATAAGATTTTACTATTTTGTAACACCTGAGCTTTTTAGCCTAAAGACTATAAGTGTTTTAGTTTCAAGAAAGTCTTACATCAATAAATGTTTTTGACTTTTAAATAGTTCTCATAATTGTAAATAAAATGAAGCTCCTCAAACAAAACTTTGTTCCTTTAGGTCTAAACTACTGGCATGTTAAACTGCATTGAAAATCACTGTTAATGGTAAACAATTGAGTGAAAATTACACAAATAATCTTCTATCCTTCACAAACCAACAAACATTTTTGCCATTATGCAGATAAAATGTTCTTTCCAAGAAAGAATGAGTCACAGACACTTGAAAGTTAACATTAACATGAGTATCAGGAACAGTATCAAAATTGCACTTTGGTGTAGATGTAATCTTCATTGATTTTTTTAACAGTACTATGTAGAAATAATTTGTTGTTTTTTTAAATGCTTGTATTGCTTATATGTCTGAGAAGGTTTATGTTCAGTGTTTGTCTTGTCTACTTTGGTATGACTGTGCTGTTATTTTCTCTTGTGAAGAGAATTTGTTATCAGATGATTTGTTCTTATTTTGACAGCAGATGTTGCTAATAGAGATGTGACTGAAAGCTGAAATAGACAAACTTAAAATATACTAACTTAAAATTGGATTTGAGGATGAAAATTACATAAGCTTGTTGATACAAATTTTATTGCTATCATTTCATCTTTGGTATGTAGCTTGGTTCTCGAAACTGGTTGCATATATGTGTATATGCTTTGCTAAGGACATGATCACTTTACTAAAAATTTTTAATACTAGATCACCAGTGTACACATTGGCTTCTCATTGAAACAGTCATGTGTGATGATATCGATGCTTTTATTTAGGACGGTGTAAAGGAATCTAATAAGTATTTTATAGTTATATCCATTACATCAAAAATTTGGAAGATTAAAAAGGATCAATAAAATTGCAAAATTGTCATTCAGTTGCAAATTGGACTGGAAATTGCTTATTCTCTAAGTTAAAGCAATTCAAGTACATTGCTCAAATAAAAGCTTTCCTATAATGTGCAGTTTTTGCTGGGTTACACACATGTATGTATAAATACACAAACATGATAAGTCTTTCAATGATATATAGCTATATAGGTTACAGTTTGCTCTAGGGTTTCAGGCACCCAGGTCAAGATGAACTTGGTGACCTTTTAAGTATGGTATTATTCATTCAAGTTTTTCAGTGAGAAAAATAAGTATATAGAAATAAAAGGTTTGTTATAATAATCAGATGAAAGAAAACACCATAATTCAATTAGACTTTAGCAAATTATGTCACTTTTGCATTTACAGTAAAAAGTTACTAGGTATCAGGAGCGTTCAGATTTTCATAGATAGAACTTGCTGAGGATAAAAGAGAAGTTTTGAATTACCTATACAAAGACTTAGGAGAGTGCAAAAAGAGGCAGAGAGAGAGAGAGAGAGAGAGAGAACCATGTTAGCTTAAATAGACTATACCTATCTTAAAATGGTAGGCTAGTAGAAATTCCCTGGGAACTCACTTCACACCACTTACATTCTCTTCCAGCCTCTAACCATTGTAAACACTTACGCTTCACCTCAGGGACTTTTCTTATTTTGACTGTTTTTATTGTTTATTTAACTTTCCAATTTTTTAAACTTTGTATTTGGAAGTCTCAATTGTCTCCGATACACAGGAGGTAACACTAGTGCTTGGCAGCACAGGCAGCCTTGGCAATTGCCCATGACTGGTATTTTAGGTTGATTGCTGATTGGATTGAATTATAAGTATTTTCATAGTTTGCATTTCTGAAATGTCAAAGGTAACTTCTGAAGTGTATCTGCATGTTTTTGAAGCTAATGCAATGCTCTAAACATGGTATGTTTTAATGATCCTCTGAGTGTTTTTGAGTGTTGGTAGTTAGGTTCTCCTTTACATTTTAAAACACTGTAATGTTTTCATGGTCATCCATTTCCAGAGTTTTATTTAAAAAGAACAAGATACCACAATTAAAATGTTCACACCAATTTGGGACCATGTGGTCAGATATTGTTTTACTTCTTTTCACTTTTCAAATTCTGCAAACAGCCTTTAATAGCTTTGGGGCTGAGTTTAAAATAATGTCTCAAAATAGCCTGAATCTCAAAACATGTTTCCACAACTATAATATCTGAAACAAAAGGTATAGATGAAGTGTACTACTAGTACTACTAATAATAATAATAGACCAGAAGACCAGACCTATGAAGAAAAAAAAAGAACTTGCCATCTAGTGGATTTTGCAGTGTCAGTGGACCACAGAGTAAAATTGAAAGAAATTGAAATGATGGACATATACCTGGACTTTGCCAGAGAATTTTAAAAACCTGTAGAACATGAAGGTGACAGTGATACTAATTGTGTTGGTGTGCTTGAAATGGTCCTCAAAGGATTGGAAAAAAGACTGGAAGAACTGGAAATCAAATGAAGAATTGGGACCATCCAGACTATAGCATTGTTAAGACTGGCTAGAATATTAAGAAGTGTTCTGGAGACCTGAGAAGACTTGCTGTCACTCAGACTCCAGTGAAAGACCACAACCCAATATTGGTGTGAAAAACTCACATAATAAAGCTATAAAACGTGAAGGTAACAGTGATACTATGTGTTGTTGGTGCCTTGGGAATAGTCCACAAATGCCATGATAAGAGACTGGAGGAACTGAAGATCAAACAAAGAAATAAAGTCAGCCAGACTACAGCACAATTGAAATCAGCTAAAATATTGAAAATATTCTTGAGGAGACTTGATGTCACTCAGAATTCAAGGAAAAATCACCAGTTAAAACTGGTGTGAAAAAAACTGCAAAGAGTAAAATAAAAATAACAATGATGAAGGTAATGATCATGTATTACAGAACTTTCTTAAACTGAACAAGAAAGTAGTTCAGAAACCTGGATCAGGGAATGAGAAAACTGATGATTATGGACAAGGTCTTACACCTGAGAGAGGATGTCAGCTGACTATATGTCAAAAGAAAAGGAAGAAGCAGGGAAATCATCAGCATTGAGAATTGCATACATGGAGCTATTCAGGAACTTAAAGAATACACAAAACAGAGTAAAAAGAAACTAATTATAACAGCCAAGAACTACAACAAAGTAACACAAAGACTAATAGAAAGACAGGAATTAAGAAATCAAGAAAACAGAAATGAGAAGAAAACAATTTACATGGACACTATGGAAGACAAACTAAGGGAATTTGCACATGAGATGACTTAGATATGCAGAGGAAACTTAATGAGAGAAAAATTAATCATTCTTTATAGCTGTGCAGAATAATGCCAAACAAAACAATTGTGAAAAAACTAAACTAGATAAAACAGAAAGTGTGGACTTTGCATAGAGAGAGAGAGAGAGAGAGAGAGAGAGAGAGAGAGAGAGAGAGAGAGAGAGATTAGACAACAAACCATATAAGTGACTGCAGCAAACAGGTACTGAAGGAGTAAAAGAGCAAGTACAATATGTCAGAGAATATGGTCAACTGAGAACTATGCAAATGACTGAACTTTAAAGAATAGAAAGGGTGTAGACTGAAATGAAACAAACAAAATTCTCTATGATTTGGAAATGAAATGGATCACACAATCCAAACCAGAAGGCCAGAGTTTGTGTTAGGTTTGGTTTGATTTTATGGCATATCAACCATTGTGGGTTATTTAATACCAAATCCTGTTTTTACATATATATTAAATATGTGATTTGTAAACATATCTTGTAAATACACAGTTAAATGATCAAGCAATTCTATTTCAAACAATTCAGTTTACCATAATCCATGTTTGCACTCAGTTTAAATGTCAACCAGTTCTATTTGATCCATAGATAGGACCCTAACAGGTGCTACCACTCCTGGTCAGAGTGGACCTGGGATCAATGGCAATGAAGGGTTACTCCACATTCCCCTAAACTCCACCATCAGATTGTTTAATATCATATTCAGGACACTTGTTGGGGAAAGGGATCTCACTCCTCTGCTGAGATGCGGTTGGTGTATTTTAGAGCCTCAGCTGATTGGGCTGTAATTTTGTGTTAGTTAACAGGAAAAAAGTTTGTCAGTGAATGGACTTGGCTGGAGTGGAAGTAGAAGAAACGGAAAACCTAGATAAATACTAGAGATATAAAAAAACATGAAGGTCACAGTGATCAAAGTTGAAGCCCTTAGAACAGAGGAAACCGAAGATCAGTGAAAGGATTGAAAGCATCCAGAGTGAAACATTTCTTGTCACTTCGACTCCAGCAATGGCCACCAGCTACTATGTATGAAAACACACTGAGTAAAATCATTATCATATAATGGAGTTATAGTCTTTAGATGTATACACACTTATATAAAAAAAAATATATATTTTTAATAAAGCCTCAAATAATAATAATAAAGAAGTAGAACTTATTAGCTAGTAAATTTTGCTATTCAAGCAGACCACTGAGTGAAAATAAAAGAAAATAAAAAGATTAAAAGATACTTGGATCTTACTAGGGAGCTGAAAAGGCTATGGTACATGAAAAGGATATTGATACCAATTGTAGTTGGTGTGTTGGGAATAGTTTCTTAAGAGCTTTGAAAAAAGCCTTAAGAAATTGAAAGTCAGATGAAGAATTGAGATGATACAGAAACAGTATTGTTCAGATCAGAAGAGTCTTGGAGACCCGTGGAGACTTACTGTCACTCAGACTCCAGTGAAAACTAGAGTAAAAAAATTGTAAAAAGTGAAAATGAGGAAACAAATGAGAATAAAAACAACTGTATGGATATTTCAAGTGACAAATTAGCAAGATTGTATACAAGACATGGACATGGCTAAGAAAGGGAAATCTATAGAGAGAAATGGAATCTCAACTAATTTTAGCACAAAACAATGCCATAAGGACTAATTATGTTAAAGGGAAAATTGATAAGACACAACAGAATAGCAAGTGTAGGATATGTGGAGAAAAAGATGAAAGGGTTAATATAAGTGAATGAATGAAGCTAGCAAAAAAGTGTACAAGACTAGACATGACTGGGTGGGTAAGCTCATCCACCAAAAATTGTATAAAAGATTGAATTTTGATCAAAATAACAAATGGTATATGCACAAACCAGAATCTGTTTTAGAGAATGAGACTCATAAAATTCTCTTGGATTTTGAGATACAAATAAATCACCTAATCCAGGTCAAAAGACCAAAACTAGTGTCAATTAACAAGAAAAAAAGAACTGGCTGTCAAGTGGGTTTTACCATTACAGTGGACTACAGAGTGAAAATAATAAAAAAAAGTGAAAAGATAGACAAATACTTGGACCTTGCTAGAAAACTAAAAAGGCAGTGGAATATGAAGGTGATGGTGACATCAATTGTAATGGCTGTACATAGAATGGTCCCAAAAGCCTTGGAAGAAAGACTAAAAGAAGCAGAAATCAGTAGGAGAATCAAGTCCATCCAGACTACAAGATTGTTGAGATCAGCAAGAATACCGAGAAGAGTCCTCGAGAATTGAGAAGACATACAGTCATTCAGACTCCACTGAAAGACCACCAGCAGAGCTACAAAAAGAAAACCTTAAGAGAGAAACTGAATTTCTCCAAATAGCAGCACAAAGCAATGCCATAAGGACCAATTATATTAAAATGAATAATCAATAATATGCAAGAGAATAGCAAGTGTAGTTTATATGGTAACAAAGAAGAAATGATTAATCACATAATAAACAAATGTAGCAAACTATCACAAAAAGATCATAAAACTAGATATAACTGGGTGGGGAAAGCAAGTTGCTGGCAATTGTGCAAGAGATTGAAATTGGACCATACTAACAAATGGTATATACACAAACCAGAATCCATCCTTGAGAATGAGATTAATAAAATTCTCAGGGATTCTGAGATACAAACAGATCACCTAATCCCAGCCAGAAAACCAAACCTAGTGCTAATTACCAAAAAAATAACTTATTGTATAATACATTTTGCCATCCCAGCAGACCACATACTGAAAATAAAAGAAAGTGAAAAAAGAGACAGTATTTAGACCTTGCTAGAGAACTAAGAAAGATGTGGAACATAAAGGTAATATGAAGGTGATGGTGATGCCAGTCGCAACTGGCATGGTTAGAACAGTACTAAAAGCTTTGTAAAGTTGACTGGAAGAGTTGGAAATTGAAGAACAAATCAAGACCATCCAGTCTACAGCATTGTTGAGATTGACCAGAATACTGAGAAGAGTCCAGATCTGAGGAGACATGCCTCACTCAGATTCCACTGAAAGAGCACAAGTTAATGCTGGTGTGAAAAACTTGCAGGGAATAATAATGATAATAATATACACAACCTATTGCTCTTGGGCTGAAAGAAGAAATAAAATAATGATTAGGTGGACCTAAGTAAGCAGAGACACCAACACAGAAAATAGACATGGGAAGACAACAAACTTGCAATTCACTGATATTTTAGAAACAACCCAACACAAAGAGGGTATAGGAATAGAATGATAGAAATCTGGGAAGAATGTTATAGATTTCAGACAATAAGCCAAAGACTCGCTGACAAAAATGGAAAGACCATTCTGATCCAAATCAAATCCCAACAAATAACTGCCCCCAACAATTACAGACCCATAATGTGTCTACAAATGATGACGAAAATACTAATAGTACAAATTAGGGAGGAGATATATATTTCATTAATAAGCCCCGGACTTTTCCCTGAGGAACAGAAAGGATGTCTCAAGTGGACCAGAGGTACAGGAGAGCTACTCTACATTAATCAACACATCTTCAAGGAGAGCAAGACAAGATGGGAAAACCTAGCTATGGTGTAGATTGACTATAAAAAAAGCATATGATATGGTCCTGTAAAGCTAGATAATAGACTGTCTCAAAATTTACAAGAAAGTCATAAAGTTTATAAAACCTACCATGGAGAACTGGAGAATTGAACTGAAAGTAGGAGAGAAAAACTTAACTGAGGTGAAAATCCAGAGGGGAATCTTCCAGGAAGATGCCCTATCACCACTACTGTTTGTGACAGTGATGATGCAACTCAATCACACATTAAGGAAATGCACAGGTGGATACAAACTTCATAAATTGCAGGAAAAAATCAACCACCTAATGTACATGAACGACATCGAACTGTTTGCCAAAAATGAGAGAGAACTAGAAACCTTAATATACGTGGTGAAAATATACGGAGAAGGTATAGAAGATATTTAGAATATAGAAAATATTTGGCATAGAAAAATGTACCATGTTAATAATGAAAAGGTGAAAATGACATATGATGGAAGGAATAGAATGACCAATTCAAGACAAAATCAGAATGGAAACCTACAAATATTTGGGAATATTGGAAGCAGATATCATTAAACATGCTGAGATGAAAAAAAAAAAAAAGGAATACCACAAGAGAACAAGAAAACTGTTCAAAACCAAACTCCATAGCAGATATCTCATCAAAGGGATAAATACCAGGGCTGTCATAAGATATTTGGGACCATTCTTAAAGCAAACTCCAACAAATGGACCAGAGAACACAAAAACTCTTCATGATGCATAAGGCCTAACATCCCAGAGATGATGTAGACAGACTGGCCTTTTGGCTGGGCCATCTGGCATTCGTGTCAGATGGTGTATCAAACAATGGCAGATTCGAGGCTGAAAGGCCCCCAACTTTGGTTGGGCCACCTTCGGGTGGGCGAGCTGCAACATTTGTCTCCTATGTATAGCACAAGACCTTGCTGTCTAGTTTAAGCTATAACCCGGCATACATGCCCGGATCCAAATTTGGATTCGTGAAACTGCTTGCCTCATTAGACCCACATTGCGCTTAGTGGGTCGATGAGCAGCACAGACCAGCAGGGCTCAAGTCTCGGCTTGTTCCTGACCTTCCCCTCCCCTTTATCCCCACTTTAATCAGCCTTCAGGCTTTTAACCTTGTGTCAAGTCTTGTCTGGTGGGAGGCAGCGACAAAGACAAATACAAGACTGTATATGTCAAGAAAATAAGGAGGAAGAGGACTTACCAGCATTCAAGAGAGCATCAATGCAACAACTAGAAGACTACATAAAAAAGCATGTAAGAAGACTGATTACAGAAACCAGAAACAATACAGACACCACAAGCATCAACAGAACAAAAATAACCAGGAAACAAAATAGGAAGAAAAGCAACTGTATGGATATTTCAACTGACTAACAAGCAAAATCTCACATGTGAAAACTTGGACATGGGTAAGAAAGGGAAACCTTAAAAGAGAATCTGAATCACTTTTGATAGCACCACAAAACAACACCATTAGGAAAAACTATATCAAAGCAATATGCAAAAAAATAGCAAATGTAGATTATGTGGTGATAGAGACAAAACAATCAATCACATAATAAGCAAATGCAGTAAATTAGCACAAAGAGAGTATGAGACCAGACACAAGTGGCTAGGGAAGGTGATCCACAAGGAATTGTTCAAGGAGTTTAAATTTGATCACACAAACAAATAGAATATGTACAAGCCAGAATCTATCCTAGAAAATGAGATCTGGGATTTTGAGACACAAAAAGATCATCTAATCTTGGCCAGATGACCAGACCTAATGATAGTCAAAATAAAAAAGAGAACCTTCTGAATAGTGGACTTTGCCATTCTAGCTGACTACAGAATAAAACTGAAAGAAATTGAAAAGAGAGATAAATACCTAGACCTTGCTAGATAACGGAAAAGACTATGGAACATGAAAGTAACAGTGATATCAATTGTCAGTGGTGCACTCAGTACAGTCACCAAAGAATTGATACAAGGCTGGAGGTCTTGGAAATAAGAGGATGAATAGAGACCATCCAAACTACAGCACTGCTGAGATTGATCAGTGGAAGAGTCCTGGAGACTTGAGGAGACTTGCTGTCACTCTGACTCCAGTGAAAAACCATCAGCTAATGCTGGTGTGAAAAACTCTCAAATGAGCAAAATAATAATAATAATTAATGGCATAGATATGTATATGAAATAAGCTTTAGATATGTAAAACTTAAAATAATTTTGAAACTCTTTCATATTAGCAATCTTGTATAAGTTTGTACCTAATTCTTTAAAAGAGTTCTATAATACATAAATCTTCTTTGCTAATCTTTTCATGAGTTGCACTATGTTTGGCTGCTTCTCCAGTTATAAAAATTGATTTATTTGAGAACAGTTCATATGACATACATACTATGCTGATATCAGATCAATTACTTATTCCACTTATTCTCTATAAATGACCTTTTGAAATTTTTCCACACTTCCACATATCTATTTTTATTTTTTTGTTTGATAAACGTTTTGAGAATTTTATTGATCTTTATACTTCATTGAAACATATCTATACTACTATACCAAAGTTTGCATGCTTGCATCAGTGTACGTGTGTGTGTGTGTGTGTGTGTGTGTGTGTGTGTGTGTGTGTGTGTGTGTGTGTCTGAGAATCATAATCAAATGGAAAGGGATCTGGGGTTTTTTTTTGCATGTATGTTAAATTGATTTTGGGCTCCAAAGTGAACTAAGTAAAGTTGACTTCTGAGGTCAGTTGCTGTTATTGGAGGTCATCAGGTGACAAAATATGGTGATTCTGGACAAACTCAGTGAGAGAGAGACTTTGATAAAAAGCATAAAAATGAATTTTGATCTTAGAAATGATGGAATTGATGAAATCTGGTCTATGTTTTATATGTAGCCAACTATATGTTGGATGTTCCTAAGTAAGTAGATAAAATGATTTTACATATTTGCAAAAGATGAAAGAACAAAGGGGCTATTGGGTATTTGGGTATCTATGTCATATTCATATTTCTGGATCAATAAAAACTTGCCTGAATATATACCAGAATAATTTAATCAAAACACACACACACACACACAGACACACACACACATATATATATACTAGCCCAATCAGCTGGGATTGTAGAATATGCCGACTGCATCACTACAGATGATTAAGACCCCATCAACAAGTATACTGGATATAACGAACTGATAGTGAGACTCCAGTCATAGAGTTTTGGGCTATGTGGAGTATACCTTCAGTGTTGTTACTACCTGGTTCACTATGACTCAGACTGGTAGTACCTGTTAGGGTCCCATCAATAAGTCTAACAGAACTATTTAATCATTTACAATACTTGAAACCACTCAACTATGCAATCAAATGATTAATATTAAATTAATACTAAATTGAACTATTAGTATTACATAACAATGCTTGAAAACATTCAACAGTAACAAATAGAACTCCTAGTCTTAGAGGGTAATACTTGAAACCCTTTATCTAAGTGCAAACAATAATCTGCAATAAATAGCAATATATATACATATACATATATATACATCTCTCTATATATAAATATAAATATATATATATATATATATATATATATATAATATATATATATATATATATGCATATATATATACATCTATATATATATAAATTAATATATATACATATATATACATCTATAATATATATAAATTTATATATATACATATATATACATCTAGATATATATAAATTTATATATGTACATATATATACATCTAGATATATATAAATTTATATATATATATATATATATATATATGTATAAAATTAAAAAGGAAAGTTGGCGACCTTAGTCGAGGGTGACCCGAAGGCTCCCTTTTCAATTGCTACTACACCTAGGTCTAGGGGAGGGCACTACTCCATTCCCTAGATTGCTCCACTTTACCCTTGATCCATACCTTATAATGCTGACTGTTAAGCAAGGTGGCATAAAGTACCATTTTTTGAGTCTTAATTATGACTTGACCTGGTATTAAACCCTGGTCTCTTGGACCATTGGCGAACACTCTACTCATTATATATATATATATATATATATATACCCGCATACGTCTATCTATACATATATATTAATATATACAGATGTATGTGTAAGTATATATATATATATATATATATATATATATATGTATGTATGTATGAATGGAGGATTATAACTTTATAAGCACATTATATTCATGAAAACATGTTTGAGAGTTTACCTTAAAGTAAAACTTGCCAATAAAATTCTTCCTTTCACCATTTTATCACACATGAACCACTTGCAGTAAACTATTGATCTTTACACATTTTTAATTGATTTTGTCTGCTTGTCGGAGTGGTTTTCATGGCGCTAACAGCTAGACAATTTGAATTGTCTTTAAAACCAGACTTTCTGTAACCTAAGTTATTTTCACTTCTCTTTTTTTAATTATTTTTAACTGATGTTTAACATAAAACTTCTCTCCTCTAAGTGTAAAAAGACAACTTAAAACTGATGTTTATTCTTTAGGGAAAGAAAAAAATTAATGCTATTAAAAAAAAGAAGTGGCAAAAACTCCAACGTGACATATGTACATACACATATATGCTAAATTTAAAGTTATCATAAACAGAAATACTATCAATTTTAATTGTATATATTCTCACATAAAGGCCATCAATAATGGCCATTAAGCTGGTTTTAAGTCATATCCTACTTAAAAAATTTATATCATAATCAATTGCAAATAAATATATAAATGAGATATATATTTATAATTGACATTTAATAGTTATCTCTCTGGAAAAATTGATTGAAAATGCAGACCAAACATTATTATTAATGATTTGCTAATTGGCCAAGTCGACTGAGGCTGTAGAATACACTGACTGCATCTCTGCAGAGGGGTAAAACTCCCCCAATGAGTGTCCTGGATATGACATTAACTGATGGTGAAGCCACAGTAATGCTGGAGCTTTGGGGAATGTGGAGTATCCCTTTGTTGCCATCGCTCCTAGGTCCACTCAGGCTCAGAGTGGTTGTACTTGATACAGTCCTTACCAATGGGTCAAATAGAACTAAACTTATGTACTTATGCTAAACTGAATTACTTGAAATAGAGCTGTTTTGACATCTAAACTGCTTACTTATGCTAAACTGAATTGTTTGAAA
This sequence comes from Sepioteuthis lessoniana, assembly GCA_963585895.1. Taxonomy (NCBI): domain Eukaryota; kingdom Metazoa; phylum Mollusca; class Cephalopoda; order Myopsida; family Loliginidae; genus Sepioteuthis; species Sepioteuthis lessoniana. The sequence continues at coordinate 104,500,705 of OY757908.1, forward strand.
TAGAACTTTATATATATATATATATATATATATATATATATACATATATATATATATATATATATATATATATATATATATATATATATATATACATATATATAGGGTTGCGTTCTTTAGTGACTGAAGTAATTGCGTTGCCATTAGCGTTTGTTGCAAGGCTCTTCATATATATATGAATTGAGGTCTCGGTAGCCATTAAGCGGATGTATGTAAACAATAGTAATTGTGATTTATAACCGTTTAAAATTTACTTCACTGCTATTAGTTCGTTGTGAATGAGAGGTAGAGTCTCGGATTGGCATTTGAGTCAACCGGGTTTTGATCCCAGCCACGGGAAGCTAGTATGTCTAGCCACACTGATGAGTTCAGATAGAACGAAACAGATTTGTCTGTGGATGACTATATATATATATATATATATGGATTTGACATTAAATAACCTACAAAGGTTGATATGCCATTAAACCAAACCAAACTAAATCACTAATTGAATTGAAATTTCTTTTATTCTCCATTTAAAAGATATCCACATTGTTGCACTAACAAAAGATTAGTTATAATGTGCCATTTTTGCTGTGTTACAGTAACAGCTATACAAAAATTAAATCCTTATTTGTTTACATATGTGAGTGCTTTTTTTTTTTGTTGTTGTTTTATTTTATATATATAAACCAATAAATATCTAATATGCATAGTTATATGTATAAGTTTGCAGTTTCATGAAAAAGAATCATCTATTTTACCCAACAAATATTTCCTTTTAGACATCATCTCCAACCTTGTCATTGCACTAAATTCAAGAATGAAAATTAATCATATAGATAGAACATTAGACAATGAAAAGTTTACATCAAAAGTCAGCTACTGATGCAACCTAGTAAGTAGTTATATATGAACACATCTAATTCTTTGTATTTATTGTTCAAAGTGTCTTTGATTTTTGATTTTTTGACAGGGGTTACTTTTCATTGTAATTTATATTTCATGGGAAGAAGATTCATGACTTTTGTCAATGTTATTGTGCTTTCAGGAAATTGATGATGTTGAAGGAAATGACCAAAGGCAATTTATGATTGCCGATTCTCAAAGAGAATTGATTGCAACTCACACTGACAGTGAAGATGCCTGGAGTGATGGAGATACACGAGGAATGAGGCGGCCACCAGGTATGTTCTTGTAAATCATTTGCAATACAGCTGAAGTAAACATTACATAAAACACTGCTACTGAGCAAACACATTTATTCAGAATGCATCAAAACTGCACACATTCTTTGTAGAAGTCAGGATTTGATAAGCAAATCTTAAAATTCCTATATAAAGTTCATATCTTTTATTAATGTTTAAAGATAAAATTTGCTCAAATTCTGTCAGCATGTTATATATATATATATATATATATATATATATATATATATATATATAATGTTTTAAATGTTGCAGCATTTACAAAAGGAATGTTTAATATCCAGAATGAAGCTTACATCAGCACCTTATACACACAGACAGACACAGACACATAGATAGATGGATAGATAGATGTATATATGTGTTTCTAATTAAAATCTAAATATATATATCTCTTCTTATAATATATTCACAAAATATATATGTATATTTCTGAGCATACCAAATATATATATGTACACACAAACACACACACATATATATATATATATATATATATATATATATACACACACACTGAGCAAACACATTTTTTAGCATATATCAAAACAGTATAGTCTTTGTAGAAGTCAAGATTTGATAAGCAATTCTTTAAATTTTTATTAACATGTAAAGTTTTTTTTTCAAATTCTGTCAGTATGATATATATATATATATATATATAGTCATCCACAAACAGACTGTATGCTGTAGTATTTACAGATTGAATGTTCAATATCTGGAAATGTGTGTGTGTGTGTGTGTGTGTGTGTGTGTGTGTGTGTGTGTGTGTGCATGTTTCGTATTATAATATATATACATATATATATATACACACATTATAATGAAAATATAATAAATATATATGAAAATATAAGAGGTACATTAAAAGCAAAGAGAAACAGCATGTTCTTTAATGTCTTGGCTGGTGCAATCAGCGGACTTAAATCCAATTGAACTAGTGTGGGATGAACTTGGCTGAAAAGTCAGATTTAAACAACCCACAAGTGCTGTTCGCCTCTAGCAACTCTTGCAGGAAAGCTGAATAGAACTATCTTCAATCTACCTCTAGTCTTTGGTAGAAAGAAAGACAAGAATCTGTGAAGCAGTGACAGTGACAAAAGGAGGTCATTTTGAGGAATGAAAAGTTTAAGAGTTTTTTTTGTGTGTTTTTTTGGTTTAATTTGTATCTAATGTGGCTCAGGAAGACTGGTATTCAGTATAACAAATAAAATTATTGAGGGGCTAAACTTGTTTCATAAAAAATAACACTTTTAGGTTGCAGTATGATAGTTTTTTGAGTGAGACCAAATAATTTTGACTTGAAGTATATATATATATATATATATATATATATATATGTGTGTGTGTGTGTGTGTGTGTGTGTGTGTGTATATTCTTTATCATGAAATATATATATATATATATATATATATATATATAATTTTTTCTTACAATATATATATATATATATATATATTTCTTATTATAGTTTATATATATATATTTCTTATTATAATATATATATATATATATATATATATATATATACAGTGTATCACAAAAGTGAGTACACCCCTCACATTTCGGCAGATATTTAAGTATATCTCTTCATGGGACAACACTGACAAAATGACACTTTAACACAGAAAAGTAGTCTGTGTGCAGCTTATATAACAGAGTTAATTTATTTTCCCCTCAAAATAACTCAAAATATAACCATTAAAGGCTAAACTTCTGCGAACAAAAGTACACCCTTGAGCACATTTTCTTCAATGGTAATCAGTACACCATGAATGCACACACACACACACACACACACACACACACATATATATATATATATATATATATATATATATATATATATATATATATATTACCTCTTTATAACATCTATCTATATATATATTTCTTACTCTAATAATATATATCTATTTCTTACATATGTACATATATATAAATATATATATGTTTTTATGAACAAAACAAGTGAGACTGCTGGAGAAGCAAGGAGGAACTCATAAGTGACGTTCTTCTATGGACCCAAGCTCATAGACATGCCAGTATAGGCTGACCAACAAGAACCTATCAACATCAGCTCTGTGCAGGGTATAGTTTGGAAAACCAGCTGGGAGTGATGGATGATTGGGTTTGGTTTGGTTTGTTGGGTTTTATGGCATATCAACCTTTGTAGGTTATTTAATGCCAAATCCATTTTTATGTAAATAATCTGTTCTATTTAAAACAATTCAGTTTAGCATAAGTACACAGTTTAATGGTCAAAAACATTTCCATTTCTAACTATTCAAGCAGTTATATGTAACAATTCGGTTAAGTGTAAATACAGTTTTAATGTCGAAAAACAGTTCTATTTCAAATAATTCAGTTAAACAAAAGCACGCAGTTTAAATGTAAGTACGGTTTAATTGTAAAAGTCATTTCTATTTCAAACTATTCAGTTTTACTCAAACAATTCATTTGAGCATAAGTATGCTGTTAATTCTATTTAACCCACAGATTAGGACCCTTATCAGGTGCTACCACTCCGGGCCAGAGTGGACCTGGGAGCAATGGCAATGAAGGGGTACTCCGCATTCCCCAAAGCTCCAGCATTGCTGGAACCTCACCATCAGATTGTTTAGTGTCAAATCCAGGACACTCATTGGGGGGGGGTCTTACCCCTCTGCAGAGGTGCAGTCAGTGTATTCTACAGCCTCAGCTGACTGGGCAATACACAGAGTTAAATGTCAAACAGTTTTATTTCAGATAATTCAGTTCAGCATAAGTACACAGTTTAGATGTCAAAAGCAGTTCTATTTCAAGCAATTCAGTTCAGCACTAGTACGCAGTCTCAATGTCAAAACAGTTCTATTTTAAACAATTCAGTTTAGCATAAATACGCAGTTTAAATGCAAAAATCAGTATAGTGAAAGAAGCACGTAGTTCTATTTAACCCATAGATAGGACCCTTATCAGGTGCTACCACTCCGGGCCAGAGTGGACCTGGGAGCAATGGCAATGAAGGGAGTACTCCGCATTCCCCAAAGCTCCAGCATTGCTGGAACCTCACCATCAGATTGTTTAGTGTCATATCCAGGACACTCGTTGGGGGTGGTCTTACCCCTCTGCAGAGAAGCAGTCAGTATATTCTACAGCCCCAGCCGACTGGGCAGGATGATTGGGACAGATGAAGAAACTAAATGTTGTCAGCACATGATGATGATGATGATGATGTACATTTCTTATCATAATAAACACACACACACACACAAATATATATATATATATATATATATATATATATATATATATATGCACACACATTTATAATATATTCCTTTCTTATTATATATATATATATATATATATATATATACATATATATACACACAACACACATTTCTTCTTCTTCTTATATATATATATATATATATATATATATATATATATATATATATGAGATTATGGTTGGTTGGTTGGTTGGTTGGTTGGTTGGTTGGGTTTTTATGGTTTATCAACCTTTGTAGATTATTTAATACCAAATCCATTCTTATGTAAATAATTCTGTTTCAAAAAATTCAGTTTAGTATGAGTACACAGTTCATATTTCAAAAGATTCAGTTTATTCAAACAATTCTAATTAAGCTAATTCAGTTTAGTATAACTACAGATTTTGTTAACATATAGTTAAATGTCAAAACAGTTCTATATTAAACAATTCAGTTTAGTGTAAGTACGGTTTCAATGACAAAAACAGTTCCATTTCGAACAATTCATTTTAGCATAAGAACGCAGTTTAAATGTAAGTACAGTTTAATCATCAAAAACATTTCTATTTCAAGCTATTCAGTTTAGTCAAACAGTTCTAATTCAAATTCAGTTTAGCATAAATATGCAGTTAGTTCTATTCAACCCATAGATAGGACCCTATCAGGTGCTACCATTCCAGGAGAGGGTGGACTTGGGAGCAATGGCAATGAATAGGTGCTCAGCATTCCCCAAAGCTCCAGCATTACTGGAACCTCACCATCAGATTGTTTAGTATCATATCCAGGACACTCATTTGGGGGTCTTACTCTTCTGCAGAGGTGCAGTCGGTGTATTCTACAGCCCCAGCCAACTGGGCAATACACAGAGTTTATGTCAAAAGTTTTATTTCATATAATTTAGTATAGCATAAGTACACAATTTACATGTCAAAACAGTTCTATTTTAAACAATTCAATTTAGCATAAATATGCAGTTAAAATGCAAAAAACAGTAAGCTCAAACCACGGTTTAGTTTTATTTAAACCATAGATAGGACCCTTATCAGGTGCTACCACTCCGAGCTAGAGTCGACCTGGGAGTGATGGCAATGAAGGGGTACATGAGATTAAGAGTTCTTATTCTAATACATTGATGTACTAAAACCAGAACTCTTACTTTACTTCTTATAGTCTTAACATTTAAGCCACTGATTCCTCTAGTCAGTCAATTTCTGGGAATTTTGAACTGGTCCCCTTGAAAATTTACAGGGGGTTACTCACTAGAGCAGACAATAACTCAGTTACAATAGCATAGATGATATTACAAAAGTCAAAATAAAACTTATAGAGCCACTAAATATATACATTACCAAATGATCAACAGTATATTTATTGCTATAGTTTTACAGACGAGTATTAGAATGAATATTTTTTAAAAAATCTCTTATTTAAAAAAGTTTTTGCTAATACTATCATTGCTGTTATAACTAAGTTGATAAAGCAGCTGCTATGTAAAACCAGATTTTCCTAAGGTAGAAAGAGATGTGTGTTTGATTTTCACCAGGAATTTTTTTTTTTTTTTCTTGTTTTTGATGTGCTCTGTCACAGTTGTATAAGTGATGACCCAAGTGAATTGTAATAAAAAGTGGTGAAGAATATGAAGCATAATATTAATCAAAATTATTAATAATAATAATGATCAGTTAAAATATGTACTAAGTTTTAGACTTTCTTTACTGAAAAATATTCAAAGTAAATTCATTTTCACAATTTTAAGTCATCATTTTAATTCATTTATAACTATCCAAGGTGTCTTTGCATTTTTTGCTCATGGGTGTGTATATTTATATCAATTATTTGGGAGATTTTGATTGTTTGACCACAATAAATGGCCAAATAGTTCAATATAAAACCACCAAATTTAGTATGAATATTTACTGGACCCTGAGAAAGATCTTAACATGAACATTTTTGTTCCTCAAGGGAAAAATGGGTGGTGGGCTATCATCAAAGGGCTACCTCTAACAATAAACAATAATCAGTAGGAAACCATGTTGCTGTAAGTCGTTACTAATTATAAAATCCTTAAATTTCTAAATCTCCAAAGCAAAGAAATTAACAAATTTTCTTGCCAAAATATTTATTTACATTTAATCATACATTACTAATTAGGTTTACAGCTAATCAGGTCAATATTAATACTAAGTAATCATTTTATTGTCATTATAACCAGCTGCAATTCAAGTCATGACTTCTTACCAAGCATCAGCTAGTGGGTATAAGCATATTTTTATATATATATCAAAAATAAATGCTTGACTGCATAAAATGTATATCTATGCATTATCTCATTTGATCATAATTCTATGTAATATATCATGTTTGTTTTCTATAGTATTTGGAAATAATTATAAAAATGCATGTTCTACAAAGATCATCATATTAGCAAGAGATCCTAACTGCTACCAATGTGCTGAAGAGGCCAATATAGTCAATGTAGAATATTGATTTTAAGTACTCCTTGTTCATGTCTTTTTTTAGAACAGAGGGTTGTTTAGGATCAAAATATTTATAGGTCAATTATGTAGCTATGTGAAGTTGTTTTTAGAGATAAGGGCACTGTGATCGCATGCCAAGAAGGACAATAAGTATCCAATATATTGTTTGAACTTTCACTGGTTCACAAACACTGGTTTTCTGTGTTCTATTTTAAGATCTTAAGAATCCTATTCTCCAATTTGCTTCAGGTCCCAAAAGCAGCTATCCAGGTATTTTGTTTGGTTCAGTTACATAGAGAGGTTGATTGATTAGTAGTCTCTGGCCCTGCAGTATTGCTAATAATAATAGAGGTGGAAACATTTTTGAATATGCATCCAGTAGTGTATAAAGTCTATGAATCAGGTTTACCCCCACAGTATTCAAGAGCCCATTGTTGACCATCAGTGTCCTGGAGACATTCCTTGCAAGCCAAGAATTTAGTGGCCCAAGGGTAATCAGATAGCTACCTGGACAAATTTAGACCAGGAGCTTTCTTTTTACTCACCACCCATCTTGAGGGCCCATTGATCAACAAATAACATCTTTCAGCAGAATTATATATGACGTTTGTCTCGAGTGCTTTTGGGCAGTAACACATAAATGAAAGAAAACAAACCGAACAGATAACGGATATAGAAAGGATTTCAATATGAATGATATACATGTGTAACCACCTTCCTCCTGTGATTACGCAAAATAAAGAAACGGTTGCTATGACATCAACGGCCGTAAGTAAACGCGTTTTTAAATCACAAACTGCACCAAAATGAAGATAAACAAACATCCAATGTAATGTCTGCTTTTAGTTGATCCTGTGTATATATAGATATATATTTCTTTTAAATACCCTGTCCGGTGGCAAAAGCTGCTTGGTAGTGCCAGGAGTGGCAGTACTGCCTTGAGCTACCAAAACTGTGTTATCACCCAGGTTGGCGGCTGATGAGGTTAGGGTATCGCACGTGCTTTCACACGTTGTATGATGAAAAAAAAAATATATAAAGTCCTGTTCAAGTGTGCTTAGTGTCAGTTAGTTGTGTGACAGAATTGAATAATAGCAATGGTTTATCATGAGTACTCTATTTATGTTGTATATAAAGAAGATACAAGTGCATGAAAGCAATTTATATGAGACTTTGTAAGTACTCAAACAAGTCATCAATAGAATAAGACCAGAAATAGACATTTTTTTGCATCATGTCCACACAAGGCTGCTGTGCTGTCAACAAATGCCACAAACAGGGAGAACCTGGAATTTACTCTTGTTGCACACTCACTGTACAGTCCCAGTTTAGTAACATCAGACTTCTGAAACAGTGCACTGAACAACTAATGTTTCCAAATCATGCTGAAGTAAGTCAGAAACTTTCTTCACGGACAGAATGAAAAAGAGGAAAATATGTAGCAGTAAATGGTAACTAAATGGAAAACAAAAATTATACATTTAAAAAAGAATAAATTAACTTCATTTTAATATTTATGGAGGCACACTTAGCATAATGGTTATCACCATAGGAAATGGAATTGGTGATCCAAATTTAAAACCTAGGGGAGGCTATTTGCCCTAGGGAAAGGTGTGGATCTATCTGTCCTCCCCTTTGCTGTGGGCAATTAGTAAGGCAGACTGGATTCGTTAGCCTTGATTAAGCAATCAGTCTATAAGAATGAAAACTCTGAATTCAAACCAACTTTACTCCACTTAAAAACTGACCTTGTGTCACATCCTGCCTGTGGTAGAAGGGTTGGATAGATATACTCTTCCATATTTCCTTTTGGTATCAGTTTCATTATGGTAAAATAATTTGACAACATATTATTTTTCAATAATAAGCTACAATAAAAATTGTGATAGTGTTTTTAACCTCTTTATTTTTTTGTATAAAGAAGCCAAAATAACAAAAGCTACTGTTATGCAAGTCATATCTATAATGACAGTAAAAAAAATCATTACTGTGGCGCAAAATATGTATTTTACCTACATGTAACTAAATTTTTATAAAATAAGATTATCGCATTATTATTTTTTAAATCCATTTCATGTCAAAATATTTTTATTAATTTTTTTTTAAGGATTTTACATATTTTAAGTTCTTACACGTATTTACACATACTGCTGGAATGTATCATTTTAATGGTCCTGTCTTCTTTACTATAAAAATGCAAATAAAAATGTTAAAAGAATCTTTAAAATTAAATTCTAAAATCCAATCATTTATGGTTAGCTGAAAAATGTTTTTTTCAATTAAAAAATTGTAGTTTATTAAATACTTTAATTAAGAATTCGACCAAAAAGTAAGATTTTTGATAAATTTCCATAAAATTCTACAGTTCCCATATTGGTACGAGTGTCATTAAAACATTTGGGTCAAAAAATAAACAAAAAAATATAAAACTTTGCTAAAACTTTGTATCTAGGGTTTTTCAGAGCAATTTCATAACTTGGTACCATAAAAAAGACTGATATAGAAAATAATTTCTACAAGTTGTTGTAATTTCTATCAAAATTGGTCAAAATTTATAAAAATATTGTAATGTTACTGGGATGAGTTATTGTAATAATAACTCAAATTGTAACATACAATGAAAAAGGTTTATTTTAAAAGATGTGCAAGGACATGTTAACAGATGTATATTGATAGCTAGTCTTGCTAGGAATGACAGCCGCCTGGCCAACTGCTCATATTCAAATAGAATAGTCCATTCTAATACTGAGAGGTATCATCACTTTTCTACAACCAAAAGTTATTGCAAAAATTAAAATTTTCCCTTCATACAAAAAGGTGACTTGATAATATTAAGAGCACAATATTATCATATATGTCCAAAACTGCTTTATTTTCTCCCAGGAACCAATAATTAAAACTTTTGAAAATATATATAATTACCAATATCTTCAACATAATTGTCCTGTCTAAAGAATGTTTTCCCTCTTTTTCAGTAGTTACTAACACAGATTATGTTGAGCCACAACGGTCAAATGAAGAACAAATCCAGAACAGATACATGGAACCTCTACAGCAGAGGTTCTTTTCCCCTGAAGATAAGATTATTATTTCAAGAAGATTTAACAGACCAAATATTGCATATGTTCCTGATTGTAGCCAGTGGCTTGATGCCAGTCCTTCTACAGTGGACAGTGGCATTGCTGACATGCAATGAATCTTGTTCTTGACAAGGAGAGGCAAACCTTTTCTCTACAAATCATAGCAGAATCCATTTAGACATGACTTTTCAAAATACAATCCCAGGTCTGTAGAACGGTCTTCATCAAGTGTCTCATTGAAATATCAAACTTCTATAAAATCATTTGCCACAAGTCATGATAAGTTCTTCTTCAGCAATAATCAGTAATAGAATAATAAATGATAGCACAAAGCTTTCAATAAGATGATCACATGAATGTTGAAGAAAAAAAAAAGATAGCATCTCAAGGGAATCTGTTGTTTATTTCTGAAATTTTGTTTTAAAAAAGACTTGATCAAATGTTTGATTTCTTTTTCTTTCCCTTCCTCTCCATGGCAGACTTGGCAGAGAATGTAATCTTCTTTGTTGTATACAAAAAGAAAACACTAATCCATATACACACACACACACCCTCCATCCATACATTCATTCATTTCCTCTATCATTCTCAAATCCATTAATTCACCCACTCATTATTCTTTCCAATGCATTCATTTCGATTTTCCCCAATCATTCTTTCATTATCTTATTAATTCCCTCATTTTTTTTATCAGTTCACTCAGAGGCAATTTTCTGATAGGTGAAAAATCTCTATTTATCAAAACAGTTTAGCAAATTTACAAGGTAAGTCTTCCTGTATCAAATTTTATATTTGGTATTATAAGATTATCATATCAAATATATATATCATTTATTTTATTCTAAATTTTCTAATCATTATCATCAAGATGAAAAAATTACATTGCACTGTTTCTTCAATAGTTTTCTATTCTTATTTCAAATAACATCAAATATTAGGATCAAAATATTTAAAAGTCGATTATGTAGTTATATGAAGTTATTTATAGAGTAAGGACACTAAGATCACATGCCAAGAAGGACACTTAAGTATTCAATATATTGTTTGAGCTTTCACTTAACAGACTAAATATTGCTCATGTTCCTGATTGTAACCAGTGGTTTGATGCCAGTCCTTCTACAGTGGACAGTGGCATTTCTGACATGCAATCAATGTTATTCTTGACAAGGAGAGGCAAACATCTTTGACAAATCATAGCAGAATCCAGTTAGACCATAAGTCATAATAACTTCTATATATTTCCAATAAGATTGTTATGAAACTTTTTGTCTTTATTTCTGAATATGTTGTACATCATAGCTGTTGTAAATGATACATGTTGCACTTCAAAGGGAATTACTTAAGAACTAAAGCAATTTAACATCTAATAGATAATCATAATATTTTATTATACAGAATATTTCATAAAAGATAAAAACCTAAGGATAAGTGAGTATAATTAACAACCACATAAAGTTTATGTGACAATATTATTCATATGGCCACACTATACTTGGAAAAAAAAGCATTTTGTAGTTAAAATGATTACATCATGTGCTAACCACATTCTAGCATGCATTCCTTTGTGTTGTTTAAACTATGCAGTTATCTAAGGACAAATATATTTTGTAGATAAATCTTGCAAATATGTAAAACACAAACTTCCCTAGTATACACTTCTGAACAAGTGATTAATATTTATTCTGAATGATAAATTTCATGAAACTGGAAGTATGCAAGATCTAAAGAGCTCAGTCCAACCATCTTCATAAACAGCCAAAGTTATTGATGGCATATCCAAACATCTAATTCACTTACCCAGAAAATCTTTGAGAAAACTATTTTTGTAGACTAAATTGTTTACTTTTTCTAGGTTTCAAAGAAGTTAAAATAGTTTAAATGTTAGTTGCCAAGAAGATGATTGCATCTATTTTGAAATACTATGTATTTCCAAAAAGATTGTCATTAAACTTTTGGTCTTTATTTCTTGACATATATAGAAATGAATATAATTCACAGTATAGTTTATATAAATACATGTTGCATTTCTTAGTAAATTACTTAAGTCACTATTATATTTTTTTCTTATTTTCAGATTTCATCAAGAAAAGTATGTTCAAAAGGATGATTATGAAAGTTCAAATTTTTCCACAAAAATAGTCTTCAATCATCTATATTATAATGATGTAATTTTTGTATGTATGTTACCATAACACAACTTGGCATTAAATAACTCATGCCATTAAACCAATAAACAAAACCATACCATAACAAAAATGGTACATCATAGAGATTTTTGTGAGACTAATAACTTTAAAAACTCTGACTTGGAGAGTAAAGCAATTTCTAATCCCATTAACAACTTAATAATTGAACTTTGAAGTCTTTTTGTGCTCACCCAGAACATTTTATTTTTTCAAGGGAGGTAACTATTAAATGCCAATTACAGATAACTTCCACTTATTTATTTACAATTATAAATTCTGTAAATAAGATGTAACTTGACATTGAGATTAATAATGGTCACTGAAGGCAACTTTTAAGAAAGTTTATATAATGATAAACATTATGAGGTTATGAATTTGGTTAACTGGGAATAGGGAAAATTGATTATTCAGAAATATATCAAAATCTTCTTTTTTAGCTGTAAAGTGATAATTAAGTTGATTAAAAATCAGTGTGTGATTAAAAAGAAAGTATAGGAATATTATTATTTAATTGATATATCACAATTTTCAACCTGTTTGAACCTTAATTACCATTGAATGAAGTGAAAAATAAATTTAGAGATTTTCTCTTACAACAGATTAATGGAAACTGTAAAATTAAATTTATATATATATATATATATATATATATATATATATATTCAAAAAATATTGATTTCTCTTCTTGTACTTGATAAGCAAACATAGATAATATTGATTGTTGGAAAACCTCACAATGACCTTCATTTGATGTCTTCCAGAAGTTGTACTCTAAACTGAGGGTAAACTTTTACCTTAAAGTGTTAAAAATGGTTCAATTCGCTGGACAAATGATGTTAGAAAATAAACTAGACACAAGTGATGAGAGACTACAATGTCTTTTCATTGAAGAGAAATTGCCTTTTGCAGACTGCTTTTATTTCAAGTGAGCTGTTGTTTGCTTATATTTTCTAAATGAGGAGATAAGGATAGCTAAAAAATGAAAAAATGTTGCTCAAGTACTAGCTAGAGACCACATGGGGAACTTTATGATTTTATGAAAATGTATTTATTTAGATAGAAATTTGTAATTTTAAGACAGGGGGTCAGTTTATTAGCTAGTCTTCCATGGGAAGCACATGAGGCAGTCAGTGGCTGGAGATGCCGCCATTAGACACCCATCACACTTGGTAGGACTACAGCGTTCTTCTTCGTATACACACAGACACATGACATACACACATGGAAATATAGGCATGAATTTACACACACTCATATACACATAAGAAAGTAGTAGTGAAAGTACCACTGTACATTACCAGAAATATTGCTTGACAAATTCTTGTGGAATTAACATCACAGGTAAGTTTTCATATTTGTTGCACCCCTTAAATGTTTTTCATTTAGAATCTGCTTGTATGTATGTCCACCTATATCCACATGCAGAAATATTAAGTTGTTATAGACAGAGATAGGTAAACTGCTTCCTATTAGTAGTCAAGTTAATTCCTTATTCTTTGTAATGTAGGATATATTGTGAGTGTCTTGCAAGTGAATATAAAGCTTTCAGAATAAGCAAGATGATAAGTTTTATCATATTTCAATTCTCTATATCAAACACTAAATGTAATAATTCTAAAGAAACAATAATTCTGTCCTAAATTCCCTAAAAAAGTAGTCCGTATTTCTTCATTATCCTACACTAAAAATTCAACAACTGCATTTGCCATATTTTTCATTTTGTCTAAAAAATTTATTGTTATTTGTATTTATCTCTTTCTTCTTAACTAAATCTGAAATCCAAATAACATATTTATTTGAAGTTACATTTATGGTTCATATTTTTCTTATTTAATATCAATAAATATAAGTCAATAATTGTTCCTCTGGTTTATGTTATTTTAGATATCAAAATGATTAAGATATTTTCTACTGAATGAATTATATTAAAAAAGTTTAACCTATATTTACTATCTTTATATGTCTATTATGTTTGACATTAGATATAAGTTTATGTTCTGCCTTGAATAGTCAACATTATATAACACTGGTGCTTTTATTACATTTGATTTTTCTTTCATTTCTTGAGAAAATTTTAAGGCTATAAATGATGATAATGTGCAGGCATATGAATAAATTATCACTTTAATTATGTCTTTAGTAATGACATTTCATGATGCTACTATAAAATATAACATTCACAGATTATATATATATATATATATATATATATATAGGTATTTTGTGAATGGTATATTTTATAAAAACATGCATGCCATGAAATTATATATATATATATATATATATATATATATATATGCACACACCCATAAGGTTCATTGAATAAAATGATAAATAAATTTGGTTTTCAGAATTTTTTCCATGAATGCAAAATCTGCATTGTTTGGAATTGGTTTATAGTCTAGAACAGAGGTCTGTCATTAAATTGTTGATGGTTGAGAAGTACAAACCATGTGAAATTTACACAAAAATGTGTGATGTATACCAAGAAGTATGTTTTAAGAAGAAAAACTTGAGTTGAGAAGACAATCCAGTGAAGTGGAAACACACTGACTCTCCAGTAAGGAAAAAGTTCTGGGCACAGTAGTCAGTAAAGAAAGTCATGCTGACATTCCTAACCCTACCCACTTCTTAAGGACCCATTACTATTAATTTCTTTGAAAAAGATGGAATAGTAAACAGCATCTCCTACTGCCAACTCTTTAAGTAAAATTCACCTTTTATTGAATGATCTTCACATAAATGATTATTGAAAAAATATCTACTCCTATGGAAACATAATATTTTAAAATATAAATTATCTTTGATGGATAATCTAATAAAATGAGTGGTCTATTTTATAAAAGCATCAAAAATATAACATTGAACTAAAAATAATTTTAACAATTCCTGTACTAAATATTGCTAAGGATTAATTTTTTTTTAAATTATCATAATCACTTCTAAATAATTTGCAAACTATCCTCCTTCTTATTTACCAAAAGCAAATCTATCAAGATTAGCTGATACATTTATACAGGAAAAAAACAAAACAGTTTTTAATTTCAAAATAATTATTACAAATTTTAATAATTTCAGTGTTTAATTTTGCCATCAGAAACATTTCTGGATTGTTGCAACTATAAATACCAGATTAGAGCAATTTAATAAAGGGAAAATCAGATTGTTATTTGGGTCTGGTGGATGAAATGCACAGATGTGATTTTTAGAGCTCTGAGAGGCAGCAGTTTTGATGATGACAAAGAAATGGAGTGTCTGAAATAGACTATTCTACAGAAACATTCATGAAAAAAAAATTTCATCATCTTATTCTATATTTTCTACCTGTTAGTGGAGTATTTTCTTCCAATTTGCAACATCCTCTGTTTTTTTTTTCATTTTTAATGTTTCAGTTCCTCTATTCATTTATTTCATTCACATACTTTTGATTTTTAATTTAAAGATCTGGTAATTTTATAAGTTTACACTATCAATACTAATTGACTTTGTTATTTAATTAATCACTGAGTAATTTTGTAGAAAATCAAATGAAATAATTACATAAGAGCCTTTTACTTGTTTTACAGAATGTGTTAAGAGAACAGGTGGAAAGGATTAGTTTTAATAACATTAGAAATTAGGAGAGACTGGGGTAACTTAATATAAATATTTAGGAGTGATTTTGAATCATCAACTTTGTCTTCTGTACTAGAAGGTTCACTAACCTAAAAGTTCATATGGTTGAAAGAAATAGATCAGTTTGCCAGATTTGGATACTTCGAATCAGAAATAATACTCATTGAAACTCCACAAGCAGTAAGTGGTTTTAAATTTGATCAGTATCATGATTTTGTATACATTTTCACATGAATAATTCTGTTAAGTAATTTAAGAATAAAATCTTATCACAGCTAAGTTAGTAGAAAGTCTTTATTTTCAGCTTATTTAAAATCAGAATTATTTTTTGGGATCATAAAAGAAAATTAGCCATATTTGAGTTCTCAACAAATTTGATATGACAAAATTAGGATTCTAAACCAACAAAATATTTTGAGGCTAATTCACAATTACTGTGAATTACTTAATACATTAAACATTAATTCACTTATTAGCTGTAATTATGCAAATTGTATTTAATTTGACATAATGTTCAAAAACTCAAAAATATCTAACTTTTATTGTACATCTATGACACTCAGTATTTCAGACATAACTAAAAACATATTACAACAAACAATTTCACATTCTTACAATCATTAGGCAATACTATATTTTGAATACTCTTACAAATGATATGAGAAGTTAATGCATAGAAAACATGTACCAATTGTGGGAGTCTTCAGAATATTTCATTGCTTCTTGATGATAATGAAAACAGGAAACTATTAGTAGGAGAAAGTAGTTATAAACTACATTTATTACAAATTCTGCAATCTTTAAACATAGCAATCATATATATATATATTTGAAAATTGAAAATTAAATTAATCCAAAATTGATGAAGTTATTAGAAGGAAAGTCAATGTTAAAATGTTTTGGCTTAAATAAACCTCCATCAGGACTTTAAAATGATGAAACAATTGTGAAACAATGGATGGTTAAACATTAAATATCCATTGTTGTTCTTTCAACACTTGTTTCCCCATTTTAAAGTCCTGATGAAAAATTTTAATGTCAACTTTTCTTCTAATAAATTAATCAATTTTGGATGACTTTGTTTTTCAATTTTTCTTCATACTGTTGGATTCCTTTCCATTATATACACCTATATATATATATGATGAAAATAAGTGGATAAACTAAACACTTACAATGGGTTTATTGGTGATATTTTGTTCTTTATTCAAGGAAGAACCCATTTTAAGTGTTTGGTTTATCCCCTTTTCCACTTATTTTTATCATCTTGTTAAATTTACCAAAATCTACCATTTCTCTCTCTCTCTCTCTCTCTCTCTATATATATATATATATATATATATATATAAAGTAATAATGCTTAATATTTCTTGTGACCTTGTAAAATATCTGGAAAATTATCAATTTTTCTTGATGATACTTTCCTGACATTGATTTTTCTTGGCTAGGAAATTTATTTTGGTGTTTGGAAACTTCACTCTATCAGTAGCTACTCTTATGACCAATAATTGTGTTGAGGCTGAACTAGTGTTTCATGCTCACTGATTTTTTTTCATGTGGATCATTTGTCCCTTTTTTTGAGTTATTAGTTTGATCTACATAATACAAAAGCATCTTTTGGCATGCAGTTCTCCTTGCTTCACTTAAAGAAAAATTCTTCTGGTTTTAAATTTTCACAAGTTCATCACACTATAGCATAAGAATATACATGCATGTCTCTTCTAATTTAATAACTACAAATATTAATCTTTTTAAAAATATTCTTGTATATTTATGACATTCAATTTTTTAGAATGAACTTTGAATTGCTAAAGTAAGCTTTTCCCCTTCGACTTTGAAAATTTATACAAGGAAATATGTTTTCTTGTAAAGTTACCATCATGCCAGATTCCATGGTCATTCATGCCTAAGGGACCTAATAAGTATAATAAGTATAAAGCTAATCTTCTGGAGGCCCTCCTACCCAGATGCACCTCCCCATTGCATTTAAGTCAGAAGAGTCAGGATCAACTTATATCTGAAGTATCCCTTTGGGACATTATATATGCTGACAAATTTTTATTCCTACTAACATTCCTACTAATTAAATTCTTCCCAAGTGTAGAAGCTGATCAATAACATGATTCAGAAAATACTCAGTGACAAATAATAAAATTTTACATGTTACAAAATTAGAAATAACTCATTAAAAGTAAATTAATATTTTTAATACTAATCAAAATTTTGAAAAAACTTAATATTATTAGTTTGTTGTCAGTAAAACCTCCTGACTCATAAATTTAAATTCATATTTCTTCAGTTAATCTGTATTAAAAATGAGGAAGAATTTGTTTGTCTGTTCTTAATCAACAACCAATTTGATGCAAAGCTGCCAAATCTGGCATGCATGCCTATGGAACCCAGCACATACTAAAATATTGCAAAACTCTTGACTCATCCAAATAGATACATTTAAAATTCTTTTTTGCATTGGGTATTTCATACATTCTTCAGAACATGAATGCATTTATTTATATACAGAGATAGATAATAGGTTAACAATGAAAGAAAGTATCTATTTTACACAATGAATAATTCGTTTTCAAAATAATCCCCTTTCTTATAAATCCAGTTAATTCAGTGGTGTATATTAATCACATTGATCAAACATTACACTGAAAATTTCAGATCAAAATTTTTCTAATCATGTAATAACTAAGTGTTAAGTTTTTTAAAATGAATTTAGAATGTTTAAATTATCCATCTGATTATAAAATTTCTCAGATGAATATATAGAGTATGAATTACTTGTTTGCATGTGTGTGTGTGTGTGTGTGTGTGTGTGTGTGTGTGTGTGTGTGTGTGTGTGTGTGTGTGTATATAAACTTTTTTTTTTCTTTAACAAACACCTGTCTGATGATTGAGCTCTTTTTAAATGCATGAAACTGCCAGTCACAGAAGACAAAGGGACTGTATGGTAGCAATACTTCAGTTTACATATATATATATATATATATATATATATATATATATATATATGCACAATGTTAAACTAGGATACAGATACTCATCAATCTATTCTTGTATGTACAGCTATAAAATAGAAAGATATTTTTTCTTGAATAAATACAAAGTACTGAAGTTACATATATATATAGCATAGTGGTTAGTAGCATGGCAAATAAAATCAGGCAGCCCAGTTCAAATTTTAACTGAAACTGTTTGCATTCTATTTAGATGAATGGAAAAAGCATGAATACATTTTTTCTACTGTCAGCTAAAGGTAAAATAGTTGACGAGACTGAGTTCTTTAGCCTTAGTGGGATAAGCCAGTGTTGCAGCCTATGGTCCATGACTCTCATATCTTACAGTCCTTGAGAACAGTCTGACTCCTGCAGAAAACTGAGAAAAAGTCTGAGAGGATATATATATATATATATATATATATATATATATATATATATATATATATATACCAATCCCTCTGCAAGGACAGGATGTGTCACAAGATGAATTTGTAAGCAAAGCTTAACAGGTTTGAATCCAGAGTTTTCCTACTAGACTGGTTGCCTAACCAAGGCTAAAGAATCCAGTCTACCGTACTGTTTACCCATAGCTGGAGAGAGAATAATTAGATTCATAACTTTTCCAAGGGTATTAGTGCCATATGAAATGCAGTCAGCCTCTTCTAGGATTTGAACTCTAGTCACTGTGTCCATTTCCTACAACAATAACCATTATACCATGGGCACCTCCCTATATATATATATATATATATATATATATATATATATATATATATATATATATATATATATATATATATATATATATATATAAGGAGGTGCCAGTGGTATAATGGTTAAGTCCCAGACCTATCATGCTTGCAAATCATATATTCATTTCCTTAATTATGCAATGATGATAATTTGCCCATAAGTTAAAATCATCACCATACACACTCACACACATAAAAAAAATGACATAGCTAATACAAACAATAATTTTAACGTCTTAACATTATATTCACAATATTCCTTACATACATACAATCATGAATTATTATGATGTATATCATTAACACATTATAACTAATACAAGTTATTATTGTAATCTATCACAAATCATATTCCAGCATAAAATACCAATATTGCACAATATTCCATAGTATATTATAATATAACATATTTCTCCACTATGATATTTATTGTGATTCTGGCCTACCATACTACACTTGCCTGTTACACTTACAAATCAAAACTTCATTTTCTTCAAAATGCAATGATGATATTTTGTTCATTAGTTGAAATCACCACCACAAACATATATATATAAAGAAACAAATAAAAAATAATTATAAATATTCTCAGTCATTCTGTTGCAAATTCAGCTACATAGCATTTCATACATTCAGGAGACAATCTCAAATTTATCGTGCTGCATATGTATCTTCGTACACACATAGACTAAACATCACTTATACATCCATACACAATAATATGGAAATATAACCCACACACACACACACACACACACACACACACACACACACACACACACATGAACACATAAAGCATGGTAGACAATTCTAACAGTTTTTGACAGCATTTTAAAAATTTTTTTAATTTCTTCATTAACTTTCGTTATCTGCCTGATGATTGTTGTTTATAAAATGACATGAAACCTAAGGTCACAGACAAGCTTCCTTGCTATTAATATATATAAAATCTAATATATATTTACTGATTATTATTATATAATAGCTCTATCACAGATATTGAGCATTTTCCAAATTATATCACATTTGATTTGCCACAAACCTACAAAGTGAAATAGTGACAACCAACACTGTTACAATATATATATATATATATATATATATACACACACACACACACACACACACACACACACACACACACATATGTACATACACACACTCACACATGCGTACACACACACACATGTATATATAACTGTATATTGTTTAATATTCTATTTTGCATTTTTTCAAATCTTCAAAAAGTGGAATTAGTTTATTGTACCTTCACCTGTAATACTACAAGCTTTGCATATTGATTTGATGTATAAGGTTTTGTATGCTTATTTTCCTTTATCTGGATGTGTGTATTCATGCTGTTAATGTTTAGTTTGTGCAGTATTATTGCTTGAATTTTCTCTAATTCTCTAGCACATGTAGAAGGATCCCTAAATCAAGAAAATAAAAGAGTTAAAGAAAATGAAATATTATATGCCTTAATCAACCATATTCCTTGAAATCAAGACTGAATATAGCCTCAATCTTCATTAACCTTATTAAAAACATTTCCTCAATATGTATAAATAAACTAAAAAATTCTGCAAAAACAATGATAGTTACAGCACTATAAACAGCAGGGTATAAACAATGAGAGAAAAAAAGGCCAATAATATCCTGCAGACCAGATCAATGAAAGAAAATGCAGGCAACTACAGAAATGAATAAGACTGCTTTAAAAATCCTGAACAAAAAGTTTCATATGAAACTAGTTCTGACATAGCAAAAGATAAGACAGAAATAATAGGTTTTATTAACTGAAGAAGGCATTATTTGACATAACAAAACTTTAAGAACTACAACTAAAAAAGACATGAAAAAGTTCTCCATAAAAATTTGTAAATGACAATCAGGAGTTTAAGATTTCAGCATCTACTAAAAGATCATTGATGTTACTTAAATAGTATCAGCTTGTGGCTTATAGAAGAATATATTTATCCATCTTGCTTAAATATTTTAAAAAATCTTATAAAAATAGCACAAAAATAGCATTATGTGAGAAAACTTCATTGTATATACTATAAAAGTAAACAAAATAGATATGCATGACTAGTACTCATCTATGTCAAGTCAAGTCTTGGATCACAGTAAAATGATTCTTTATTACTATTGGTGAACTAGTAAAAGTGGTTTCTATTAGAGTCAAATTATAGAAAACACCTGGATACATATATATATATATATATATATTCCTAAAATCCCAAGAAATTAATCATTGTTTATAGATACTCTGATGGTGTTTTCAATTTTTTCATTAAGTTCAGTAAAACTTAAAATCTCTTCTACTTCTTTTTCAGAACTACATTTATTTTACAATCTTTATTGTTAATTAAAAATTCACACTGAATAGCTAAATGGTAACTGTTACTATAAAAGATAAATTTACATTACAGAAATGAGATTTATTAATTATATTTTAAAATTATCCAATGAAGTTAACATTATCATCAGAATTTCCTCAAATTTTGTGGATAAATTTCTTCAGTTTAAGCGAATTTAAGAGATTTATTGATTTAAACAATTTTGTTTTTTGTTTATATTATTACTTTTAACTAAGCAATAATTCCATGTAGTATTATACATTTTCACTTTGAATAATTGCCTATGAACCTAACTGATAAGATTTAATTAGATTTTAGAAATTATTTTAGTATAACAATTTATTAATTTTTTCTTAGGAATTTTGGAAATTCAAATTCTGTAAAAATCCAGCAACAAGGTTTCTACTGATTATCATGTATTTACAAGACCTTATCTTAATGAAAGCTCTCTTTCTCCATGAAGAACAAACCATTTCTTATAGTTAAAACCTTCTTCAATGTTCAATAAGTTTGAAAACCAAATTTGCTACCTCTTCATCAAACTATTTGGTCATCTACAGAGAATAGACAAACACTTTCCAATCATTATTAATTTCATATTCATTCCTAATAATGTCTCCTTCTATTCTACTAATATTCCTTGCACAAAATCTATTAAGCAGGGTTGATAGATTGGATTACAAAGACAGAAGAACAGTGTTTCTAAATTTTGAATTTCACTACTCATGACTTTTTGGGCAGCTTTTAAAATAAGCTGCCCTAACTTGAGTTATCAATGAAAAGAAAGTCAATGATTGGTTATTTATGCATTTTAGTATCTAATGTTATATAATTACCTTTTGAAGACATATTAGTAAGTTATCTTATCACACTTTTTATCAAATATATGCTGTGACATTAAAATTGTGAAGTGTACTCTCTATATTCAAAATCATGACTCTGAAAAGTATCTCAATTAATAAAAATATTAAACTATCTTCATTGTAAACATTGCTTTAGTTCACTACTTTCAGTACTTCAGATCTGGCAAATCTTTTCTGTTAGTAACATTTATTAATACAGTATTGTTTCCATATATTTTCAGTGTTTTCGAAATGTTATGTAGTAGCTCAGGAGATATTTGAGTTAAAAGCAGAAAGCAGTAAAAGAAAATTTATTGTTATTATTGTAGTAGTAGTAGTAGTAGTAGAGCTCAGATAGAATACAAAAATTCCAAAGGGAATATAAATCCTCTTGTATTTCTATGAATAAACTGTTCCCTAAATATACAAGGAATTAGGTAAAAATGAGATTCATAGACTATGCAAATGCTTGTTTGCATAAACAACATTATTCCAAATAGGAATAGATGAATGATCTACATATCCGTGGGCATAAAGAACATAACAAACTTATTCCTTGTTTGATGATCTCAAAGTGAATGACCTGATGTACACGTACATGTGAAACAAATAACCTTATATTCTGTTGTTTTTAATAGAATCTTTCTTTATGTTTTACTGATTCATTACCATAGAAAAAACTGGACTTTATGTTGTGGTTTAATATCAGTTTTCTTAGAAAGCACATATCTTTATTGAATTTTGAGCTTTGAAGATAAGCTTTTCATGTAAAAGATATATTGCATGTAATGTTTTTTGGTCTTGTAATGTTCTGAAATGCAAAATACAATAATAATAATTTAGACATTCTTATTTTCAATGTGTAATTTCTTTTAAGGTTTCTACAATTTATCAATTCTTAGATACAAGACATAATTTTTCTTTCTTGGTCATATTTTTTATGTTTTAAATAATTCTTTCCTGTGTTGTTTTTGATAGTAAATAATATAACTTATCTTTTGATATCAATCTGTACAAATGCTCCAATAATTCACTAAAAGTCTTTTTTGTTTATCTGTCTCTCATTGTAAAACTCAAAGATGGAAAAGATATGCTCACCCAAGTTTCAGGAACTAATAATGGGACTCCAGAACATGTCTTTAGCATATCAGCTTTTCATAATAAAGAATTTTAAATATTTTTAGCGAAGAGATCACTTTACAATGTAAGTATAACGTTAAACCTAGACCCTTTCTTTTGTATCCATTAGATTAGCGAAATTGATTCTTTATCTTTTAGCTTAACTGTATAAAGTAAACATCAGGTTAAAAATTTTCCAGCCTAAAACCAAAGTTAGGACTTCTTTTTCTAATAACCATTTTTCATTTATAATCGAATTAAAACCTTTAAAAAATTGATTTTGTTGCATTTAAATTTGAACTATGAACAATGACCACAAATTATAGATCACTGAATAACATTTATGTCCTCAGAATAAAATAGTTTGGTGTTATCATATTAAAACCCAGCCAGTAGGGCAGGTTTTCAGCAAGTTCCTGATAATAAATACATGAATGCATCTATTCATGTATGTGTATGTATATAGATAGATATAACTTTGTCTTTAATTTAACTTAAAAATTCAACAGTGTTTTGTTTAATGAATCTTACTTGCCATCATTGGATGCTTCATAAATTTTATCTTTTGTTCCCTGACTTTACAGATATTAACTTAAATTAACATTCCTATACTAGTACTCAATGAATATCCATGTCTACAAAACACACACACATAAAGTACAAGGACAGGAGGTGCTCGTGGTGTAATGGTTATCGTCGTAAGAAATGGACACGACGACACAAGTTCAAATCCTGGATGAGTCTGATTACATTTCCCATAGCACTAATACCCTTGGGAAAGGTATGAATCCAATTATTACTCCCTCCAGCTATGGGTAAATAGTAGGGAAGACTGGGTTCTTCAGCCTTGGTGAAGCAACTAGTCTAGGAGAAGGAAAACTCTGAATTCAAACCTGTTAAACTCCGCTTAAAAATTGACCTTGTGTCATACCCTGCCCGAGCAGAGGGGTTGGTAAATATGATAAAGTACAGGTACAATGTAACTCAGTTCTACTTGTCATAAGCCTGCTGAGGCGGATAGCTGGACACCCAACAGAATTTTTAAAAATTGTGAAAGAGCAGATGAACTTTTGTAAGGCCAAGAGCCATCTAACACACAAGAATTTACAGAGAAGGCAGACTTGATAGTCCTGGGGGATAATTGTCTAAGAACACCCCATCATAAAATCTACAACCCAAGGACAATACTGTCACTGTCCCAGCTGATCTTGAGGTTTAAAGCATGGGGATAAACTTGAGCATTTAGTAATCAAGTGCTTCAAAACACAAACAACTCACATCACCACTTTGAGGAAGGAAAAAAAAAGCAAAAAACAACTATACAGTCAACAAATCTGCCATCAGATAACTCTGGAGTCAGGCAGAGTCTCAGGCCAAAGAATTAATTCTACTGTCCCAGAGCACCCCAGTAGTATCTTATAACACCACCAAACTTTATTGGTTATCTGTCACATCTTGGTAATGCCAGATCTAGATGTAGCCTCTTGATATAGTCTTTTATTGTATTCACAACTTTCCAGCAATGAAGCATTAATTGAATTAAATAAGATGACATGTCATTACACTGAATGTGAATGAGAATAGAATTGGCAAGAAATTCACACTTGAAGTCAGAGAACAACATCTCAATAATGATTCATTTATTCAGTGATGTTAATCTGATGAGATTATAATGTAATTAGAAAGTTGAGATAACATTCTACATAGTTCAAGTTCAAACGACTAATTTTAAACTCGTAACTTGTACTGATAAACAAAGATATCCTATTTACTGTGAAGAAAAGATACTAAATAATTATAATTATTACTGAGTATAAGAATGCATGTCAGAGATTCATAATTCATTCCATTCAGATGAGTATATTTTTAACTATTATCGTGGTTAAATTAAAAATATTTGAGTTAATGAATTATTAATGTTATATCAGCGTATGGTTGTAAGGAAAGAACAAAAACACAGTTGCAGAAACAAAGAACTCGAAGGCATGTAAAAATTATAACAATTATATTAAAAACAAAAAAGTAAAAAGTTCAAATAACTGGGTTTGTATAAATGTGTTGATATGGAATTAAAAAGTGGAAAAATGTCCAATGCTTAGTAGTTGTTAGACTTACGTGCATGCAGTCAATCAGATGTTACGAGTACGGAGAGAAGAGGGAGTTTGCTGATTTATGGCTTAGTCGCTTCCTTCAAAGCGGAGAAGAGGAAACTCAATGTGGGTGATGTATGGTTTTGAGTTTCTAGTCTGTTGGTGTTGTCAGCCTTCTTTTGATCTGGCTCCGCTGTCGAGAAATTTGTCTTTTCTAGCGTTTTTCTCTTTTGATCGGATCAATTGGGTTTTCTTTGGTTTTTACCACGAAGGTCATGGATTGGCTGAAAAATTACTTTTAATTATTTTTATCTTTTGACAAACTTCATTGACATTTTGCTATGCACTGATCCTATGCGCAGAAGCCCTTTTTTCCATTTTGAAGAAAGTCTCAGCACCGATAACATCCGGTGAATGTTCTCATGGGCACTAGTTGCAATTATTATTTTGTTTGTGCGATAAATTAGAAGAGATCTCTTTCGGTCATATAACATTAATAATAATAATAGTGCTCAGTTTATAATTTTAATTATCTAACTATACATATCATATATGTGTGTATGTATGTATACACAATAAAATCATATACAGAAAAACATTCTGAGTTTCTAAAATTTCTACTTACCCATTAAAAACAAAAATCCTGGAAATAGAGAAATAGATAGATGTCAAGCTAGGATTTACATCACTGCATGTAAATATGTCATTTAGTTTCTTTTCATGAATAAAATTATCTCATATGTAGATAAACAAACCTGGTTTTGTGTCTTCCAATTTATGCAGAGGATCATGTTTACCTTTATTCTATTTTACCATTAGTTTAGTTTCCTATTCAGGAAGTATTGAATGTAAACAAGAAAATGCAGTACAATAAAATGTTTTTGATATGAGTAAAAATCTAAATATCAAATTGTATAAAATAATAAAGAATTTTTTGGCATGAGCAAAATAAAAATATAAGTTTTCATTTGAAAAATTCACATGATTTTTATAACATTTTCTTTATTTTCCTTCAACATTTCAGATAATGGTCTTCAGAGAAGAACACAGTTTTAGTTCTACAGATCAACTATGCTAGCCCAAATTCTTATATTCTTGTTGATCCTACAGAGGTGTGCCAGTGTGGACTTGATCTATCATGTACAAGAAGGAATGAGCCCTGGCTTGTACCTGGGTAATATTGCTGCCGATTCTCACCTGTTGGACTCAGTAGCATCTCAAGATCGAAATCTGATAACATTCAGTCTTCTACAACAAGGTTCGGTTGGCAGTTCACAGTTATTCAGAGTATCAAGAAAATCAGGGAAATTCTATACAACTCAGAGGCTAGATGCTGAGTCTCTTTGTACTTACAATACAGAATGTTATGAAATGGTGGACATTGCTGTGAGAAGAGCAGAGTCCTTTATGAAGATTTTGGAAATCAAAGTCATCATTGAAGATGTTAATGATCATAAACCAGAATTTCCTCAAAAACTTATCAACATTGAATTCTCAGAAGATGATAAAAAAGGAAAAAAAAAATTAATACCAAATGCAATTGACAGGGATGTTGGGCCACTTAATTCTCGAATTGATTATCAACTTGTTAAAAATAAAAACGAACCTTTCAGTCTGGATGTTTCTAAAAGAATTGATGGATCTTCAGGTCTTAGTATAAGATTAGAAGGTGATCTGGACAGAGAAAAGCAGAATTCTTACCTTATTCATGTAATTGCAAAAGATGGAGGAACACCTTCGAAACAAAGTGTTTTAGATGTTCACATTACAGTTGCTGATGTAAATGATAATTTCCCCACCTTTTCTCAGAATGTTTATAATGTCACAGTGAAGAATGAACCAAGTGAAATATCACCAATTGTTATTTTGTCTGTTAAAGATTTAGATTCTGGAAAATATGCCAAAGTAAAATATCAGTTTAGTTCAAAAACAGCAGATATTGCAAAATCTCATTTCAAATTGAATGAAATGTCAGGGGAAATATTTCTCAAAAGGAAATTCTTATTTGGTGAGAAGTTAGTATCTAAATTATATATTGAGGCCAATGATGGTGGTATACCGCCATTAACATCAATAGCAATGGTCCAAGTAAATGTGGTCAATGAAAAAAACAATCCTCCAAAAATTGATGTGAATTTTGTATCTGCCTCTGAAGGACAAACTGCCACAATTTCTGAAGACATCAAAGTTGGCAGTTTCATTGCTTATGTAAAGGTCATAGATGAAGATTCTGGACGCAATGGAGATGTCACTTGCAATTTGAACCACGATAAATTTCAGCTTCAGAAACTCGACATCAAAAAGTACAAGATAATTGTAAAAAAGCCTATTGATCGAGAGGCACAAGATAATCATGATATTGCAATCACTTGCCAAGACAAAGGATCTCCACCTCTTCACAGTGAGACTAAATTCTCTGTCCAAGTGACTGATGTCAATGATGTAAAACCCCGGTTTGGTGAACGGACAATTAAACTATCAATCGCAGAAAACCAGAAAGCCAAGTCGCAAGTTGGTTGGATCAATGCCACTGATCCTGATCTGGGTCCCGGAGGAAGATTGACCTATTCTCTTTTAACAAGCAACAAAGAACAGTTTTTTCCATTCCGCATTTCGGACAATGGTCTAATCTCCACAATAATGTCATTGGATCACGAGTTCCAAAAGCTTTACAAGTTTCAGGTTTTGGTTGAAGATAATGGGACACCATCTTTGAATAATACAGTGAATGTGGAGATTGAAGTTACTGATGAAAATGATAATGCTCCATATTTTACATTTCCCAGTGTAAATCCTTATAGCCTGGATGTTGTCTATTATCCACATCACTCAAAGAACATTACAGTTCTAAAAGCAGCAGACAAAGATAGCCTGGAGAATGCATTTTTGAAATATGAAATACTTGCTGGCAATAAAGCTAAGATATTCAAATTGAACCGTTACACTGGTATATTATCATTTAATCGTGAGATCAAGCAACAAGACACAGGCTCATATGACTTACAATTTGTTGTGAAAGATAGTGGCATTCCTGTGCTGTCAGCAAGCACTAATTTATCTTTAATATTGAGTGTGAGCAATGTAACATCTGAATATGTATTTAATTCTACCAAACCCCAATTAAGTGACAGGATCCATCAGTATTTACTAATTGTTATTGTGTTGGTGGCCGTCACTTTAGCGGTGCCCATTACAGCAGGTCTTTCAATCTGCTGTATTCGATGTAACGATCGCAGAAAGGCTGCACGCAATGCAGCTGCAGTACGACTCTCCAAGAAAAATTTTAACCAACAGAGACACCTAATTGTCCATCCACATTTGTCTGCTGCTTGGTCCGATGCTCCCGTGGTAAGGCCAGCTAATACAAATCGAGCAAGGCCTCCTCAACCAGTTCGGCAAAAACGTACAGTGCCCTCTACTGATAAATATACTAAAAGAAGGAAGAGTTCAGTTTTACCAGTCAGACTCCAGAAAGTTACAGATGCTATCTATCAGGTGAGTGTAATGTCCCAAAGATAATTCCTTTTTTAAAATCTTTTTTCGTCTTTAAGGTCTATAATCTGTTAACTGCATCTAATATAAACATTTACTCATACTTCATAATTGTAGTTCTAATTGAAATCATTTATTTTATTACCTAATACATACTGAAGTACAAATTTTAATCTGAATTTCAGACTCATATAATGCATTTTTTATTTTGATAAATTATCTATTATTCATTTTTGTTATAAGTTACAGAAATGTGCTTTTTCCATCATTTATTGAAAGTCTATAATAGGTGTTGTAATATTGGAAAGGAAAGGTCTTGATTAACAGAAAATAGAAGAAAATGATCTAATATGCTTTTCTGCATACTTTTTTTTTATTGAGTGTGGACTTTCAAATCTAATTTTGAGAAGATTAATGATTAATGCTCTATTCAGCTTTGATGATGTGTTTTCTACTCAATTATGAATATGTTTATATAAATATGTGTGTGTGTGTGTGTGTGTGTGTGTGTGTGTGTGTGTGTGTGTGTGTGTGTGTGTGTGTGTGTGTGTGTGATCCTGTCTTGCATTTTCATTTTTTTTAGTCGACTTCAAATATGCATACTACACTGAGTTGTGTCTATTCTGCAAGTGTCTTGTATATCCTGTTGATTTGTTAATTATCTTTTAATCATTTTATAGATTTTTCGCTGAATAGTTTGTTGCATGTATTAGAAAAGAGTATCAGAAAATTGTTAAAAAAGAGATAATCTTTACTATTCCTATATATAAAAGAATAGTTTTAAAACCTTACTTTTCAGTGTTTTTACTGAGTATCCAACAGAATCTTTCATAGCATTCTATAAATATATCCCATTCTTGTGTCATAAATGTTGATTAAAAGATGTAATTGTTAATTGATTATTTGCTAACACAGTTATCATTTTTTTAATTCTAAGTGGTCTATAGTGAGTTGAATCTGCAAAGTACTGTATTTAGATATTTCTCTGTTTTAAATGAGTTGTTTTCTTTTTTAAACCTATGTTTAAAACTGACATATTGGATAATTACAGTTGTCCCCCCTTATCCATAATTTTGCTTTCCATGATTTCAGTTATCCAAGGTCAACTCCAGAAATAAACAATTCAGAAGTTTTACTTAATAATAATTCCAAAGGACAAAATCAGTGAAGCTTGTAATTCAGATAAGCCAATGAGAAGCCATAAAATGTTTCCTTTAAGTGAAAAAAAAAAAAAAAAATTTGTATGCTGAAGTATCTAAGATGTGTGGTAAGAATGAATCTTCTATCCATCACATAACTCTTAATACAGTATATTGCTATAATTGTTCTGTTTTATCAGTAGTAATTGTTATATTTCTTACTGTGCATAATTTATAAATTAAACTTTATCACAGAGATGAATGTATTGGAAGTAACAGAGTACATAAAGGTTCAACATAATATGTTTAAGGCATCTGATGAGCATCTTAGACTATAAAGAGGGCCACTATATACAATGAACATATTACCTGGCTGACATATTGAACAGTTTGATTTTTATATCTTTTATCAACATTTAAGTTTAAGAAGCCTTCTTTAAAATTCATGAGATTACAATGAATACTTTATAGCTTTAATTAATTAATCTTTACAAGAATGTTGCCCATTAATTTAGGTTGTTTTGCGAAATATACTTATGTAATATCAACTTTTACGATATTGGTCAGTCATACTTTAGCTAATCTATTCAACATTCATAGATTTAAGTTGCTTTTATTCATATATGGTTAAGAAAAAAAAAAAAAAAAAAAACAATTATAAAATATTTGGTGCATAAAAAAGTGATGAACAAATTTATTTTCTAAAGAACAAACTATTTTGGCTCTACTCAAAAATACTAATGAAAAATGTTCAGACAAGTGTTTTGAAAAATACAAAATGTGATCACTACCTCGGTTATTTTTTTTAAATATCCAGATTATCGAAATTTAGCAGTATTTTTATACATTTTTGTTCAAGAATAGGTAGTGACTGACATCAAGAATATATATATATATATATATATATATATATATATATATATATATATATATTTTTTCACACACCTGGAAATCTTTCTTTGAAAATATCTGGAAAATATTAATCAATTTTTCTTGATGATACTTATCTGACATTGATTTTTCTTGAGTAGCAAATGTATTTTGATGTTTGGGAACTTCATTCTATAAGTAGCTACTCATATAACCAATAATTGTGTTGAGGATAAATTAGTATTTCCTACCCATTATTTTTTTTTTATTAAGATCAAAGTGTGTGTGTGTGTGTGTGTGTGTGTGTGTGTGTGTGTGTGTGTGTGTGTGTGTGTGTGTGTGAAGAAGCATAAGACTAAAACTTATATATACCAATCCAAATATTGAGATACAAGCAGCAAACCATCAAACACTAGGGTTACACTGAATAAACAACATCAGTAAAGCATAATTTTAGTTTTGTTTAGGGGATAGGCAACAGTTGATAAAAATTATCAAAAGGTGGCAATGACGAAAAATTAAGAAATCCTATATTAGATCTACATAATACAAAAGAATCTGTTGGTATACAGTTCTCTCTGCTTAACTTAATGAAAATATTATCCTGGTTTTAAATTCTCACCAATTTATCACATTACAACACAATACATTCATTGTACTTCTGATTTATTAACTGCAAAATATATTGGTGTATCAAAAGTTTTTTTCTGTTTTTTAAAAGCCATCTTTATGTTTTTAAGGTTTGTGTAATGCTCTACATATGCTATCTTTTGGTGAATCTTGTTTTCTTGGATTTTGTTCTATCTTGAACTTTAAAACATTAAAATCCAAGGTAAATGTCATAATCTTAAAACATTTAAAGCAGTTTTAAGCAATACATTCAGATATGTTTCATTTCCTTCAACTTCACAAATTTGAGTTTAAAATGAGACCTCAAAATTATCAGAATCTCAAAGCTGCAATTATAATACAACACACGACTGACGAAGGCATGGACAGCTATCGATAGGCTCTCGATCATATGGAAGTCGGACCTAACCGATAAAATGAAACGCAGTTTCTTCCAGGCAGCGGTTGTGTCGATACTGCTATATGGCTGCACCACATGGACGCTAACGAAGCGGCTGGAGAGGAAACTAGACGGAAATTACACAAGAATGTTGAGAGTAGTATTGAACAAGTCCTGGCGACAACACCCCACGAGACACCAACTATACGGACACTTGCCCCTCATCACGAAAACTATACAAGTTAGACAAACCAGACACGCGGGACACTGCTGGAGAAGCAAGGACGAGCTCATAAGCGATGTACTCCTGTGGACCCCCACATATGGATGTGCAAAGGTAGGATGACCAGCACGAACTTACATACAGCAACTATGTGAGGACACAGGATGTGACCCTGAGGACCTGCCGGAGGCGATGAATGATAGGAAGAAGTGGCGAGAGAGGGTCAGGGATATCCATGCTGGCGGCGCGACATGATGATGATGATATATATATATATATATATATATATATATATATATATATATATATATAATGAATAGGCCCACTAAATCTTTTTCTGGATCTATTCATTTTAAAATATTTAGTTTTTTCTTTCTTTGGACCAACAAAAAACAATACTGTCATCCACAGACAGTTTCTTGCCCAGTCAGCTGGGGCTGTAGAATACACTGACTGCACCTCTGCAGAGGGGTAAGACCCCCCACCACCACCAACGAGTGTCCTGAATATGATACTAAACAATCTGATGGTGAGGTTCCACTAATGCTGGAGATTTGAGGGATGCGGAACACCCCTTCATCACATTCACTCCCAGGTCCACTCTGGCCCGGAGTGGTAGCACCTGATAGGGCCCAATGTATTGGTTAAATAGAACTAAACTGTGTACTTATGCTAAACTGAATTGTTTGAATTAGAACTGTTTGACAATTAAACAGTTTACTTATATTTAAACTGCATAATTATGCTAAACTGAATTGTTTGAAATGGAACTGTTTTTGACATTGAATCTGTACTTATGCTAAACTGAATAGTTTAATATAGAACTGTTTGGACATTTAACTTATTGCAAATAAAATCTATACTTATATTAAACTGAATTGTTTAAATTAGAACAGTCTGACTAAACTGAATAGCTTGAAATAGAAATGTTTTTGACAATTAGATGGTGTACTCATGCTAAACTGACTTGTTTGAAATAGAACTGATTATTTGTATAAAAATGGATTTGGCATTAAATAACCTACAAAGGTTGATATGCCATAAAACCCAAACAACCAAACAGACAGTTTCATTGTATCACAACGATTCAATGTGGTAAGAGACATGAGATGCTTCAAGCTGGGATCAAAACCTGCCAAACTTTATGTCAGACCGATAACATAACCTCACAACCAGCAGCAGCAGCAGACCCGATACAAGTTAGCGAATTTAAGGTATACGTATTAACTTCCGTTTGTTTACAATTTAGACTATCAGAGTATATATATTTTATATATATATATATATATATATATATTTTTGATGAAATAATAAAGACTCATTTTGTCTATATAATTTTATTAGGATTCTTTCAAGTTTCCTGACAAGTGCTTTGGTTTTAGGCTGGAGTTGCTAGATGCTGAACACTCAGCATTATAAGGTACAGATCCTAGGGTAAGTGGAGCAATCCAGGAAAAGGAGTAGAGCCCTCCTTCAGTACAGTAGCTATCGAAAAAGTAGCTTTTGGGTCACTCTTGAGTACAGTTGACCAACTTATATATATATATATATATATATATATATATATAATAGATTCATGAGTAATGTTTTAGAAATGTATATGAAATAAACTTTAAAGTTTCATAAAAAATGAAAATGCTTTGGGTACACCTTAATAACTTATTTCTTAAACACAATTTTTTCAATATTTGAGGTTTTATCTTGTTTAACAATTAAAAAAACAATTCAGTTATCAACTGTTTTCAGAAAAAATTAAATACATTGATGAAGCGAAAATAAACATGTGAAAATATTTACTTTTGAGGAAAATGTTTTTGAGAATATGAATAATTTCCAGCCAATTTGATAGATTAAAAACATTTTTCATGTTTGAACTGATCTATTGTGCCTGTATAAAAAAAATCTGTAAACAACTTTCAAGAAATTTGAAAAATGTCAAAAATATTATTGTGTATATACTTCAATAGTATCCATCTTTAAACAAGGTTTATACTGCTAGTGGTGAGATGATGACCAAGTACAGTTTATATATCAAAGCTTTTCAAAATATCAGGAAAACTACACAATTACATGTATAGTGTATCGGCTGTTATCTGTGAAGTTTCTTTGGAATCAGAGTAGTAAATTCAAATTTAGGATTTCTCAAAATTTCCAAGTATTAAGAACTAAAAATAAAGAAGTTTCAAAGATCTGGGAAAGATGTTTGAAGATTTTTAATGGAAGATGTAAGTAAAAATGGAGCATCAAATGAAGACCATATCCCAAGTATAGGACATTTGGCAACAAGTTTTACTTACACTATATATATATATTGAGAAAATTGAATATATATATATACTTAAGAAGCCATCAAACTCTATAACAGATCAATTCCAACTCATAGAATTTATATTATTATTAAAAAAACAACTGAAGTGCAATAGTGATGAAACATCAACAAACTTTTTATTAAATAGCTAAGAACTCCTCATCTATATTTTTAAGAACTGAAAATAAAGAAGTTTCAGAGATCTGGGAAAGATGTTTGAAGATTTTTAATGGAAGATGTAAGTGAAAATGGAGTATCAAATGAATATCATATCCCAAGTATAGGATATTTGGCCACAAGTTTTACTGACACTATATATATATATATATATATATATATTGAGAAAATTGAATATATATATATATATATATATATATATATATATATATATATATATATATATACTTAAGAAGCCATCAAACTCTATATCATATCAATTCCAATTCATAGAATTGATATTATTAAAAAAAATAACTGAAGTGCAATAGTGATGAAACATCAACAAACTTTTTATTAAATAGCTAAGAACTAGTCATCTATATTTTTTCATTTCAGTTTAAAGTTGAAAAAGATCTTGACATAAGAGAGGAAAAAATGATACTTGTGAATTAATGATATTATTAAAAATAAAAGTATCATTACTTAATAAAGTAATTAGTATTTTTTAAATTTCTTTTCCTCTTTCAATGTTGATTATCTTTTAAGATTTTAATCACAAGAATACATAATTATATAAATTTATATATTATATACTTACTTTTATGCCTATAAGCTATTAGATGGATGAATTTTAAAGGCTTTGTTTTGGTTATATAAATTTAGAAGAAGCACTGAAAGTGAAATTTCAAATTTCAAAAAAATCTACACCTAGAATTATCTTCCTTGATTATATTCAGAAATCAGATTATTTCATTTTCAGGTCTTACAGGTTTTTGTATATATAAAGTTTTGAGGAGTGAATAAACCATCCTTTTCAGTGAATCTTTGATGAGAAATGGTCAAAAGACCTCGATTAGGATGACTGCTAGTCAAAACTAAACTAAGATAAAATTCAAGTGAAATGTACACTTATAGAATTTTCTTGCAAAGATATATAAGTAATACACATAATTGGATAACTTGTTTACATTCACAAAGAAATGTTGTAAAAATAATGACATCATAGGTTTTTTGCCTTCATGACTTTTGTTGATGTTTACTTTCAGGAAATAGATGATGTTGAAGGAAATGACCAAAGGCAATTTATGATTGCTGATTCTCAAAGAGAATTAGTTACAACTCACACTGATAGTGAAGATGCTTGGAGTGATGGAGATACACGAGGAACAAGACAACTACCAGGTATGTTCTTATGAATGATTTACAAAATAGCCAAAGTATATGTTAGGTAAAAATAAAATCTCATGATATTCCCAATACAATAATGAATTTGAAAGATCTTTGACAATTTCATTTTGATCTTAAGATATAAAAAAAGAGCTCCACTTCTTTACTCCATTTTAAAATCTGCTTGTTGCCTTGGATTCAGACATACACTTTCTGAATGTGTACCAGTGGAGGAACATTAAGGAATCTTTAGACTAATTATGAAAGGCCAAGTGGGTAGAGTGTTCGCCAATGGTCTGGGAGACCTGGGTTCAATCTCAGGTCACATCATACCAAAGACTTTAAAAATGGTACTTGATACCTCCTTGCTTAACACTCAGCAATATAAGGTACGTATCAAGGGTAAAGTGGAGTAATCCAGGGAAAGGAGTAGCAACCTCCCCTATGCCTCGGTGTAGTAGCTATTGAAAAGGGAGCCATCTGGTCGTCCTTGACTAAGGTTGCCAACTTTACTTACTATATATTATATTGCATAACAAATATATAATTTTCAATATATCTTTCCTTATCAACGAACTTAACCCAACACTTTTTCAATCAACATGTAAACCAAACTTTATTTAGTGAAAATTTCATATAAAAACTAATTTAATAAAGATATCTACTTGTTGCTTTGGCCATCTTCAGGTTAAAAAAATCAGGCAGATGTTATATTTGTTGGTAGATATGGTACACACACACACACATATACATACAGAGACAAACACACAAGCAGAAAATAAAATTGCAGGACAATGCTGATTTTAATTTAGGAACAGTATGTATATGTGTATGCTAGAAGGGAAGAGATATTATAAGTCTTTAGCTATGTTGTAACTTTCTAAAACTCACTTGACATCTGTACAATCATATGCACTTGAGAATAAAAGCCTCTGTTGATGCCCAAGGTGGATATACAGTATATAAATATGATTTTCTGAGTACTGTTGATAGTGCCAATTAGAAAATTCATCTGTGATTGTAAAAAAATTTGAAACAAGATGTTAGTGAAAAAGTCCTGGGAAACTTTTATCTGAAAAACAATAGAATTAGAGAATGTTTACACTAGTTAGCTATGCAACCCACAGAAATCCACAATGAGTTACAAAATCTATACCAGAATATTTTTAAAATTTTGTAGTTATGGTTGAAAATGACTCCTTACAAATTGCATTTATTGCAAATTCTAAATGACATGAACAAAACCACTCATCATGGCTTGAACATTGTGAAAATAAAGATGATTTATAAACCATCTAATTTTCAGCAATGAGTTGACTGGAGATTGCAGTCATAAGCTTAAGTCTTTTCTATTTTTTGCAAAACTATGTATTATAGGTGTCAATATCTTCAATACTCAAACAATTTTTTTAAAACTTCTATCGTAGGTACTGTGTGTGTGTGTGTGTGTGTGTGTGTGTGTGTGTGTGTGTGTGTGTGTGTGTGTGTGTGTGTGTGTGTGTGTATTCACATGCAATAATAACTCTATAGTCTAATGATGAAAAAAAAAGCATTCATTTAAAATAACAAAAATTTACATTTCAACAATCAGTAATTAATATTGGCAGCCCAGTTGGTTGAGGCTTAGAATACGCCAAATGCATCCCTGCTGAGGGATAAAACCACACTCCAAAAATAGGGTATCCTGAATATGACCCTAAGCAGCATCTGATAGTGAGACTGTCGTTCTGAATTGTAGCCATTACTCCAAGTTCCACTCTGACCTAGAATGGTGTTACTTGTTAAGGTCTCACTCAAGAATCAAATAGATCTGTTTTAAGATTATTAGTATTTAATAAGAATACCTGAAACCATATAATTGCAAAAATTGTTTGTATTAAGAATACTTAATTGAAGCTATAACAGTTTACAAAGGATTATCATCAATAATTACTTAAAACCATACATTTGCTTTAAAAAACTGGTTTTGACAACTGAATAAAAAGGTGACATGATGTAAAAACCAACCAACCAACCAACCATTAATATTAGGATAAAATAGCATCCATTAGTTTCACAAACAAAACTTATTTTCTAAAACTTACTAGTTGTTTTCTTTTTTTATTATATAACATACCATGAAGCTGTAAACACTAATAGAAGAAACAGAGACTATGAATTTGTTATACAAATAAAATTGATTTTTTAATGCTCTATAAGAATAAATGTAGGCTTTTCGAATGTTTTTATATTTTAACTAAATATTTAATCTAACAACGCTGTCCTTTTCTTAGAATCAATATGTCTTGTGAGAGTTGTGTTAATCATACCTCAATCATTCAAAATACAAAAAAAGAACAGTTTGAGATTGATATAAAATACATCTATAAACATCATTCACTTTTAATGATTTTTTAGAGACTCAATCAGCTATTAATGTACTTAAGTTGGGAGGTCAACATTGGGTATTGATTTTGAAAGCTTCTTGTCTGCATTGGTGTTGACTTTATATCATATAAATGGTTGATCTGGATAAACATATTTGAAAACCATTTGCAAAGATTTATGGAGTTATTTATAGTGATGAGTAAAGGAAAAGTATAAGAATGTAATATTTTATATGAATCTTTCACTGAATGGGTTCATTTTAAAACTTTGTCTCTTGAGAAAATAATGGTGTAAACAAATCCAACTTGTGATAATTTTGTTCCTTAATGAAATTAGTAAAGATGTAACTTCTAGCTGAAGTAGTTATTGTTGTTGAGAAAAAAAGGTTTAATGGTTGTTGTTGTTTTGTGACTGTCAATAGCTATGTCAAAAATTACAGTCTAGCTTGATGAAGAATCGTTTTACAAAAAAATACATATTTCTATAATACTTAAGATTTGGGAATGTATCAGAAAATTCTGCACCTGCAAGAATGTTCCATTATATTTTTGATATAATATGAAAAATAAAGTTTCAGCTAGAAAGTTCCATGCTCCTAAATACCCAATTATACTTCCATCTAACTTCCAGTCATCTCAGAGGTAAGAACTAATATTTTCCATTCTCACAATTTGTGAGATCGAGAAAATATTTCGTCTTTTATTGTAAATTCATTCTCTCTCTCCATTTGTTTGGAAATAGTAATTTTTATCTGAAATGAACCTGCAGTGATGTTAATGATCTTGAAGGTTAGCTCTATGTATCTCATGTTCAATCTCAAGTTAAGTTATCCTTATAAATTAATTTCAAGGTTTTAGGGTTCAACCTTTTGACTACCAATAATATGCATATAAGCAAACAAGCCATTAGTATAGATATACATACTTATTTGAAGTACAGACATTTTATTGTGATATTTTTTAATCAAATGTTGTTTTATAGCTGTATATTTGTATAAAAATGTCGAGAAAATAAACCAAGTGTGTTGGCTAAGATGTCTTAAAAGGATATGACATGCTTTTTTAGTGAGTAAAATAAGACCACAGAGCTTTATATTTGGATGTAATGATGTTCTTTTAACACTATATAAATCTCTCTCACATAAGTTATATAATAACATCTTTAATTTCATTTTGAATAAAGGATCAGTTTTCATTTTGCTACAAGTCAACAGGCATGTTGTTCTACTCATTTCTGTTGAACTTATTTTTAATATTTTTCTGGAAAATTTGTCTAAAATGTTTAACTGAGATATTTTTGTTTCTTTAAACAACTTAGTTTGAATTCGAGTACTTTCAACAAAAGTAAATGTGTTGTTTATGAGAAAATGTATATTCAATGGCCAATTAAAATAATTTTTCTCTTTTTAGCTGTCACAAATGCAGATTATGTTGAGCCACATCGGTCAAATGAAGATCAAACACAGAACAGGTACATGGAACCTGTACAGCAGAAGTTCTTTTCCCCTGAAGATAAGATTATTAGTTCAAGGAGATTTAATAGACCAAATATTGCGTATGTTCCTGATTGTAGCCAGTGGCTTGATGCTAGTCCTTCTACAGTGGACAGTGGCATTGCTGACATGCAATGAATCTTGTTCTTGACATAGAGAGGAAAATATTTTCTTGACAAATCTTAGTAGAATTAACTTTTCAAAATTCAATCCCAAATTTGTAGAATGGTCTTCAAGTGACTTATTGAAACTTCCATGGAATCATTGACCACAAGTCATATGTTCTTTTACAATACTCAGTAATTAACAAATGATGGCACAAAGCTATGATGAACATCTGAGTACTGAAGAAAAAAGATACCTCAAGGGAATCTGTTTTGTTTATTTCTGAAAGTTTGTTTTAAAAAAAGACTTGATCAAATGTTTGATTTCTTTTCATCTCTTCCTTACCATGATAGATTTAACAGAGAATGAACAGACTTGTCTGCTATACTTGATAAATATCAAATGAAGATGAATTGGGATTTTCTTCCCACTACTACCTCCAGAAATATCATGTATTCTTATAATGACATTGACTCAGTATAGTCAAATATTTAATTTTGAAAATTTCCAACATTTAGTTTCTTATTCATCTCATTTCTTCAATCTCCCATTTTTTCAATATTTACTGCTTTGATCAATGACTGAGAATGGGAAACTTTCTGCTTTTGAAGAAAGTGTCAAGCCTATTCACAGGTAAGTCTTATTATTGTATTCTTGTTTATTTCTCTATGCCTTTCTTTCACTTTTTTTATATTTGATATTTTCTTTAACATTCTTCTTGCCCAGTCGGCTGGGGCTGTAGAATACACTGACTGCACCTCTGCAGAGGGGTAAGACCCCCCCTAACAAGTGTCCTGTATATGACACTAAACAATCTGATGGTGAGGTTCAAACAATGCTGGAGCTTTGGGGAATGCGGAGTACCCCTTCATTGCCATTGCTCCCAGGTCCACTCTGGCCCGGAGTGGTAGCACCTGATAGGGCCCTCTCTATGGGTTAAATAGAAATAACAGCATACTTATGCTAAAATGAATTGAGTAAACTGAATAGCTTGAAATAGAAACGTTTTTGACAATTAAACCATACTTACACTTAAACTGCGTGCTTATGCTTAACTGAATTATTTCAAATAGAACTGTTTTTCGACATTAAAACTGTATTTACACTTAACTGAATTGTTACATATAACTGCTTGAATAGTTTGAAATGGAAATGTTTTTGACAATTAAACTGT
Source organism: Sepioteuthis lessoniana (assembly GCA_963585895.1). Taxonomy (NCBI): domain Eukaryota; kingdom Metazoa; phylum Mollusca; class Cephalopoda; order Myopsida; family Loliginidae; genus Sepioteuthis; species Sepioteuthis lessoniana. Next base: position 104,542,177 of record OY757908.1, read on the forward strand.
GTACTTATGCTAAACTGAACTATTTTCAATAGAACAGATTATTTACATAAAAATGGATTTGGTGTTAAATAACCTACAAAGGTTGATATGCCATAAAACCAAACAAACCAAACCAAACCAATTATTATTGTATTTTGAGATAACTTGTTTTCCCACCATTATTAGTTTAGTAGATGAAGTAAACATTGATATCAGCCATGAAGTCAAGATTGGATTGCAACTGTTAAACAAATTTTGTTATCTATTAAAAAATCTATACTGAACAGTTACAAATAGTAACTGTCACGATAAGAGATAAATTTACACAATGGAAAAGATATTTATTAATCACATTTTTATAATATTATATGAAATTTATATTGTTCTGTATAAACTTACAAGGAGTTTTGTAGAGAAATATTCCTAAACTTAATAGATTAATCAATTTAAGTATTTTTATTAACAATGTGAGTCCAAACTAAATAACAATTCTGTATAATTATTATTTATTTCAAGACTGAAGAATTGTCTAAAACAAACTAAATAGTAATGTTCCATTAAATGTAAATAATTATTTTTAGCAGGACAAATAATTTAATTTTTCTTTTGAAGTTTAGAAAGTTAAATTCTGTATGATTAGTGGCATCTCTCAGTAACATGGCTTCCCATTGATTATCAATTAAATTGTTCTTAGAATCAAGACATGAATAAAGCTGTATACATATTGATATTTTGAGCAAAGTGATTGCTTAAATGAATGGTTAAGTTTAGAGTTTATATCTTCAGTTCTTCAGTCTCTCATTTTTTTCAAACTTTGCAGCTAATATAATAATTTGTGACTAAAAAAGTGTCAACCTCATTTAAAAGTAAAGTTTATTGCATTTTCAAATAACTGCATCATCAGTTTTGCAAATAAATCAGTTTTAGTCAATTTGAAGTTTGTTCAAGCTTTTAATGTCACAAAACTATTTCAATATGCATTTATGGAAAATGATCTCAGGATTAGAAATTAAATTTAGGATTTTTGGTTCTTTAACACTTTAAATTTAAGTAGTATAAATTCAATCACAGGAGAGCAATGCAGCAATAAGGAAAGAATATGTGATCAGAATATGTGGTTATGTACAACATATAAGGGAGGTAAGTCAGTAGAACACAAAATATCTTAGACACCAAGAGACAATATCAAAGATGCAGTCATATTACATTAGTATCTGATGATGTATTAAGTAGCAGTTTATGATACGTTTAAAGAAATGTGTTTATTATGCAGCACTACATGAATTGTGTTCCAATTTTTTTAAAACTATATTGTTCAAAGTTTTACTATAATGAGCTTCAATCTAAATCATTCCAACCAAAAAGAAAGATAATCATTAATAAATTTTCAAATTTGATTTGCATTTGTAATGCATAATAAGCATTTTAAAATTTCAGTAAAAAAAGATTACTTTGAAAAAGCTTTATTTCCAATTGAAAAAATCCTTCAGTATAGTTTGTATCATTTTTTTCCTATTGTTTTTAAACATGCATATGCAGTCTTAATTATTTCACCTGATTAAAATGCTGAATTACAAATTTATTTTACATCGGTTTCATTTAGTGTATACAATCATTTTAGAGAAAAATATCTGGGCACAGCCAATTGAAAAGTACAAACTTCTTTTGTTTAAACTGATAAACTCATCAGTCCAAAAATTCAACTCTGGTTTGATTGTTAGGTGTGATCAATTTTCTATCTTTGGCAAAGTGGTATAAAAGCCACCTAAAACAATAAATGATTTTGAAAATATATAAAAAAATTACAAATATCACAAAAAGATGTATTCTACTTTTTTTCAATAATTTCTTCCCATAATAATAAAATATACCAAATCTACTTTTAGGTGAACCACAAACCTATTAGATTTTGTTGTCTGCATGAGACTTAAAAGCCTGGATTTGTATTGTCTCAGTTAAGTTGACAGTAAGATTGAACGTACACACAATATATATATATATATATATATATATATATATATATATATATATATATATATATATACTCACACATAAATATATATGCATACATGCATACATACTTATACATTTATTTCAGTAAGTTTAAATTTTTTATTAATTTTACATTATTTTTATGCAAGATTATGGAAGTTTGATTTAATTGAGGACAGAAATTGTTCTAACATTTCTTCTTAGTTGCTTTCAACCATCATTACAGATTTTGTAAGGTACAAATATATTATTGTTTTTTTAATTTACAGAAAATTTAAAGTATTTGTTGTTTTTTATGGTAAAATTATGTGATCTTCAAGAAAATCTGCTAAAGTGAAAAATTGCTGCCAAAATATACTTCAAACACACACACACAGACTTCTGGAAAATTACAACAACTTGAACATGTGTTTCAAAGTGTTCAAGGTTATTATATATAGGTAAGAATATAGCAGTAAATAAACACATATACTGACTGATACATGCACAGGTTTCAAAATAAGAGATATAACAACAATACACAGACCACATGCACATATTAAATCCAGGTTGAAATCAGCACCATTTAATCTTGCAATTTTAATTTCAATCTATATATATATATATATATATATATATATATATATATATATATGAATGATATTCAAAGATTGCTATCTGATAATAAATATAAATAGATACATCATTTAAAATACTGCAATAAAAGAAACAACGATGAAGATAACTTTGATAATTTGTGAATAAAACTTATTGTTTATTCAAAAAAGAAAAAAAGAAAGGATTCTATTTTAATTATAACTAGTTTTCTTTTTTAAACTAATATATTTCAACACTTTACCTCAAAGCTGTAATGTTCAATATTTTATTTCAACTAAATGATTAAAAAATATCATATAAATATATGGAGCATAATTATGAAGATTAATAATAAAACAATATTTTCAGATGAGAAAAGGTGTTTTTCTTGAAAATATTGATTTCTTTCTTTCCAGAAGTTGTACTTGAAGTATTAGTTTGATAAGCAGGCATAAATTATATTGATTGTTAGGAAAACATAACATTGATCTTGATTTCATGTCTTCCAGAAGTTGTACTCTAAACTTTTGATATAATGTTAAAATGACGTTGTTCACTGGACAATCTTAAAAAATTAACTAAACACAAGGGATGAGAGACTTCAGTGCTTTTTTAGTAAAGAGAAATTGCATTTTGCAGTCTGCTTTTATTTCAACTGCTCTTTCAAGTGAGCTGTTTGCTTATATTTGGAATATGAAAAAGATATAATAATGGCTAGAAAAAGGAGAATGTTGCTCAATGGGCCACTTTAGGATTTTGTGAAAATGTATTTATTTAGATAAAAATTAGTAATCTTAAGACAGGGGGTCAGTTTATTAGCTATTCTTCCATGGGAAGCACAAGAGGCAGTCAGTGGCTGGAGATGCCGCCATTAGACACCCATCACACTTGGTAGGACTACAGCGTTCTTCTTCGTATACACACAGACACATAACATACACACATGGAAATATAGGCATGAATTTACACACACTCATATACACATAAGAAAGTAGTAGTAAAAGCACTACTGTACATTGCCAGAAATATTGCTTGACAAATTCCTGTGGAATTAATATCACAGGTAAGTTTTCATATTTATTGCATCCCTTAAATATTTTTCATTTAGAGTCTGCTTGTATGTATGTGCACCTATATCCACATTCAAAAATATCTACTTGTTATAGTCAGAGATTAGGCAAAATGCTTCCTATTAGCAGTTAAGTTGATTCCTTATTCTATGTAATGTAGGATATATTGTGAGTGTCTTGCAAATGAATGCAAAGCTTTCAGAATAAGCAAAATAACAAGTCTTTTCTTATTTATTTAATTTCTCTCTATTAGTTGATATAAAGCAGAGAAGAGGTTTTCCAAGTTATGGTGAAGAAATGTAAATATTGAGACATTCTAATCCTGCTCTTCACTGCAAAAAGAATAGTGCTTTTTCATTATGTTGTCATATTCAACAGTTGCATTTTTTATATTTCTCATTTTGTCTGAAATATTCTTTCTTAATTCATCTTTTTCCTCTTGTGTCATTTATAAAAATAAAAAATAAAACCATTTTAATTCTGCCCTAAATTACTAAAAAATGATATAATCAATTATTGCTACAAAATAAGGTTTCTTCTCTTCATTAGAAGTAGACTTTCTTTGAAAATACCAAGCAGGGACATTTTAAACAATTCTATGTATGGCAGCAGATATTCCTGAATGTTCTTTATTAAATGTTATCCTTAGATGTCATATGACAGTTTCATTTTGTTCATATTTACAAACATTTTAAGGGTTCAAATTTTAACTATATGTAGAATGTTTTTTAAGTGATAAATTATAATTAACATGTTTAATTCAAATTCCTTTTTAAGTCTTTACTTAAATTTATTATTTTTTTATATCTTCCATTTTTCAAGAAAGATTATTATCATCTTGTATAAGAAGACAGAAGATTATATCGTGATTTCATTTGAATATTTTTTCATTTTTGTTCAGTCTGCTTTTTCTATTTCTTTTAAATTATTTTCATTGTTTTATTTATTTATTTTTTTTACCTAATGAGATTATATAGATTTTAAAAATGTTTTTCCTTCATTTATTTCATATGCAAATATATTTATAAAAGAAGATTGTATTTTTTTAAATATTGGTCTATACAACAGAAATTATTTTACAATTGCTTTAATTCACTTGACTGCAATTCATACTAAATCTACTTTAGGTTGGTTGGTTGGGTTTTATGGCATTTGAATCTTTGTAGGTTATTTAATTCCAAATCCATTTTTATGTAAATAATCAGTTCTATTTCAAACGATTCGGTTTAGCATGAGTACACAGTTCAATTGTCAAAAACATTTCCATTTCAAGCTATTCAGTTTATTCAAACAGTTCTAATTCAGCTAATTCAGTTTAGTATAAGTACAGATTTTGTTCACACAGTTAAATGTCAAAACAGCTCTATATACAACAATTCAGTTTAGTGTAAGTATAGTTTCAATGTCAAAAACAGTTCCATTTCAAACAATTCAGTTTAGCATAAGCACGCAGTTTAAATGTAAGTACAGTTTAATTGTGAAAAGCATTTCTATTTCAAGCTATTCAGTTTAGTCAAACAGTTCTAATTCAAACAATTCAGTTTAGCATAAGTATGCAGTTTAGTTCTATTTAACCCATAGATAGGGCCCTATCAGGTGCTACCATTCCAGGCCAGAGTGAACCTGGGAGTAATGGCAATGAAGGGGTGCTCCACATTCCCCAAAGCTCCAGCATTAGTAGAACCTCACCATCAGATTGTTTAGTGTCATATTCAGGACACTCGTTGGTGGGGGGGGTCTTACCCCTCAGCAGAAGTGCAGTCGCTGTATTCTGCAGCTCCAGCCAACTAGGCAAAAATCTACTTTAGAAAAGAAATAAAATGTACTAACCTTTGTCTTATAATAGTTGTTACATTTAATATATGAAATTTATACATAGATTTATCAGGTAATAGATAGAGTATTAATCCAATCAATTACATTACTATCCACATATATAAAACAATATACTATACATAGCAAGCCACTAAAGGCTTATTGTTTGGTTTGCTTTGTTTTTTTGTTTAATGGTATATCAACCTTTGTGGGTTATTTAATGACAGAGCTATCCTTGTAGAAGAACAGCAATGATATTATTTAACCGAGGGTTGGAGGGATAAGGAGGTTCATACCATTACCAAGGGTATTAGCTTGACAGTGAATGCAATAGCATGCCTGGAGTTCAAACTTGCTTAGTTTGAAGTTACAATTCATTACTATAGCCATAACACCATGGGGATTAATATCCATCTGATGATTATGTGTAATTGTAAAACTCAAAGTTGCATGAAAAAGTGTACCACAAAGTTATTTTCAAATTTTACAGTTTAAACCTGTTCGACTCAAAAATCATGACATACTTTTATAAATATTCTTTTAAAATATATTGGGGGTAAATTTTAGCCCAACTTCATTATATATATATATATATATATATATATATATATATATATATATATACACACACACATATTTACATAAATTTCAAAGTAGTTTTGATAAGTAAAGAAATCTTAACCTATTTTATATATATATATATATATATATATATATATATATATATATATATATAAAGTAGGTTAAGATTTCTTTACTTATTCAAAACTATTTCCTCTGTCCCGTAATAATTGTCACATTAACTATTTGAAATTTATGTAAATGTAACATCTATTAAAGATAGAAATTAAGTAAAATAAAGTTGGCGACCTTAGTCGAGGATGACCTGAAGGCTCCCTTTTCAATAGCTACTACACTGCGGTGAAGGGGAGGATACTACTCTATTCCCTGAATTGCTCCACTTTACCCTTGATCCTCACCTTATAATGCTGAGTATTAAGCAAGGTAGCATCAAGTACCATTTTTTGAATCTTTGGTATGACTGAACCGCAGTCTTCCGGACCATTAACGAACACTCTACTCATTAGGCCAATGGCCTGGATGAAGATAATTCCTCATTTCAAAAATTATGATAAAAATTTATTAAATGATAAGCATGCATGAACAACAGAAAGTTACATAAATTTTAAAGACATTTCTTAGACTTTACTAACATTATGCAAAAAAATGTTAATGTGAACTTTTGTATCAATCCTGTAAATCCAATTACAGAGTCAATCTAGCTTATTGCTATTTGTTTCCTTTAGTATTTAATTTTTTTCAAAGCCAACTAATAAAACAGACTGAATGTTAAGCAAGGCAGCATCAAGTACCATATTTTGAGTCTTTGGTATAATTTGACCTGGGATTGAACCCCAGTCTCCCAGGCTATTGGCAAATATTCTACTCATTCGACCAATGGCCTGGTTAAAGATAGAAATAATATCATCTTATTTGATTGAAGTGTAAAAATGCTGACTTTGGCTATAGACTTAACATCATTTACATAAACTTTATATATTTAAGATTTTTTAATTTAATATAACATGAATATTTTTATGATATTAATTTTCCCTTCATTGTTTTACCAAATCTGTTTTGATATATAAACTCTAAATGCAAACATATAAAACAATTTGTTGTTATGTAATGAATAAACAAATCTCTGTATTTAGTTTATGGGAATAAAAAGAAATAAATTATGAAGAAATATTATCCTTTTTTCATACCAAGTAGTCATTTTATTCTTGTATTAACACTGTGTAGTATCATTTGTTGACGCTGAAAAATATGCTTTAAATGAATGAAGTTGATTTTTTATTGAGCACAAAACAGATCAGACTTCTAAAAAGACATGTATTGATCAGAATTAATCATTGAAATTCATGGTAAAATTTGATCAAAAATTAAAAACTATCTTATTAGAATAATTTTATGCTAGATTCATATTTATAATTTGAAGAAGGATTGAAAACAAAAAAAAAACAGAGTTTGATCCTTTATTATCAATAAAGGATCAAACTCTGTTTTTTTTATGATGCTTACTAATGATTATAGATTGATGGTTTGAGAGATACAATAACAAACAACATAAATAAGATGAAAAAAAATACAGGTGAAAATAAATGATAACATAATTTTCTCTCTGGCACATTCTGGCCATAATAAAAGAGCAGAAAATTGAATCAAATATGACAAGTCATTGGAGATTGTGATTCTTGGGTATCACATTCATATTAGACAAAAATGAGAGATTATTGGTCATTCTGATGCATTCGTGGCATAGACCTCTAGAAACTAGGTAATTTTTGTCTTTACCTAAATTTATATATACATATATGAAGACTTACATTAAGCATCACCTTGTGTCAGCTTCCTCCTTATTAAAAGAATAAATCCCAATATCAGTGAAGTTTGATGAGTTGATTTAGAACATATCTATTATCATACTTATCTGTTTACTAAGTTGTCATGTGGAAAAGATGCAAAAAATTGTTAATTTTTACATTAAGGATGATAACAAATAAGTTAAATCTTTTTTTTTATCAAATAAAGTATTTTCAATCATTATTAACTTTTTACTAGTATATCTTTCATATTAATTTTAATTACTTTTTGTCAAAAGCACTTACTGAATAATAACAACAGACAGTAGCAATCAACAAAAATTAAGATGAAAGAAATATTAGTGAAAAACTAATTAACTTTATATTGTAAGTTTCAAGGAATATATTTTCATATAAAAGAATAAAATAATTACTGTGTTTCTATATAGAAAAATAATTATGTAGCTCAATAAGCATTATTCATTATAATTGTAAAGACAAGCTTTAGAGCTATTTAAATGCTACTTACCCAAGCTAAAGAAATGACCACAATATTTTAATAATTTTTGCAATAACATTTTTCTAATAAAATACAAAAAAAAGTATGCTGCTCTGCATTTTCTTGTTTATATTCAATACTTTCAAATAAACTAATCCAAAAGTAAAAATATTAATCCTATGTCTTATCCCATCAATATAAATGAAACTAATTTTAACATATACAATATTTTTTGTATACATATCTGTTGGCTTCTCAGATAAAAAAAATTCTACTCTCTAAAACAAAAAGATAAAGATTTGATTTAGCTAATCTACCAGCCACAAAGTAAAGGTCACTTTATCTCTATACTTACATTAGAGATCAGATCCTTTGCTAAAAGCTTACTAAGAAGTTGATAATGTGATGGTCACAACTCTAGCCAAACTTGAATTATATTATGACAGACAGATGATCAGTGAATTTATAGTAAGTTGTATCTAACAATATGTTATATATCTATACCTGTGTTTTCTGTTTTAACTTACTTTTTATTGCAGAAAATGATTTTCAATATTTTAAATATAATCTAATAACAAATGGTAAATGGTATTAAATAAAATGTCAAATTTTTATTTATACACATCAAAATAAACACTGAGTAGTAGAATTCTAGTAAATCTTTTTCAAGAAGTGACTTTTATTTTGAAATAAATCATTTGTATTTTTTGTTGATTTTCAGATATGATGATTTCCAGATTAGATAAACTTTTACAACTAAGAGTAAATTTTACAGCCAAATATCAACCATGTTAGTGTCAGTGTCTATATTGCTGTTGGTCCTACAGAGGTGTGCCAGTGTAGACCTGATCTATCATGTACAAGAAGGAATGAGCCCTGGCTTGTACCTGGGTAATATTGCTGCCGATTCTCACCTGTTGGACTCAGTAGCATCTCAAGATCGAAATCTGATAACATTCAGTCTTCTACAACAAGGTTCGGTTGGCAGTTCACAGTTATTCAGAGTATCAAGAAAATCAGGGAAATTCTATACAACTCAGAGGCTAGATGCTGAGTCTCTTTGTACTTACAATACAGAATGTTATGAAATGGTGGACATTGCTGTGAGAAGAGCAGAGTCCTTTATGAAGATTTTGGAAATCAAAGTCATCATTGAAGATGTTAATGATCATAAACCAGAATTTCCTCAAAAACTTATCAACATTGAATTCTCAGAAGGTGATAGAAAAGGAATGAAGAAATTAATACCAAATGCAGTTGACAGGGATGTTGGACCCCTTAATTCTCGAATTGATTATCAACTTATGAAAAATAAAAATGAACCTTTTAGTTTGGACGTTTCTAAAAGAATAGATGGAACATCAAAACTCCATATAAAGTTAGAAGATAATCTTGATAGGGAAGAAAAAGATTCTTACCTTATTCATGTAATTGCAAAAGATGGAGGAAAACCTTCGAAACAAAGTGTTTTAGATGTTCACATTACTGTTACTGATGTAAATGACAGTCCTCCAGTTTTTTCACAAAATGTTTACAATGTCACAGTGAAGAATGAACCAAGTGAAATATCACCAATTGTAATTTTGTCTGTTAAAGATTTAGATTCTGGAAAATATGCCAAAGTAAAATATCAGTTTAGTTCAAAAACAGCAGACATAGCAAAATCTCATTTTAAATTAGATGAAATCTCTGGAGAAATCTTCTTAAACAAAAGGTACTTATTTGGTGAGAAGTTAATGTCTAAATTATACGTGGAAGCAACAGATGAAGGTACACCACCATTAAGTTCTATAGCAATGGTTCAAGTAAATGTAGTCAATGAAAAAAACAATCCTCCAAAAATTGATGTGAATTTTGTATCTGCCTCTGAAGGACAAACTGCCACAATTTCTGAAGACATCAAAGTTGGCAGTTTCATTGCTTATGTAAAGGTCATAGATGAAGATTCTGGACGCAATGGAGATGTCATTTGTAATTTGAACCACGATAAATTTCAGCTTCAGAAACTCGACATCAAAAAGTACAAGATAATTGTAAAAAAGCCAATTGATCGAGAGGCACAAGATAATCATGATATTGCAATCACTTGCCAAGACAAAGGATCTCCACCTCTTCACAGTGAGACTAAATTCTCTGTCCAAGTGACTGATGTCAATGATGTAAAACCCCAGTTTGGTGAACGGACAGTCAAACTATCAATCGCAGAAAACCAGAAAGCCAAGTCACAAGTTGGTTGGATCAATGCCACTGATCCTGATCTGGGTCCCGGAGGAAGATTGACCTATTCTCTTTTAACAAGCAACAAAGAACAGTTTTTTCCATTCCGCATTTCGGACAATGGCCTAATCTCCACAATAATGTCATTGGATCACGAGTTCCAAAAGCTTTACAAGTTTCAGGTTTTGGTTGAAGATAATGGGACTCCATCTTTGAATAATACAGTGAATGTGGAGATTGAAGTTACTGATGAAAATGATAATGCTCCATATTTTACATTTCCCAGTGTAAATCCTTATAGCCTGGATGTTGTCTATTATCCACATCACTCAAAGAACATTACAGTTCTAAAAGCAGCAGACAAAGATAGCCTGGAGAATGCATTTTTGAAATATGAAATACTTGCTGGCAATAAAGCTAAGATATTCAAATTGAACCGTTACACTGGTATATTATCATTTAATCGTGAGATCAAGCAACAAGACACAGGCTCCTATGACTTACAAATTGTTGTGAAAGATAGTGGCATTCCTGTGCTGTCAGCAAGCACTAATTTATCTTTAATATTGAGTGTGAGCAATGTAACATCTGAATATGTATTTAATTCTACCAAACCCCAATTAAGTGACAGGATCCATCAGTATTTACTGATTGTTATTGTGTTGGTGGCTGTCACTTTAGCAGTGCCCATTACAGCAGGTCTTTCAATCTGCTGTATTCGATGTAACGATCGCAGAAAGGCTGCACGCAATGCTGCTGCAGTACGACTCTCCAAGAAAAATTTTAACCAACAGAGACACCTAATTGTCCATCCACATTTGGCCGCTGCTTGGTCTGATGCTCCCGTGGTAAGGCCAGCTAATACAAATCGAGCAAGGCCTCCTCAACCAGTTCGGCAAAAACGTACAGTGCCCTCTACTGATAAATATACTAAAGGAAGAAAGAGTTCAGTCTTACCAATGAGGCTCCCAAAAGTTACAGATGTCATTTATCAGGTAGGTACTTTCTTATTTTGGATGTCAATCAAGTATTTTTATATGTTAAGAATGCTTTCTTTGTTGCTTTTAAGTTATAATTATATTTTCAAGAGAAATAAAAATGACATTTTGTATACATCCTCTTTGATAGTAAAGTTGCTTTTTGTCATTATTTTTCATGTATTTTAGTCATATCTTTATTGTTTTGCTTTTTAGTTTATAGTTTGAAGCCTTTTGCTGAACTTTTGGTCATAAATTTTTTAACTTAAACATTATCCTATATTTTACATTTTATTTTCTGTCACTTAATTTTATCTTTTTAGGCTGCATTGTTTTATAGATTGTAGTATAATAACTTCATTTTATTAGAACATCTCAGTAAATGATTAAATAAATATATGAGTAGTACTCTATTAAAAGCATTTGATAATTATTTCCCTTGAAAACTTATAATGATCAGGCTAAGTGTGAATGTAAACTCTTTACTATCATTATCAAGTTGCAAATAGGAGAAGAAATTGCTTTATTTTCTAAAAGAATTTGATGCTATAAAACTAACTAAAATCTTTCTACATTATACCATTTATGCTGTAACAGTAACATATATACAAAAATCTGATTACAATATAGATTAATTGTATACAAACAATTGGAAATACTTTATAATTAGCCTTTAATAGCTATCACTCTTGATGAATTATATATACTTACAAATCATAATTCAGATTTATGCTATGTTAAATTGATTATGGAGTTATATATATATATATATATATATATATATATATATATATATATATATATATATATTTCACAGTATACATGGAGTTGGGAGATTTTTTTACATAATTTTTACCTTGAATGTTAACCTATATTAAATATAATTAAAATCATTTGTTTAGATTTTCAAACCAGTTAAATTATCTACTTAACTGTCTTGTTAATCTGCATTGTTGAGTAGTATTTTATTTTCAGCACAAATGAAGTCTTTTTTTAATTACAGAAGCGATTACCTGATTTAGATTTATTTAACTTTAAATTGATTACCAACTTAGTTTTTAACAATGCAAATGTATTTTTCTTTTGTGTTTTTAACAGTGAATATTTCATAGAGAAATAAAGTGAATATTTGTATACATTATCATTCACAGTAATGATCTTTCATGCATTTTTGTAATATATTGTTTTTTACTTTGTTATTCTATACTTAGTTACTAATGGATATAAAGTATTTTCATATTTAGATGAAATTTAGATTTATATATAATTAATCATTCATGATTTTTTATAAGTTAAGAAATCTGTTTTTTGCAGTCACTAATGAGATAAGGAGAAAAGCAACACGATGTGTGAAGGAATAAATAGATAAACCAATCATTAAGTAAAAAGCAATGAAATTCATAATTTTATCAATTTCTTTAATCTATATCAATAATTCTGTATAATTTTGGTTTGGGTCAGATATATTCAATTCAAGGATAGAGTTCTTAAAAAGATAGACTGAATGAACCAGAGGAAATTCATTGCTTTATATTGTCTCCTTCTTTGTTTAAATTTGATCACAAAACAACTATTTTTTAAAAAACTTTTTATGATGCAAAGGTCTCTTATTTTTTACTCAAATGAAAAATCAAACACATATCTAATGTCCTAATTTCTACTGAATAATTTTTCCAAAATTTCAAAGAATCATTGTATTTGAATTTTTGAATAGAAAAATGTACAAAAAATTCTCAGTTTTTTAATGCATTGTTATGCAATTTTTGTGCACAGATATGTTACAGTAACAAGAAAATTTCTCATTACTGTAGGGAAATAAGATTGCATCTCTAATAAGTATTTGCATCAAGCTACATTGTATTTTATATATGTTTAGATTAGATAGAAATGGAGTGTCACAGTTCTTTTTCGTCTCAGATAAGTTCATTGCCATTGTATTAGCTGAGTCTTAATTCAAAGTAAATATTACTTCTGTACCATAATAGTTGTTAATTTAGTGTATGAAATTCATAAGTAAATGTAACAACTATTATGACTAGAGGTGGAATTAACTTTTACACTAAACATTGAGGAAATGCTGAACTGGTATGAAGAGAAATTAAGAATTACCTATTGTTTCCTTATCTACCATGAAGGAGAGGGTTAAGAAAAAAATAAAATATGCTTACATTGGGAATTTTTTTTCGTTAACAAAACTGATATGTCTACAACAATTTACCTATAATGACATTTCTTCTAAAAGAATTTGTCTACAAATACAATTTATCTACATGAACATTTATATAATAAAAATTCATTTTTTCCCAAATTTTTCAAATATTTTCCATTACCATCACTCCCAGGTCCATTCTGACCTAGAGTAGTAACACCTGATAGGGTCCTATCTATGGGTCAAATAGAACTAAACTGTGCACATGCTAAACTGAATTCCTTGAAGTAGAACTGTTTTGATGATTAAACTGCGTATTTATGCCAAACTGAATTGTTTGAAAATGAACTGTTTTTGTATGCTAAACTGAATTGTTTGAATTAGAACTGTTTGATTAAACTGAATAGCTTGAAAAAGAAATATTTTAAAAAATTAAACTGTGTACTTATATTAACTGAATAATTTGAAATAGAACTGTTTATTTGTATAAAAATGGATTTGGTATTAAATAACCTATAAAGGTTGATATGTCATAAAACCCCAAAAATCGAACAAACAATCAAATATTTTTATTATATTTCATAGTTTATTATCATTTTAAGAAATGAAAATATTTGTTAAATTATCTTTTTATTCACTTGGAGACAAATTATATCTGTAAGTAAATTGTTGTAGATAAATTTGTTACACATACCAATTTTAACATATTTTCATTGTTGTATCAACACATTCAACATGAAAGAAATAACAAATTTATTTTGTGAATTCCACAATCATTTAGAATTCGGATTAAAGATTTATAGTCATCAATATTTTTCTTTGGAAGCAAAAGTCAAGTTTTTTCATTAGTTTTATTGTGCTTTCAGGAAATCGATGATGTTGAAGGAAATGACCAAAGACAATTTATGATTGCTGATTCTCAAAGAGAATTAATTGCAACTAACACTGACAGTGAAGATGCTTGGAGTGATGGAGATACACGAGGAATGAGGCAACCACCAGGTATGTCCTTGTCAATCATTTGCCGTAAAGCTGACGTGAACACAGAAGCAACTGCTCCTCTCTCCCTCCCTCTACCCACTTTGCAGTCTTTTTATTGCAATTCATAACTCCTCCTACACTTTGTGGACCTGTGTTCAGCCAAAATCTTAACACTCCTCAAAACCAGGAACTTTCAACCTTGATTGCATAATCTGCTTAAGTATAAGTAAATTATGCTGTATTAGAACTTTTCTTTTATTTGATTATCATAATAAATATTTTATTCCTAAACACTGGAATTATTATTGACATTTTTAATACATCTTGCCTGGATACCAGGAACCTTACAAGTAGTCCTGTGTAAACATTGCTTAAAATACTGATTCATTTAATTCTTTTTTTTATTACATAACATGAAAAGCATCAACTAGTTTGTTATATAAACAAAATTAATTCTCTAATATACAATGAAAATAAACAAGTTTTTGCAATGCATGTATTTTTGTTGTGCTATCAGGTTGTGAGATCATGGATCTTTATCTAGAAAGTCTTGCTTCCTCTTCATGATATAGGATTGAGCAAGGTTGTATGAAAGAGAGGCATTGGCCGATGCAGTAATTCTCCTCCTTCATACCACTAATGCTGTCCAAGTAAAGTTGCAGTAAAGCTTGGTATAAGTGTCATGGCAGAAGTTGCCAGAAAAAGATTGAAGTTAGCATCCAAATGCATTAAAGACTCAACCTTCAGGTTCCTCCTCAGGATTTACTTCTGAAGCCTTTCCCATGAAAGTGTGTGGCCACAAGGCAAGAAAGCTTTGAATTCACAGCTGTCCTTAAGAATAATGTTTATAAAATATTCATGAGTAAAATATATGCTAAGATACAAAACTTTTTACCAAAAGAAAACATGTATTTAAACTATGACCACTTTAAATTCAGTGCAAAGAATTACAAAATGCTCAAGATGCAAGTTAATTTTGTCAGCTGAATTAATATAAAGCTTTGTTTATCTAATTCTAAGCAAACAGCATTCCATAATAGTGGTATATACTATGAAACTGAAAAGAAGTATGTTTGTTTAGTGAATGCAAAGGCCAGTTTGCATTTCTAAATTATTTGTAAAAGATGAAGAAAAATTAATTTTAATGCTAAATTAAAATATATCAGAATGTTTTCTTTCTCAATATTTTAGTACAATGTACAGAAATAATAATCAAAATAAAAGATTTTGCAATGTACATTTAACTGAAAGTTTAGTCTAAAAACTGACTTTTTTTTAAAAATCAATATGTGCTGTGAAAATTGTGGTAACCATACGTTAATCATTCTAAATACAACAAAAGAAGAAAGAAGCTTTGGGATTGATATAGAATACATCTTCTGCAATCATCATTGTAATCATCATTATCATCTTTTTATTGTTTTTTTTAGAGACCTAATAAGCTATTAATGTACTTCAAATGGGAGGTCAACATTAGATATTGATTTTGAAAGCTTCTTGTCTGCAATGGTGTTGACTTTATATCATATAAATGTTTGATCTGGATAAACATATTTGGAAACCATTTGCAAAGATTTATGGAGATATTTATAAGGATGAATGCTTATAATAAAGGCAATTCTGAGGAATGTTGCATTTTATTAGAGTTTTTCAGTAAGTGGGTTCCTCTTAAAACTAAATAATGGTGTAAACTTATTCAAAGTAGCAACTTAGTTATTAAATGAAAATAAATATATATGTATATACTGGCTAGGAGTACTTGGTATTCATCAAGAAAAAAGAAACCCTAATTCAAATTTATTGTTTCATGATAAAGTAAAGCACTGTGGAAGCCTGCTGGCTGTGGTCAGTGGCAATCTTGAAATTTTTTTTCCTCAATAAAATTTGTATATATATATATATATATATATTATATATATATATATATATATATATATAGCTATAGTTATCTTTGGCATCCCCTTATTAAATTGCAAACCTCTGAAATTAGTAGACCAGTTCATATACCTTGGTAGTCATATCTTATCAACTGAAATCAATGTCAACACATGCATAGGTAAAGCATGAACAGCTATTGACAGGTAAATGACCAAATGGAAATCTGATCCCTCTGATGAAATAAAACAGGAAGTCTACCAAGCTGTAGCCATGTCAGAACCACTGTATGGTTGCACCATTTGGACATTGATGAAACGCTTAAAGAAAAAGCTAGATGGGAACTACACATGGATGTGCTGTTTTAAACAAATCCTGGAAGCAGTACCCTAGAAAACAGCAGTTGTATGACCACTAACCTCCCTCCATCACAAACCATCTAAGTAAGATGAGCCAGATGAGTAATTTTGGAGAAGTAAGGATGAACCCATGAGCAATATTCTGGACTCTGATACATGAACACACCAGAGATGACTAATCAGCAAAAACTTACAATCATCAGCCCTGTGTAGACACTGGATGCTATCTTGAGCACTTAACAAGAGCAATATCCAAGAGAGAGAGATGGCAAGGGAAAGTCAAAGGAATTATTGCTGCTGGCAGGCCTTTATGATTATATATATATTGTCCTGAGTGCTTTCAGATCTTTCATAGGCCATCATCAGGGGTTCTTAGCATGTGTAAAGAGTGCTTTTTTTTTAAGTTTTTTAAAAAGGTTTTTTTATAAAAAATTTAAAAAAAACAAACAAAAAAAAACACTCTTTACACATGCAAACAACCTCTGATGATGGCCTTATGAACGGTCTGAAAACACTTGGAACAATCTTGGTAAATTCATCAACTAATTCCAACCTAAAACCAAGACACTCGTAAGGAAATGTGAAAGAATCTTAACAAAATTATATAGACAAAATGTGTCTTCATTATTTAATCAAACATGCTTAGATTATATATATATATATATATATATATATATATATATATATATTAAAATTAAATTGGCCACCTGTTGTCAAGGACAACCCAAAGGCTCGCTTTTCAATAGCTACTACATCAAGATGTAGGGGAAGGCGTTACTTCTTTTCCTGGATTGCTCACTTACCCTTGATCTGTATCTTATAATGCTAAATTTTAAGCAAGGAGGCATCAAGTACCATTTTTTGAGCTTTTGGTATGACTGGACCAGGGATTGAACCTCAGTCTCCTATGTGATTGATGAACACTCTAACCATTATGCCAATAATCAGTCTTTTTCTGTTTGTTTCTTTGTTGGTCCATCGGTAACATATGCTAGAAGGCGGCAAAGCATCTCTACGCTCTACCTAAAATAAGAGTTGCTCTTGGGTATTTCTCCCAAGAAACAAAGGGTATTACCTATACCTGTGAAAATTTAATTACATACATCATAAATAAATTTTTAAAAATTCATATATTCAAGTCTATTTTTAAAATCTTTATTTTGTATCCATTTTTGAGGATGTATCAACTATCATACTCTTTGAAATAACTATTTTCATAGATAGATTCTAACAGTTTGTTTTTTTTAAATGTGGTATTTTCATGAGTATAGAGACTATGTTCAGATTCTATATAGAATTACTGTTCCATCAATGGAAACTGTTAATATATATATACAAGTAAGTTGGCGGGCTGAGTTGAGGATAATCCAAAGGCTCCCCTTTCAATAGCTACCACACCAACGTGTAGAGGAGGGTACTACTCCTTTCACTTGATGCTCCACTTGCCCTTGATCCATGACATAAAGCTGAGTGTTAAGCAAAAAGGCATCAAGTATCATTTTTGAATCTTTGGTATGACTCGACCTGGGATTGAACCCCAGTCTTCTGGGATATTGGTGACACTCTAACAATTATATATATATATATATATATATATATATATATATATATATATCAAAACAAATTTAAAATACAAACAGCTGTATTGCTATTAAAATATCACCTGATGATTGTGCAAGCATGAAATTGCTGGTAGCAATACAACTATTTTCATTTTAAATTCATTTTTATTGTACAAATAGTTCTATTGTAGGATATTAAGCATTGTTACTGTGAAGGCACTGGAACTGTAATTTTACACCATTTTTATTATATACATATATACACACACATACCTTAAAGTTTTTTAGTCTAAGCATTGTATAGTTACATAGTGATGCATTTTAAGCAGATGATAAATATGTTATTTTCTAAAAGCATTATATTGATATAAGAGAGTAAAGAAAACTGTTAAGAGGAGGAGGAGGAGGATTTTTGAGTGAATAGTTTGTCTGAAATTTTGAAATGAGGCTTGATAATATATATTCATTAATGTATTCAGATTATTGTCCTCATCTTTATTGTTATATGGACAAAATGTGTAAATAACAATAACGATGAGGATGATAAATAATATAAACGCTTCATAACTTTATCCATACATACCAACCCCTCTGCTCGGGCCGGATATGACACAAGGTCAATTTCTAAGTGGAGTTTAACAGGTTTGAATTTGGAATTTTTTTTTTCTCCTAGACTAGTAGCCTGGAGGGAGAATAATTGGATTCATACCTTTCCCAAATATATTAGTGCTATGTGAAATGCAATCAGTCTCGTCCAGGATTTGAACTCATGTCGGTGTGTCCATTTACTACGATGATAACCATTACACCACGGGCACCTCCATAGCTTTATAAATTATGTTAGGATAAATTGATCTTTCTTTAAATCTTTCTTACCTATATTTCATTTAGTATGAGAAATTTATCAAGCAAATATAACAGCAATTATTAGTAAGAGTTAACATATCTTATTCATTCATAGGCAAATATTATGAAAAATAATATTTGCTGTGTAAAATAAAATCTTCAACATAAGGTTATAAACTTATTCATGTACTTACATGTATAATCATCCATAGCAAAAAAATATATATGAGAAAACAGTCCAGTAGGAATTTATCAATAAGACCTTTGAAAATACGTAATCATTAATATCTTCTGTATCTCTGTCCACTCAAAGTTTCTACTGTTTTGTATTTTCTTTCATAAGTCATATACTAGGGTGAGTCAAAAGTTTTGCAATACTTTGATTTGTTCTAGTTTGTGACATGTAAATCACATGACCAAAGTAGATCAAGATATGGAAGGTACTCACTGTGGTTGGAAGTATCATAGCAGTTAGTGTGCTGACATGTTGTGCATTGTTTCAATCTGTGATTTAAAAGCCGCACAGATGAATATGGAACATAATTCAATTTGAGAACTTATATGAGTTTGAACTGGGCCACAACACCATGGAAGCAACCAAAAACATTTATGCAAAAAGTGAAGGTAGAGTTGATCACAGTATAGTAACCAGATCGTTCAAGAAATTTTGCTTGGATTGCAAAAACCTTGACAATTAGGCAAAGTCATGTAGGCCTAAAACCATAGAAGCAAATCCAATGAATAGCACTCTGAGAGTATCAGAAAGCTCAATATCTCAGAGTCCAGTATGGTTTGTCCCCTTCATGAACTCAACAAAAGTATCTGGGGCTGCCAATTTGTACTTCACATTACCAAAATATTGCAAAACTTTGGACTCATTCTTGTGATAAAATTTTGTTTAAATTAGAATGCTTTTAACAAAAAAATATTTCAGTTGATAATGAGAAAATATATATTCAACGGTCTAGTAAAATGATTTTGTATTTATTCCAGTTGCCACTAATGCAGATTATGTTGAGCCATGTCGGTCAAATGAAGATCAAACACAGAACAGGTACATGGAACCTGTACAGCAGAGGTTCTTTTTCCCTGAAGATAAGATTATTAGTTCAAGGAGATTTAACAGACCAAATATTGCGCATGTTCCTGATTGTAGTCAGTGGCTTGATGCCAGTCCTTCTACAGTGGACAGTGGCATTGCTGACATGCAATGAATCTTGTTCTTGACAAGGAGAGGCAAACCTTTTCTCTACAAATCATAGCAGAATCCATTTAGACATGACTTTTCAAAATACAATCCCAGGTCTGTAGAATGGTCTTCATCAAGTGTCTCATTGAAATATCAAACTTCTATAAAATCATTTGCCACAAGTCATGATAAGTTCTTCTTCAGCAATAATCAGTAATAGAATAATAAATGATAGCACAAAGCTTTCAATAAGATGATCACATGAATGTTGAAGAAAAAGATTTGATCATATGTTTTATTTCTTTTTCTTTCTTTATCTCCATGACAGATTTGGCAGAGAATGAACAGACTTGTCTGTTATACTTGATAAATATCAAATGAAGATAATATGGGACTTTTCCCCCCACTACTACCTCCAGAAATATTATGCATTCCTATATTTACATTGACTCAGTATAGTCAAATATTTAGTTTTAAAATTTCCAACCATCAAGTTTCTTCTTCATCTCCTCAATCATCAGTCTCCCATTTTTGTCAAAATTTACTGCTTTGATCAATGACTGAAAATGTGAAACATTCTTCCTTTTAAGAAAGAGTCAAGCCTATTTACAGGTAAGTCTTATTGCATTTTGATATAACTTCTTCTTAGAGTAATTCTCCAGAGTATGATACTACTTAAAATGCTGTAACCAAATCAATACATTCACTATGTATAACAAACTTTTTTGATTGATAGGAGATGCAAAAATCCCTCTTTACACAATTTAGTTGTGTTGTGCTGGTCTTGTGTGATGTCATGAATCCTCCTTAGACTAAAAACTCTTTGGTAGGACATCAAACAAAAAACTGGTTTTATCTATGGCAATAATGACAACAACAAAAAAGTACCAGTTCTATTTTTATGCCAAATAACAAAAGTACTAGTCATATTCTTAAAGTAATCTTGTTTGCTCAGGCAATATTAGTTATTAATTAGCAGTGTATACAGTATATATACATATATATATATATATACATGTGTGTGTGTGTGTGTGAGTGTGTATATTTAACCAGCCCCTCCACATGAGCAGGATATGACACGAGGTCAATTTTTAAGATGAATTTAACAGGCCTGAATTCAGAGTTTTTCTTCAATGAAACCAATTTCTATACCAAGCTTAAAGAGCCCAGTCTACCCCCTGCTATTTACTCATAGCTGGAGGGAGAATAGTTGTATTAATACTTTTCTCAAGGGTATTAGTGCAATCTGAAATGCAAACAGTCTTATCCAGGATTTGAACTTGGGTCACCATGTCCATTACAACGATAACCATTACACCATGAATGTAGTAATGCAAAGCTCATCAAACAAATTGAGCACTCAGGTATCTGATAGCATAAAATGTAAGCAAATGAAAGTTAATACATATACATTAAATTCCCAAGCTAATATTAGGTCATTAAATGGCTGAGAGATATGTTATCTGTCTGACAAAAAGTTAGGTTGGTTTCACTTTCAGCTTGAAGTGTCTCACATGTTTTGCCACAATGCGGAGTTGGGATACAATGAAAGTCTGTCTGTGGATGACAATATATATTGAAGAGTGTATATTTAGGGAGCTAAGTTATTATTCTAGCAAGTTTTATTAAAGACAACTGACAACTTTAAAACAAAATGCTACAAATGGTTAAAACAATAAAAACTTAAACTGTCAACTCATATTACACTACCCCTGATGATGACCAAAAGTATGGTTGAAAGCACTTGAATAGAAGACATGAGACAATTCCTTTACCATCTTGATCCCAACAGAAGAAAAATAACAAGGAGACTTGAAAAATTACAATCAAAAATGATAAAGAATGTTTCATTGTCTTTGATAAAACTCGCTTGTTAAACTTGATAAATATCAATATATATATATATATATATATATACATATATATATATATATATATATATATATTACTTCTAAGCCCCCACAAAATGAGGCAAGCATTTACATAAAATGTTGTGCAATAATAGAATCAAAATACATGACAATAATATGCAAAAAATATGCTAAGTTTGTATTTAAAATTATAGGTAATCTTTTGCAGGAGAAAATTTTAAAATAAGGTTTGTTTATTAACATTATTTTGACTGTTCTTCATCAGCTGTATCTAACTGCTTTAATGTTGGTCAGATTTTGATAAATGTTAACTTTATGTTAGAACTATATACAAAACAAAAAGATTAGTGGGTGCATGTGTGGGAATTTAGAAAAAATTTAATAAACCAAATTGGGTAGGCTAGTTGACATACATGTTACCTAAATCTTGACTCAGGTAATAAATAAGACATAAAGTATCAACCATCTCTTTGTACTTTTACACTCAGCTTAAAATGTGGAACTGTTATTTTGTTTTCAAAATGTCATCAGAAAAATCTAAATTTTATACAACTCTTAAAGGCAAAAATTCTATTACTTGTGTTTATCATGCAAAAATGTCTTATTTGAATATTCAAAAACTTTCTATGTCTAGTGATATCCAGATTTTATTGCCAATAAGAATCATAAAACCACTCTATTAAATATTTCAAGAAATTTCTGGAAATTCAAGAATCGTCTTGTTTTCAAAAATAAAACTTTCAAGGAGTCTAAATGATGCTGGTTTTACATCAAAGTGATTCGCAAAGAAACCATTGCTATCCACCAAAAATATAGCTGACTGACTCAAATTTTTGTCACTTAACAACCATCAGGATACTAAATGGCATGAGTATGTTCTCTGGTGTGATAAATCCTGCTTGGAGCTATCTCCAAAGGTGAGGTGAAAGATTCAAACTAGAAAGCTTGTCTACCATAAGAAAGCATGTAGGAGGCAGAATTATAGAGTTAAAGGGTTGTGTTTTTTTGCATCTGATTTTGACAAGTTGATACAAAGTAAGTCCATTACTACTAAGGAGTAACAAAAATATTCTACAAAATAGATTGCTTCTAAATCTGAAAAAGTTGTCTGGTGGAAATAAAAGTCAAAAGATTATTTTTCAAAAAGACAATAATCAAGGCAAAAACAACAAAATTATTATTTGAACAACAATCTTTGGTTATGATATTATGATCAGATTATTCACGAGAACTTAACTTCTATAGATGATATATTACTGCTAAACATTCTTAAAAAAAGTTTAAAAGGGAAAATTTAAGAAATTGGACATTTGAATACTTTAGATAATGCAACTTTAAAAATGAAATCTTTATGAAAACATTTACTCAAAATTATGAAATTATATCAATTCTAAAAAACTACATCTCACAAATACTCACAACTGTGGCAATGCTCTTGTGTGTGTGTGTGTGTGTGTGTGTGTGTGTGTGCATATAAAAAAATGTAACGAGACTTGTTAATTGCTGCTCTCACTAATTACCCAAATGTAGATTTTTATTGTTATAAATATTAAGTTTTATTGTTACTTAGAATATTCCGACTATTGACCACAACTTTATTGCTATAATTAAAACATTTTAGTCAATATGTCCTTCTTCAGGTATTTCATGTTGAAATTGGGAGTCCACACAGAATCTCAAACTGAACCCTTTATTTGAACCACAGGGGTAGACTGTTCCAATTCTGTTAACCATGACTGAATACAAGTGTTAAGTTTTAGTAAGTATTACTTGTTATTCTTACCTGTTGTTGGGATTGAACCTGCAGATTATTTCACTCAGAAGTACCTTCCAACCAAACACTTTATCCACTATGCCACATATCCTTGCCAGACATACATGTTTTGATATTTTCTGTATCTTTTCACAGTTATTGTTAAAAGTCAAATTTATGATTCTGTATTTTAAATGATTCTTTTTATCTGAAAATAGATTGATGCTTTTGAAAGAAAATTAAGTATATATATACATATATGTCTTGGGATAAGATGGATGTAGAGAATGTTTGATTATAATCATTGGGGAAAATGAAACTAAATTGATTAAATTCCAGAAGGCTGTTTGCCTTTCCCTTCATACTAAATCCTTAGCAAAATCATTAATCTATTTCTTCTCATCCCAGTTATGAGTAAACAGTGAGAAAGTTGGACACTCTAGCTTTGATAGGGCAACTAGTCTTGGGGAAGAAAGACACTGAATTCAAACCTTTAACTAATATGACAGACAAACTTTAGGGAAAGCCTGAAAAAGAGAATGATGTGATTGTGTATATATATATATATATATATATATATAGGTCTGTCAGTTATGTGAGTTGTAGGTTTGAATTCAGTATCTTCCTTCACCAAGACTAGTTGGCCTATCAAGGTTAGATAGCCCAACCTTCTTACTGTTGACTCATAATACATACACAAAAAAAAAAATATATATATATATATATATATATAGAGAGAGAGAGAGATTTGTGTGTGTGTGTATATATATACACAAGAATTACCCTGTCTCCAATTTACTTTTTTGTATGTAAAATACATAAAGGGAGACTACTTTATAATAAACATTTAATAATTATCTCCCTGCAGTGTTACAGACAAAAATAAATATTCAAAAACACATAAGATTGTGTGTGTGTATATATATATATATATATATATATATATATATATACACACACACACAAGTGCATATATTAAAAGAGATATTTGTATTATAAGTATATTAATGCCTTGTCAAAATACCACAATTTATTTATTTATAGTTTATATTAAAAAATAGTTTCTATTTCAATTTCTATGTCCTGATTCCGTACAAGTTTTTCTCCATAAAAAGAATTTTAGTTAGTTTTTAGTAGAATATACATCTAGTAGTATTTAATTTTTAAAAGATTATTTTAAAATTTTGTATTAAGTATGGTGCTTTCTTGAAAATACTGATTTCTTTCTTTCCAGAAGTTGTACTTGAAATATTAGTTTGATAAGCAGGCATAGATTATATTGATTGTTGGAAAACATAACATTGATCTTGATTTCATGTCTTCTAGAAGTTGTACTCTAAACTTTTGATATAATGTTAAAATGACGTTGTTCACTGGACAATGTTAGAAAATTAACTAAACACAAGTGATGAGAGACTACAGTGCTTTTTCAGTGAAGAGAAATTGCATTTTGCAGTCTGCTTTTATTTCAACTGCTCTTTCAAGTGAGCTGTTGTTTGCTTATGTTTGGAATATGAGAAAGATATAAGAATGGCTAGAAAAGAATGATGCCCAAATACTCGCTGAAGGCCACCATGGACCACTTTAGGATTTTGTAAAAATGTATTTATTTAAATAAAAATTAATAATTTTAAAACATGGGGTCAGTTTATTAGCTATTCTTCCATGGGAAGCACATGAGGCAATCAGTGGCTGGAGATGCCGCCATTAGACACCCATCACACTTGGTAGGACTACAGCGTTCTTCTTTGTATACACACAGACACATAACATACACACATGGAAATATAGGCATGAATTTACACACACTCATATACACATAAGAAAGTAGTAGTAAAAGCACTACTGTACATTGCCAGAAATATTGCTTGACAAATTCCTGTGGAATTAATATCACAGGTAAGTTTTCATATTTATTGCATCCCTTAAATATTTTTCATTTAGAGTCTGCTTGTATGTATGTGCACCTATATCCACATTCAAAAATATCTACTTGTTATAGTCAGAGATTAGGCAAAATGCTTCCTATTAGCAGTCAAGTTGATTCCTTATTCTATGTAATGTAGGATATATTGTAAGTGTCTTGCAAGTCAATGCAAAGCTTTCAGAATAAGCAAAATAACAAGTCTTTTCTTATTTATTTAATTTCTCTCTATTAGTTGATATGTAGCAGAGAAGAGGTTTTCCAAGTTATGGTGAAGAAATGTAAATATTCTAATCCTGCTCTTAATTGCAAAAAGAATAGTGCTTTTTCATTATGTTGTCATATTCAACAGTTGCATTTTTTATATTTCTCATTTTGTCTGAAATATTCTTTATAATTCATCTTTTTTCTCTTGTATCATTTATAAAAAAATCTTTTTAAAAAAAGCATTTTAATTCTTCTCTATATTATCAAACAATTGTATAATTAATTATTGCTGTTTAATAGTTTGTTACTTGGGTATAAAACCAACTATTTCTTTGCACCATTTATTTGATCGATTTAAATATTGCATTTGTATCATATTCATTGAGTTCAACTGAAATTTTTGTAACTCCTATTTTCCTGCAAAGAATGTCTAAAATAAAGATTTTAAGAATGAGACAAAAATGAAATTAATTATTATTATTAATTTTAAAAGTGATCAGCATTTCAGTAATATTAATCATGTACATTTATCTACAAGATAACTACACTGAGAATAAGGTGCTGTGTTGTGAGGTAAAACATTAAAAGATCTTATTTCCGGTTATTTAACTTATAATATAAAATATGTTTATTTGGATTTAAGTAACACTTGAATGGTTGACATATTTATTCAGTAATATTTAAGTTATCCAAAATTCTCTGCTTAACTATTTGAAGGGTTCATTGAAGAACCTATAATATTAAATTAACATCTGAGACTTTCTTTAAAAAACAGGAAGTAGGAATATTTCAAACAATTTTGTGTATGCTTATTAAAATGATAACATATATTAGTGTATGTTCTTCATCAAATAAAATCTGTGGATGTCATATGACTTCAGGTTTGTCATGAGATTTTCTTATCTATTTATATACAACTATTAATACCATTTCAAGGGATTTTTGCTCTTTTGAAAAGTAATTGTAATTAATGAAACTGATAATTATAATTAGCAGGTGTTTCATAATTTCTCCTAGTTTTTTTTATGATTGATTTTCATGTTACTATTTTTTATCATTTTCATTAGAATATCTAAATTCCAAACTTATTAATTTAAACAAGAATTGGATAATAATATAAAAATACACATTTTATATTACAACATATATCTCATCTTAAATGATAGAATTATGTACATATGGACTGAGATTTAATCTCTTTCTTTTTTACTGACTATAACATTTTATACTTAAATCTTCTCCCTTTGCATTCTTTCTTTCCTTTTCAATTTCTCTTTCCTTGCAACTTATTCTCTCTTTACTTTGATCTTCCATATGTTCTTTCATCACATTGTAGGCTTTCTTTCTTCCTATGATTTCTTCTTTCTTTCTTCTGTTTACTCAAGTAAGGACTTGTATTAAAAATAAAATTATGGATATAGTTGATTTTGTAAGAGGATTTTTTAGAAAAGAAATAAATAGGACATTTGCATCTAGCTACTGTAGGTTGAATAACCCTTTGTTTTATCATGATAATAGAATTTCTTATTACTCTGTAGTAATACCAGGGTGTGTGATTGATTAAAATTGCGTTGCATTTTTACAACAATATTCTATCCTTGAATTTTCTTTATTTTATATAATTCTTTTTGGTGTATCTTTTTATTGTAATAGTATAATGATTTAATAGACAAATGCTGTTTTTTTAATATAAAGTAACTGGTTAAAGTATTCATCTATATGGGGTGAGAGATCAAGACTTGGATTGTAGACACAGCAAAACTAACAGAAAAATATTAAAAAATCCCTTAAACTTATTTCACTTTTTCTAAACAATGTCTGTTTTACTATCTTTATTATCAATTAAAGATTCATACCGAATGAGTGCTATGGTAATTATACCTATACAGTGTAACCCAGATATAAGAGAGTTGTCGGGACCGGAGAATAAGTCTCTTATATCCAGGTTACACTCAACATGAATCAACATAACATGAAAGAGATTTACCGATGAAATTTTTTATATTATCTTATGAAGTTAATATTGGTCAGAAAAAAGTCCATCAAGTGATACTTAAGAGATTTACTGATTTAAACCTTTTCATTTTTTGTTTGGATTTTTAGTCTTGACTAAGCAATAATGCTGTATAGCCATTTTACATCTTCACCTTGAAGTTACCGATTAGTGATAATTTGTAATACTTAGATGTAGTCAAGGGCAACCTGAAGGCTCCCTTTTCAATAGCTACCACAGAGATTTAGGGAAGGTTGCAACTCCACTCTCTGAATTGTTCCACTTTACCTGTGATATATACTTTATAATGCTGAATTAAGCAAGGAGATATCAAGTACCATTTTTTAAAGTCTTTTGTAAGACTCGAGCTGGAATTAAACCCTGGTCTCTTGTGCCATTGGCAAATATTCTACCACTAGGCCAATGGGCCAGTTAAATATAAATAATTGCAAATTTTTTGTTTGAAATTTGGAAATTTAAATTGATTAGTTATGTTTGGCAACAAGATGTCTTCCTGCTGACTAAAGACCCTTTCTCAATGAAATCCCTCTTATCCACATTAGAAACAAAACATTTATTCTATATTAAAACCTTCTGTATTCAACATGTAAGAGTATCAAATCTAACTCACCCTATCACTGACTACATTTACTGCAAAGGGAGTAAGACCTCCCCTTGCCAAAATAAATAAATAAAATAAAAGATGTCCAGGGTATAACACAATAAGGATCCAGATTTGGAGCTTTGGGGAATGTGTTGTTACCCCTTCATAACTATTACTCCGAGATCCACTGACTCACATTGGTAGTACCTGTTAGAGTCCTAACTATTGGTCAAATAGTTCTATTTTTAGATTATTAGTATTAGGAATATTTGAAACTACATATCTATATGCAAATTATTTGTATCAAGAATAGATACTTGAAGTGATAATTGCTTACGAATGATTATTATCATTAGTTATTTGAAATCATATGATTGTTTTAAAAACAAAGTAAAAAAGAAAAAAATTGACTTTATCATTAAATAACCCAACAACAGTTGACATGCCATAAAACCAACCAACTAACCCAACCAAATTTGGTAGCTCAAAATAAAGCCATTTGGTCATTGACAGAAGACAAGCAGACAAATTCTTCCTAATTATTAATATAGGCTGTTAGAGAAACGTACTTGATGAAAAAGATCCTCATCTTTTCTTCATGAGGAGCAAATGTTTTTTACATTAAAATCTTCCTTTGGGTTCAATAAGTATATATAACCAAATTTAGCAGGTTTGCATTGAAATGTATTGCTACCTATAGAGGATAGACAAACAGAACTTTTTCCAATTATCAATATGATACACTGCAAATGATTTTACAATAGAAATACATTGTACATGATTTTACAGTAAAAATGCACAGCAGATTTGGTAATTCTACATCAAATTATTTTGCCATCAATAGAGGATAAACAAGCTCTTTCCAGTTATCAATATAGATTGGGATAAATATTTTAATTACTTTCAGACATTACTTATAATATATCTTTAGTAATGGTTCTGATGCAAAAACAATTATCATTTGAGTTAGAAATCATAGGATGGCCAATTTTTATATGACATACCTTTTAAAATCAAAGCATTTAGACTATTGTGTTTACATTGCTTCTAATGTATTTTAATGCTTCTACCAATAGATACAATCATTATTGCTTTTAGCATGTACTTAAATATCTACTTGCAATATCTGCAAATTTACATCTTGTATGAAATCAAAAGAACTGAGATCCTATGTGTATGTTGAATTGCATATCTGGTATTTTAATTATTTATTTCTATATAGCATTCATATTCAGGTATACTTCTGTCCCATAACAATTGTTACATTTATTGTATGAAATTTATATAAAAATGTAATAACTATTATAGGACATATAACTTCTTTTTGTTCAAATTTGATCAAATAACAAGACAATTTTATTCTGCTTAAACATTTTTATTTTCATAAAGCCTCACAATGTAGTAAGAATAAATGCATTTTCATAATGACAAGGCTTTTAAATAAAAAATCTTATCATAATCAAAAAAAGTCTATTTTATCTTTACTCAACAAGAGCTATGGCCACCAAATTTTCTGAAGTTATTAATGGATCCTGAAGGATATTTTAGTTTATTAGTTTTTGAAAATAGTTCAAGAGGTCTTATCTACAATGAAAGCATAATGTTAAGCTGAATCCTTACTTTGTATTGACCAGGACACCATAACCAAATCTTTATCTTTTTGTTTAAACATATAGAGCAAACATTTATCCCAAAATTCCTTTATCAGAAACAAAACATGATGTATTTCCCATGACTGTTTCCTTATGCATTGGAAAATCAAGATTTAAAGATATCATGCATTGCATTTATATCTGTAGTGCAAAGAATGGTTACCAGGGGCCATTGACATTAACCTTTTGATGACATTCAATGACTTATAAATCCTCACAAAAATATTTTTTTGTTTGTGTTTATTACTATAATAAAAAGACAAATAAATTTATAGTCAGTTTATGTAAATCATTGATTTTTTTTTAATGAAGGTTGGTTAGGATATGATTCAGTACATAAATAGTTCAAATAAATAATGATATTGGGGCCAAAAGCTTCATTTAGGCCTCCCACAGGAAATAGCTTAAAAACCCAACAGCAGAGTGGGTTTTCAGCTAGTTCTTATAATATAAATATTGAAGTAAATATTTTATGCAAATATAATCATCAGCATTTCAAATATTTCAATTAATGTATTTCATATTCAAGACCTATTTATTTCTAACAGTTCACAATAAATATTTATACAAAAATGAATGGATGAAAAGTGAAAGTGAAAATGACACATACTTTTAGGACTTTTGGGCTCTCATGGCTCTTCACAGTAAATTGAATTGCTACAACTGTTTTATGAGAGATAGTAAAATGGTTTATCATTGTCTTCTCCAATATCCTATTTATTTAATGTATCCTACCATAAAAAAAGAGTGTGGCATATAGGATAAATAGGATGTTAGGAGCAACTGAAGTATTTCAATAGACCACATTAATTTAACTGTTCGACTTTAATCACTTTAACATAATCCTCACATTATATTGTTTGTGTTAATTTTAACAGCATAAATATTGAATATTACAATGGTTTGTTTGCTTACTATTTATTACCTACAGACAAGCATGTCTCAACAGGAAGTAAGAGTCACCCCTCAAAAAATGTTTTGGCTGTCAGCCAAGTATAGGGAGGGTCAAACAAATGCCCAGCTGAGCAGATCAGAAAACAATGGAAAAATAAGCAAAAATTGGCTCTGATCCAGGAAGTTCATATGTATTCTTAAAGAAATGTAAATAGTTGAATACAGTTATTTCATTTTTATAGGTTTTTTTTCTAATAATAGTTATAAGCAGACTAGAGAAGTGAATTACAAATCGGAGGACGCTAACAGCAAAAACTAAGGTTAAAAACCATTGATATAAGTACAAAATTCAAGTTTTACAGCTGAGTTTTTAGCTTAGAATTCTGAAATAAAGAGCATTTTTTTAGTTCATAATTTCAAGTTTTTTTTAAAAATAAAATCGTAAGTTCCGGGTCGATTTTATGGAGACTTTTCTTCAACTCAATCAAAATATCTATAGAGTGTGGAAATTCATACACATTTATTATTCATTCCAATTTAGAAAATAGCTGCACAAAATGAAGCAACTTGCATGTAAGTAAAATTATATAATACTGTTAAAGGGAAATAAATCAGTAATGTAATAGTTGATTTGCCTCCCTCTTTTTTTAAAATAAGTAATAATAAAAACAATGTGACTTACTAATGACTTTGATTTGAAATTTGGCTGTTATGCTGATATCATATACCATACATACTCATGTATAAGTTGACCTTTGATTTATGGTCACAAAATCATTAATTCATGGAATTTATTTTTGAAGACAAAGATCATTCTAGCTGTTTCCGTTTATGCAAAGATTTTAACCTTAGAAAATTACTTCTCATGTATGTGTTGATAACGTATTTTTGTATAAAAATTAGGTTTTCAAAATTTCATCAATACAAATATATACATGAGTATGTGTATATAGTACATATAATTCAGTTTTATCTATGTGACAATTTAATACAGCTACTGTTATATTAAATCTCAATAAAGAAAACAGTCCTGATTCAAATTGAAACTAGAGATATCTAAACGATAAAGAAAAAATCCTTAATAATTTATACCTTTTGAGATTGGCTACAAATGACTTATCATCCTCAACAGTGCATTTTTAGAAAATATCTATAATTCTTGAGTTGTACTTCTAGTCTGCATATAGTGTGGTTTGTTTCTGACATCAGGGAATTTGTCTGTAACACTATAAATAAAAATAATAAAACATGCAATTATGCAATTGTCTTTAATTGGAATCATTTTGAGATGAGGCTTCTTAATCTGAGAATTAATTTTTTTATTTATTGCAGGCTTTTTGTCCTCATCTTGGTAGTTTTTTTTGTTTATGTTGTTTCTTCTTTCACTATATTTCGGCCAAATTTCACCTCTGGCCTTCTTCAGGTGATTTACCGTGACCTTGGATAGGAATGCTGAGTCTTGTAACCGTATCCCCAGTAATTACTGCCTTCCATAGTTGTTGTCTATCGCATCATGTTTTTGACCAAGTAAACCACTGGCCGGCTTGGGTAGGATTTTTCTAATAATAGTTATAACCAGACTAGAGAAGTGAATTACAAATCAGAGAAGGCTAATAGCAAAAACTTTGGGGCTCATTGCGCAGCGGATAGAGGCGTTGAGTTTCTACGATTCCAGGTGAGCATTGTCAGAAGATAGCGGTTTCAAATCCTACCCAAGCTACCCAGAGGTTTACTTGGTCAAAAATGTGGTGCGATAGACAACAACTATGGAAGGCAGTAATTACTGGAGATACGGTTACAAGACTCAGCATTCCTATCCGAGGTCGCGGTAAATCACCTGAAGAAGGCCAGAGGTGAAATTTGGCCGAAACGTAGTGAAAGAAGAAACAACACAAAAAAAAACAAAAAGAAACTACCAAGATGAGGACAAAAATTCCGCAATAAATAAAAATATTAATTCTCAGATGCAATTATGCCTTTATAATTTATGACCATTACAGCATTAAATTCAAAGTCAAGATCCCAGAAATCACAAATTCACTATTAAAAAAAATAATCATTGTAAATAAGGAATCCATTTAAACTAAACCATATCTTCTGTTTATCATTTAAAAAGACAAAATTCAAAATAATTGTTGAAAGAAAATGAAAAATTGAGTAAATTCAAAATAAATTGTGAGATAATTTTATTTCATTTTTAATTACTGAAAGAAAAGTTAAGAACAACAAAATAAAAAAAAAAACTCAGAGGTTAAAAGCCATTCATAATTCAGGATGTTATAAAATAACAGACATTGCTGTGAAGAGAACAGACTTCTATGAAGATTTTGAAAATCAAAGTCATTACTGAAGATATTAATGATTATAAACCAGAAGTTTCTCAAAGATTCATCAACATTGAATTCTCATGTGATAAAAAAAGGAATGAAGAAATCAATACCAAATGGGATTGGGATGGTGGTTCTCTTAATTCATAAAGTGAATATTAGTTATTTACTAAGCCTAGCTTAGTTGTGGCACAAGACCAGAAGGATGGAGTACCCAATGAGAATTGAACTCACTACTAATAGTCTGCTAATCTAGCGTGCTAACCATTACACTACATAAAATATTATAGTTACATAACCTAGTCTCATTACAGAATAATGAGAAATTCTGTTGTTACGGGAACACAAAAACTAAATTAAACATCATACACGTTACAATAACTTAGAACTGAGACCAAGTTGCTCATAGATTATACAAAGCTCACAAAAATTCAGTATTGTCAGAATTTTAGTCATAGATTAATGTCAATGCAAAAAAATACAAAATTACACATTTATTTGTTTATTTTTTTTATTTATCTATTGTAATTTTATTAATTTTCAGCTCAAGTTTTTTTTTTAATTTGAAGCCCTATAAATGTTAAAATAATAATAATTTTTATAAATTCATTATTTTTTTAATATCAATAATCTTATTATAATTTCATATCTCTCCAAAGGAGAGGAAACAGATAATACATTCAGGTCCAAGCCTATATTTTGTTTTAATAAGAGTTTACTTTACTTTTAACTATTTATTTCCTTATTTTTCCTAATTTGACAAAAGTTCTAGACCCTGTCTAGTTATAGTAAAATACAAAATTATTCCCTATCAAATCCAATGATTTACAAAATAAGATTAAGTAAATACAATTCTACATTGCAGCAGTTTATCTAAAGAGAAAAGAAATATGTTATTGACAGATATTGTAAGCCTCAAACCCTTAAATAATAAAGTGAACAAAAATCCAACCAACCAAAATAGAAGAGACAACCATCTTCCTTGCTTATGACTGAGTTTTAATTTGAAGAATTACAATTTCTATTTTTTAGGTGGTATCTAGGGAAAGAGGTGTTGCCTATCATCTTAATTTTGCACCTCTTTTATTTGAATGCAAGAGTGACTCACTTTTATATCTAATGGATATCTTAGGTTTTCAGATGAAATTGAGAAATTCCTTTGTTCAGATACTACTCCTGTTTGATTTCTTAAGCATTTTTTCTTTCAATAATCAGAACGTGGCAATCTGAAACATCAGGCACAACAGATAGGGAAACTTAAAATTGACTGAAAAAATGTATCTCCAGACTAATAACTGAGATAGCTAACAAGTAACTAAACTTATGTCAATAGGATGTTTATATAAAGATCCAAGACATAGAGAAATGGCCAAAATCTGAAAACAGATGTCAAACACAGGGTGTCTGACTTTTAAGTGAAAGCCTTTCCTATTATATATTTTTATCTCACAACTAATAATACTTAAGATTCTCATTTTGTGTTTTTCCTTTTCAATAACTCACCAGGGTGGCTTAAATTTTCTATGGAAGTGGTCCTAAAATATTTACAAGAAACTTTATTTGTTTTTAGGCCTTTTTAGGCATTTAAATTCCTTTTCTTTTTCCTATGCCTTATTTTTCTGTTATCGACATTGCCCTGTATCTCATTCTTGAGAAGTGGGGGCTAAAAATATAAAGCATTCATTTTTAGTTCTTTCCAGTTGTTTTATAGATAATTACTAGATTAATCACTGGTGTTTATCACTACCAGCTTGTAAAATCTAACTATAACGAGCTGGAGTTTCTAACATAATATATTTTCAGCCTTTAAAATATTTTATATAGTTTTTGAAATAAATGCATTTCAGTTCAAATTATCTTCTGCTCATGTTTTATCAATTACAATACCATTGAAATAGTTCAATAAAAATTATATTGTTTATGTATATTATTTACCTTTTTCGGACTATTGTCTTTATCTTTGTCGCCATGTTTATCTCAATGTTTCGGCTGTTGTACACTCCAGCCTTCTTCAGGTGGTGGGAATGTTGAACTTAACCCTTTATTTCGCTTACCAGAGTAGACTGTTCTAGTTCAATGAACCATGTTTAATAGATATCAGTAATCAGTTATCTCCTGTTAATTTCCCCTCTGAAAGTTCTCTGCTGCCCCCACCAGGTATTGAACTCACACTCTTTGGGTATGTCACTGGGTCTAACCAACACCTTTATCCACTGTACCATGTGTCCTTGAAGGCAGTGGAGAACTTTCAGAGGGGAAATTAACAGGAGATAACTGATAACTGAAATCAATTAAACATGGCTCGTGGAACAGTCAACCCCGGTAAGCAAAATAAAGGGTTAAGTTCAACATTCCAACCACCTGAAGAAGGCCAGAGCGTATGGCAACTAATATGAGGACAATAGTCCAAAAAATGTAAATAATGTACCTCATCTCAGAAATATAGACATATATTGTTTATATCATAACTAGAGAGAAAAATTCAATTTAATAGAGTTAAGTATTGTTTCCTATTACTGGCCTCCTTTAGTTTCAGTAGATAATGGTACAACATTCAAGTGATCACTCTAGGGCACAAGCCAGAATGAACTGTATCAAGATCCTGAGATACTAAGTTAAAAGAATCCATTTTCAGCTACACTAATATAGTTCAAAGGAAAGCTTAGCAAGACATTTGACATCTGCTTGGGTGCAATAGCTGTAGGAAAAAATTGGTTAGCATCCAGCCACCTCAAGTTGTCTTGATACACTGGTTTAGAATCAGAATTGTCTATCTCTTAGACTGGTTGCAAACTGAGGCTATCTACCTTTAAGACAGATGGATTCATGTTTTTCTCAAAAGTACTAGTGCAAAATAAATGCAAACTTCCCTCATTTAGAGCTTGAACTCAATTAAATAATTCTATTTTCTATGTTGTTAACTATTAAGTTACATACATCTCCATTATTCTTTCAGAGAGCAAATTAGTTTTTTTTTTTTAATGTATTTTTTAATGACAGTAATATAAAATTAACTCTACAAACTTAATTATCTTTCTGGAAAGTATTTGATATTTACTCTATCTGATTTTATTTATTTTAAAATTTCAGATACTACTTGATGATATTATGCCAGAAATTCATTTTGGATCCATGTATGTACCATGTTAGTGTCAGTGTCTATATTGCTGTTGGTCCTACACAGGTGTGCCAGTGTAGACCTGATCTATCATGTACAAGAAGGAATGAGCCCTGGCTTGTACCTGGGTAATATTGCTGCCGATTCTCACCTGTTGGACTCAGTAGCATCTCAAGATCGAAATCTGATAACATTCAGTCTTCTACAACAAGGTTCGGTTGGCAGTTCACAGTTATTCAGAGTATCAAGAAAATCAGGGAAATTCTATACAACTCAGAGGCTAGATGCTGAGTCTCTTTGTACTTACAATACAGAATGTTATGAAATGGTGGACATTGCTGTGAGAAGAGCAGAGTCCTTTATGAAGATTTTGGAAATCAAAGTCATCATTGAAGATGTTAATGATCATAAACCAGAATTTCCTCAAAAACTTATCAACATTGAATTCTCAGAAGGTGATAGAAAAGGAATGAAGAAATTAATACCAAATGCAGTTGACAGGGATGTTGGTCCTCTTAATTCTCGAATTGATTATCAACTTATGAAAAATAAAAATGAACCTTTTAGTTTGGACGTTTCTAAAAGAATAGATGGAACATCAAAACTTGCAATAAAATTAGAAGGTGATCTGGACAGAGAAAAGCAGAATTCCTACCTTATTCATGTAATTGCAAAAGATGGAGGAAAACCTTCTAAGCAAAGTGTTTTAGATGTTCACATTACTGTTACTGATGTAAATGATAGTCCTCCGGTTTTTTCACAAAATGTTTACAATGTCACAGTGAAGAATGAACCAAATGAAATATCACCAATTGTTATTTTATCAGTTAATGATTTAGATTCTGGAAAATATGGTCAGATTAAATATCATTTTTCCTCAAAAACATCTGATTTGGCCAAATCCCACTTTAAGTTAAATGAAATGAGTGGAGAGATCTTTCTTAAAAGGAAATTCTTATTTGGTGAAAAGTTGGCATCTAAATTATATATTGAGGCCAATGATGGAGGTACACCTCCATTAAGTTCTATAGCAATGGTTCAAGTAAATGTGATCAATGAAAAAAACAATCCTCCAAAAATAGATGTGAATTTTGTATCTGCCTCTGAAGGACAAACTGCTACAATTTCTGAAGACATCAAAGTTGGCAGTTTCATTGCTTATGTAAAGGTCATAGATGAAGATTCTGGACGCAATGGAGATGTCACTTGCAATTTGAACCACGATAAATTTCAGCTTCAGAAACTCGACATCAAAAAGTACAAGATAATTGTAAAAAAGCCAATTGATCGAGAGGCACAAGATAATCATGATATTGCAATCACTTGCCAAGACAAAGGATCTCCACCTCTTCACAGTGAGACTAAATTCTCTGTCCAAGTGACTGATGTCAATGATGTAAAACCCCGGTTTGGTGACCGGACAATCAAATTATCAATCGCAGAAAACCAGAAAGCCAAGTCACAAGTTGGTTGGATCAATGCCACTGATCCTGATCTGGGTCCCGGAGGAAGATTGACCTATTCTCTTTTAACAAGCAACAAAGAACAGTTTTTTCCATTCCGTATTTCAGACAATGGTCTAATCTCCACAATAATGTCATTGGATCACGAGTTCCAAAAGCTTTACAAGTTTCAGGTTTTGGTTGAAGATAATGGGACACCATCTTTGAATAATACAGTGAATGTGGAGATTGAAGTTACTGATGAAAATGATAATGCTCCATATTTTACATTTCCCAGTGTAAATCCTTATAGCCTGGATGTTGTCTATTATCCACATCACTCAAAGAACATTACAGTTCTAAAAGCAGCAGACAAAGATAGCCTGGAGAATGCATTTTTGAAATATGAAATACTTGCTGGCAATAAAGCTAAGATATTCAAATTAAACCGTTACACTGGTATATTATCATTTAATCGTGAGATCAAGCAACAAGACACAGGCTCCTATGACTTACAATTTGTTGTGAAAGATAGTGGCATTCCTGTGCTGTCAGCAAGCACTAATTTATCTTTAATATTGAGTGTGAGCAATGTAACATCTGAATATGTATTTAATTCTACCAAACCCCAATTAAGTGACAGGATCCATCAGTATTTACTAATTGTTATTGTGTTGGTAGCCGTCACTTTAGCAGTGCCCATTACAGCAGGTCTTTCAATCTGCTGTATTCGATGTAACGATCGCAGAAAGGCTGCACGCAATGCTGCTGCAGTACGACTCTCAAAGAAAAATTTTAACCAACAGAGACACCTAATTGTTCATCCACATTTGTCAGCTGCTTGGTCCGATGCTCCCGTGGTAAGGCCAGCAAATACAAATCGAGCAAGGCCTCCTCAACCAGTTCGGCAAAAACGTACAGTGCCCTCTACTGATAAATATACTAAAAGAAGGAAGAGTTCAGTTTTACCAGTCAGACTCCAGAAAGTTACAGATGCTATCTATCAGGTAGGTTTCATTTGTCAATAAAATACATATTTACTTGTTATTAATTCTTTCTTTAGTGTTTTTAAAATTACGCTAGCATTTTAAATAAGTAGATATTTTGTGTATATTATCATTCAAAGTAAAAAGTTATTGTTTGGCTTTATTTTTTGTGTATTTTTGTAGCATATTGACTGAAATTTTCTTAGTGTACTTGAGTAAAAGTTGTTTTACAGAACTTCTGACTTTGCTTTGACTTTAATTATTAAATCTTTTACAGAATTAACTTAACTTTGTCTACTTTATATGCATTGTCTTCTTCATGTGTTCAGTTGTATACATTTTAATATAACAAATTAGTTTTAAATGATCTTAAGTTTTTTTTTTATTAATCAATTAGGCAATAGACCATATATCTAAAAGTAAAGTCGGTGACCTTAGTAAAGGGTGACCCGAAGGCTCCCTTTTCAATAGCTACTACACCGAGGTGTAGGGGAGGACGCTACTCCATTCCCTGGATTGCTCCACTTTAACCTTGATCCTTACCTTATAATGCAGGGTTAAGCAAAGCGGCATCAAGTACCATTTTTTAAGTCTTTGGTATGACTCGACCTGGGATTGAACTCTGGTCTCCCTGGCCATTGGCGAAAATTTTTTTTAGCTTTAATGACTTTAATCTCCTCATTGCAACTTGCATTGTGCTAACTCAAGTGTTTATTGTAAACACTTAATTATACTTTTTCATTATAATTCTAACTCAAGTCATTTGTTTTGTCATGCAATCTACACACTAAAACTTTTCCCTGGTTATCCAATATCTTACCTATAATCCTTTTCCATGCATCTAAGATCTTTCAATAATCTTACAACAGTTAATATTTTAGTTTTCATTTCATACATTGTACTGGTTTCATTTTTTAAATTCTTTTTTTTTTTCAATTATATTTCTGCAAATTGGTTTACATGCATGTTGTTACTGGAATATCTTGGGTAATGTAATGGTTAGTAAGCTAGACTAACAAACCTTTACATGTGAGTTTGAATTTCATTGGGTGCCCTATTCATATGGCCTTGTGCCTCATCTAAGCAAAAAGCTAAGTAAATTATGACTAGAATATCTCAAGTAGTGTAATGGTTAGCATGTTAGACTAACAAACCTTCATGAGTGAGTTTGAGTCTCATTGGAAACTCCATTCATATGGACTTGTGCCCTAGAATGGGTAGAGTGTTTGCCAAAAGCCGAGGAGACTGGGATTCAATCCCAGGTTGAGTCATACCAAAGACTTAAAAAATGGTGCTTGATACCTCCTTGCTTAACACTCAACATTATAAGGTATGTATCAAGGGTAAAGTAGAGCAATCGAAGGAAAGGAGTAGCACACTCTCCTACACCTTGGTGTAGTAACTATTAAAAAGGGAGCCTTCGGATCGCCCTCAACTACAGTTGCCAACTTTACTTTTCTTATATGAAAGGAAAGACTAAAGAAACATAGTTGGTGCACTAATTGTAGCAAATAGAAGACTTGGCGACACAAATGAAGTCTGCCTATAAAAATAATTGGGAACATTTTTTCGGAAATATTCTTTTATTGTTTAGCATTTAAAAGATCCACCTCTACCTCTGCAACGTATCACTTTCGAAAAATATCGATTTTAGAAGAAAGGTTCTTGTTTACAATGTAAACACTATGTCAATACGATCTTTGACTTACTGAAATGCATGTATACCAGTGAGCTTTCTCTTTGCTTTATATATATATATATATCAACTTTGAAATGGTGAAACTTGGGTCTGAATAGTTTTCTTTCACTCCTGTTATGGATTTTTTTTATCCTTCTCGTAGGGAATAATAAAAATTAAGGCACGGGAAAGATAAATGGTATACATGCGTGTTGATAACTTACAGATCGTTATTTCGATATAAGTATTAACATTGCAACCACGAGGCGTTCGTGGTGTAATGGATACCCTCGTAGGAAATTGATACGGTGACCCGAGTTCAAATCCTGGACGAGATTGTATTTCATATAGTGCTAATATTCTTGGGAAAGGTATGAATCTAATTATTTTCCCTCTAGCTATGGATAAATAGTAGGGAAGACTGGGGTTTTCAAACTTGGTATGGCAACCGGTATTGGAGAAGGAAAACTGCTAAACGCCTCTAAAAAATGACCTTTTGTCGCATTCCTGGAGGGGTTGGTATACATTGTAAACATTACCCCCACTTCTAAAATCGATTTTTTTTTTTGGAAACTGTCAAATTGCAGGAATAAAGGTATGTCTTCTGAATGCTAAATTCTAAAAAATATTTCCGATGTTTTTATCTATCTTCATTTGTGCCAACGTGGTTATTTGATATGAATCAGGGAAAAAAAGAATAATGATTGACACTTTCTCTTAGCTGGATGGTGAATGTAAGTATATTCCTATCTTTAAAAAATTATTTTGTACATTATAACAAACATTTCCTCAGTGGGATATTCTGGACACGAACCAAATATTCTTTCTCATAATTATTATACTAGTTAAGAAGTAATTAACGTAATAATATGTGAACGAAATCTTACTGAGATTCTCTTGTTCGTTAATCATATCGAGCAGACGACATTTGTCGTCTGCAAATATTTAATTTTTTTTTTTTTTATGTAGATGTTTGCTATTCTTTCATTAACATCTATTCTTCCAATTTAAAAATGATTTTTTCCCATAAAATCTCACTGAAATTATGCATATCTCTTTTACAATCAAAAACACTAATCCTTGATTTATAGCCTAAGTACACTTTTCAGTTGTAGTATACATGTCTTTTTATTTCTTTTTAACGATGGTCATATGCAGACACACACACACATTAACATTGGTTGTACCCAAAATAGCCCTGACCCTCTTAATCCGCAAGGGTCGTACAGTTCCAAAGCACTCCAACTTAACATTAAGGGGTACAATGGGAAAGCTGACAAAGGTTGGAATCACCGGGATTTTCCTTATCGCATCCTGTTATCTGAATGCGAGAATATCGAGTAGGAGGAACAGATACTACACTCTACTCCCAAAACTATATTTGTGATTTCATTAATATACATATATTTATTACTTACTTGGAATATCAATCGGGGAAAAAATGGCTGCGGGAATGTTCAAAAAAATGATTTAGAAATTCACGTGAGCGGGAAGTCGCAAAGCGAGACGTGTCTTATCTTACGACTTGGATTATCATCTTGTAACAATCTTCTTTTCTTTTTTTTTTGTTTTAAACTGAATATTATTATAAAAGAAAAAAAGACTTGACTTGATATCAGAGGTCCCCAAAATTTGCTATGGAAGCAAAATAGGAAAACTTGGACGCTAAAAGAAATTCGTTATTTCCAGACGTCAAGTCAGATTTTCCAGATGGTCAATTTGATTGAATATAAATTATCGAACAAATCAGCCGTAACAAACGATCTGCTGATGCTTCCTTTGACGAAAAAGGTCAAAACCCACGTTGGAAATCTTCGGCTTTACGTTTATGATTGCACAGTGGGTTAAACGAAATAATTTTTTTATTCTTTTTTTTCCCCTTATTTTATGGGTAGTAAACATTAGTATTGTTGAGAATCCATCATTCTTTAGTGATTTTTTTTCTTTTCTTTTTTTTGTATTCTCTTGCGTAATTTAAAATGGTTTTGTCGGAAAAATTAATCTATAGCTAATTAATTAAAATTAGTCATTAATTGTAATGGCCTACCGTTGTTTGCATTATCATGGAAGTCAGTGATTTCGAAGAGGTGGGTCGAATGTTGAGGGGTAATTTACTAAGCTTTTTGCTTAGTTGTGGCACAAGTCTGTGTGAATGGTACATCCAATGAGACTTGAATTCACTCGTGAAGGTTTGTTAGTCAAGTAGTCGGAATCAAGCCTTTATGGAACCCTAGAAAAGGAATCCCCTTCAGTCATTGCAAACAATATTCAATTATCAATGCTTGATCGTTCGCGTAACTACACACAGTAATAAAAAAAATCGACTTTTTATTTTACGCCAATATTTTTATTTATGTATTTTATTTATTTATTTTTGACAGTTTAACACGTAAATTCTTATTCTTGGGTTTAAGGGGTTATGGCGGCCATGAACAATCCCTTTTTTTAAATTTAAACTCGGAGCAGCTCTAGTAGTTAGTAAGTTTTTTTTTCATGATTAAAAGTTCCCTTGTGAAAATTTACTTTTAAATAAGAATTGATGTCAAAACTAAGTTTTCATGTCAATTTTTAATCTTGTTTGAATTTTTTTCTTAATTTCTTACTCTATTTTTGGCTCGTATCCGTCATCTTGGCATGAAAACTCAAAGACCAGACATAGTCAATTTTTGAAGTGTGTTAGTGTAACAAACAGGTCATGTGCATATTCTTAATCTTGAATTTGGGGACAAACACTTTTTTAAAATTTTGTTTCTATCATTTTTTCTTTTTTTTTGGGGGGGAATAGTTACGGTGTTTTGAATTCAACAGTTTTTGGTTGAGTTGAATAAGCTAATAATTTTTTATAAGAAAATTAAAGTTGTACTTCTTTCAAACTTATTTCAAAACAACTTATTTTTGCT
Source organism: Sepioteuthis lessoniana (assembly GCA_963585895.1). NCBI lineage: Eukaryota > Metazoa > Mollusca > Cephalopoda > Myopsida > Loliginidae > Sepioteuthis > Sepioteuthis lessoniana. The sequence goes on from OY757908.1 coordinate 104,585,978, forward strand.
TAAGCTCTTCATTTGTGATGTTTGTTTTTGTTTTGCTATGAAACAGTATAAAAATGTACGTCGTGAAAAATTGGTCCCATCGAAAAACAAATCCAAATAAAAGAGATGTTAATGTGAGATAATCAAAGGAAAATATTCAATTCGTTTTCCTGTTATTTTCTAATTTTTAAATAATCCAAAAAATTGTAAATTGTAAAAAATTAAGTTTCATTTTTTTTAATAATGACATTTTTTTATTGAATTTTACCGATAAGATTTGATCGTTGAAATTGAAAGGGAAAAGTTTTTTTCCGATTTGAACTAATTTTACACCCTAAAACTTACCGCATTTTTTTTATTAAAAAAATAAAATTTATTAAAGCCGGTTCAGTTTCACATTATTTCCAGAACAAGTTGAATTCAAACTGTCTGTCTACTTGTCTTTTTCAACGCTAACTCTTCTGAAAATGGGCGATCGTTTTATATTGAAGTATAATGTGAAAGTGACCCACCCCTGTAAAATAATTGTTTTTTGTGTTCTTTTTTCCCGAAAACGAAAATGCAGCATTTGAGGGTCTATGTAGTTTCACACACACACACACACACACACACACAGAAATAAATAAACTTTTAATTTAAAAAAAATTCTTTTAATCAACAAAATACAACAAAATATCACAAAAGCAGTGATAAGTAGTTATTTAATAAGTTTGAACGAAGTACAACTTTTCTTGTTGAAAATTTATTACTAGTTTATTCAACTCAACCATAGTTTTTTTTTTGTTAGAAGGGGCACTTAAATGTTAGTCGCATAGAAAATCTGTCATTATTTTTATCAGCCCACCATACACATACACACACTAGATAACATATGTGTTCCTGTTTATTTTATAGGTGTTTTACTTGTGAAGAATTGTAATTATCTCCATTATTGAGAATTTGAATGATTAAACAATGATGTTCTGTCAAATGCAGACCCCTCCACAAAGTTAGCATTGAATTGCTTTATTCTCCAAATTAGAGTATTTTTATAATAAAATTTATATTGCTATATAATTAATCTTGTGGGTGGGCTTTTTTTTTCTCTGACTTATGCTTAAACAATGAAAATTTTTGTTAAACCAAAAAAATCCAAGAATTAAATGGGAATTAATCATTTTAGCTTTTTGGAAAATCACTGATTTACTTGATTTAAGTATGGTTATTTTTTGTTTTTCTGGTCAGAAATTTGACAGTTGACTAATAAATTGTTTAAACAAATTATTCAAATCTCTATCATGAATTAGTGTGAATGTAAATTAAACTTATCCATATCTAAAGGTTTTATTTGTGTGTGTTTTCTGTTCTTAGTTCCTCTCTTCAACTAATTTAGACGCTGAGAGAGTGAACTTGTCTTACTACTGAACAAGTGAAAAAAATATTTTATTTTTATATTTCTATTTTAATATTCTTCTGCAATCATTTATTTTGGTTCATTATTTTTAATCGGTATAGGCTTCAAAATATCTGTAATTTAGAAAAGAGCCACATTCACAAAAATAAATAAATAAATAAATCACATGAAAGCCTATTTTTACTTTATACCAATTACTGAATCTATATTTTCTTTAGCCATTTTTAAAAAAAAGATGTTACTTAGGCACCTTTGCTAACTGATGGAACTCATTTAAAGTCTTATTGATTATTGTATTTAATTTCTTGGTTACATTTTATATTCAACATAAAATTCTCAATGTATTTCAATGGGATTTATGAGAAAGTATATGTCAGTGTTGTTCATCATTGTCCAGTTTTGCCTGCTGACCGACCCCTCTCTATGTTGTGTTAGTTCTTTAAAAAAAAGTTGGCCGCTGGTTTTAGTTGAAACTATTGAAGCCATGAGTCAGGCCTACAAAATGTTGGAACTTATCCAAGAATATAGTTGTATCCTCATCATCATCCAGACATGCCCACTGCATAGTTTCCTTTGACTCTCTTGGTATCCTTATGTCTTCTACACAACATCCAGTGTCCGAACAGAGTTGGTGAATGTAAGATTTTGCTGGTCAGCCAACACTAGTGTGTCTATGTTTAAAAGTCTATTGTTGTCTTTATTTATGATAATTTTTCTTTAGTATAAGTTGAGCAGAACGTAACTATAGCAATGTAAGTGGTCAATGAAACCTGGGTCTTGGTCCAGTTTCTGCCTTAACTCTAGTTGTGACTTACTGCTAACCTTGCCGATGATCTTCCTTAAATTTCTAGGAGATCCCTACACCTGGTTGCCCTCTTTCTCTGTAGTCCAATGACCAACAGCTTACTGCTGCTCTAGAGTTGAACTGCTTCCACACAACCTACTGTTTCTGCTGAATATATGGGGTTTTCCTTGTTAATCATATTTACAACAAAACTATTCTAGATAAAGCAGTAAAATTTTCTGGTGAATATCATAGTTTAAAAAGACAGCTCATCTCTTAAACTTCTTAGTAAGAAATAAATGAGATCTCAGTGAAACCATAATTCAAAAAAATTTTGTTAACATTTAAGTAACCATTATTATGATAAAAATGCCAAGTTTTCTTCAATTTTGATTTAAAATTTAGTGTTTTTGTTTAATTTGACCAAATTTTCTTTTACATATCTCAGTCTTGTACTCATTTTACTTGTTATTTTCACAATGTTTCTGCCACTGTACTCTCCAACCTTCTTCAGGTATCTTTTATCATTATTTGTAAACTTCAGGTAATTTTGAATCACACTATTTAGTCAATCTATGGGAATGGACCATTTTCAATCTGCAGTCTTTGCCTAGTGTTATCTTGTATCAGCTAATTCATCTTAGGAGGTGCCCGTGGTGTAGTCGTTATCGTCGTGGGAAATGGACACGTCGACACGAGTTCAAATCCTGGACGAGACTGATTGCATTTTACATAGCACTAATACCCTTGGGGAAGGTATGAATCCAATTATTCTCCCTCCAGCTATGGGTAAATAGTAGGACAGACTAGGTTCTTTAGCCTTGGTTAGGTAACTAGTCTAGGAGAAGCAAAAACTCTGAATTCAAACCTGTTAAACTCCGCTTAAAAATTGACCTTGTGTCATATCCTGCCCGAGCAGAGGGGTTGATAAATAGTATCAGCTAATTCATCTTTGTTATTTTGCCCTTGTGATCTAGCATTTGTTTCCACTTAACCAAGCCAAGGGATTGAACTCATGACTTCCAGGTAGACTCCAATTTGAAGCACTTAACTAACATATTTGTTCTCTCGGTCAGTGCTTCTCAAACTCTCTAATGTGGCATACAGGCTGGATATTTTTCCAATGTGCTATGGACTGGTACCATATTTGGAACTTTATGCATAGCTTTCATTTCTGATTAAGTTCCAAGTATTTATATCTGTTGTATTGTATCACAGCATATGAAAAGAAAAATATTAGTCAGTACACAAAGATTTTATGTATTTTCATTTTTATATTACATGTTATATTTACAATGATAATGTGAAACTAGAAACTCACCATGTACCGGCCGTCAATGACCACCCTTTTGAATAGCACTGCACTAGGCCACTGTTCCATGGAACGATTCAAAAAACCATTTTTGAGAGCCTTAAACTTAATATCCTTTTTTCTACCTTTTCAACCAGATGATTTATGCTTTTTGTATTAAATAGAGACTAGTAAATATTGTAAACCATAATTTTAATGTGGAAGTGCCTGTGGTGTAATGGTTATCGTCGTAGGAAATGAACACGGCGACACGAGTTCAAATCCTCGACAAGACTGATTTCACATAGCACTAATACCCTTGGGAAAGGTATGAATCCAATTATTCTCCCGCCAGCTATGGGTAAAATAGTAGGGCAGACTAGGTTCTTCAGCCGTGGCGAGGCAACTAGTCTAGGAGAAGGAAAACTCTGAATTCAAACCTGTTAGATTCCGCATAAAAATTGACCTTGTGTCATATCCAGCCCGAGCGGAGGGGTTGGGTAAATATGATAATTTTAATGTTTTTCTTTGGAGCACACTATCAATATGTTTGATTGTTTTTTTCATTGTTTGTATTGTAGAATTTCCTTTATTAAATTGGATTGATGTATGTATGTTAATAAAAATTTTAGTTTTGAGTCCTATTATATTCATATCTTTCATACTATCTACATACATTAAAGGGGAAGAAGTTGACTATTTTTTTGGCGGGGGTGGGGGAATGAACCAGGAGAAAATATATAATGCACAGTCAATGCACAAGTATATAATTAGAAATATTGCTAAGGTTTTGTACTTATCTATTGTGAAAATGATTTATTATTGTTTTTTTCCAAGGAGAAATGTTAAAGGTTTCTGTCTATGTTATTGTGCTTTCAGGAAATAGATGATGTTGAAGGAAATGACCAAAGGCAATTTATGATTGCTGATTCTCAAAGAGAATTGATTGCAACTCACACTGACAGTGAAGATGCCTGGAGTGATGGAGATACACGAGGAATGAGACAGCTACCAGGTATATTCTTACAAAGCATTTGAAATATAGCCAAAGTAAATGTTATGCAAAAATAGAAGTTAGTGTAGCTCACTATAGAATACAGAATTTATTTTAAGAAATAAGAAGTACTGATTATGTGTACCAATTATTTTACATATTTGAAAATCTATTTGTTGCTTCGGTTAGAAAACTAATGTTGAGTTAAGTAGTTTTTATGTGAATTGGACCATTATGTTGAATGTTGGTTTCTCTTTTTTTCCCCAAAAGATAAGTGATATCTTTTTATCATTGCTTCAAGTTTTAAAGATATTTCAATTTATTTGTAGAGAGCACACACATGCACACACACACATATTTATATATAAATCACCAGTCAGGTTCACAGCTATGATCCTCAGGTGAGCTAATATTTCTCATGTCTGAAAAAGTTCACCTGATGATCATAATTGTGAACCTGGGTCATGAATTTTTATTCTCTTTTATATCTGATATATTTTTTACAATTAAAATATAGTGATACTGCTCTGCCTTTTTGTATATTGAGCACTGTAAAGATTTTATGAGTTTAAAATGTTTTAGCATTAAATTTTGATTATTTTATGTGTGTGTGTGTGATAAAAATAAGTGGAAAAGATGATAAATCAAACACGAGTTTTCTGGTAATATTTCATTCTTTATTCACAGAACTTCAGACTAAACATCTTTTAATCTGAAGAAGTTCTGTGAATAAGGAACGAAATATTACCAGAAAACCCATTGTAAGTGTTTGATTTGTCCACTTTTCCACTTATTTTTATCATCTTGTCAGATTCACTAAAATCTACCATATATATATGTATATACTATTTCTTGTCTTTTAAATATATATATATATATATATATATATATATATATATATATATATATATATGCATGTTTGGTTAAAAGCAACAGGCAAGGAAGCATGAACTTTTTTTTAAAAAGTTTTTCTTATTCATGAACAAGGGAACATAATTCTGAATCAAATGAAAGTAGAAATTATCTGAACAATTCTGAGTTTCAAGTACTTGGTTATGTTTCCAGTCATTTTTAAGAATGGTTGTTTGTCTTTGTGGAAATCAGAATGAAAAACTCAACCCTCAATAAGGTCTTCTTCGGACATGGACAAGGTGTTCTGAATGAATTTAACAATTAGAACCCCACCCCTTTTCAAATTTGACATCTGCCTGCAACTCATCAACTAATACCATTCTCTTTTGAGCTGCAACTATTACACAATGTCAACTGATACTTCGGTGGCCGATGCCAATTTAAAAAAAAAAAACAAACAAACATAGTTCACACTGTTCTTTATATGGCTCCAGACAGTGAAATTTAGATTCGATTAATTTTCATATGGCTCAAGACAATCAAAATTAATTGCATCTAAATTTCACAAAAACAAAGTATCATTCTTGAAAATGGCTTGAGATACAGCTGAAAGTGCTTGAAATCCAGAACCTTTTGGATGACTTTTGCATTGATTTGATCTGAAATCATGTTTTCTTGATTGTAAACAAAAACTTTTTAAAAAATGCCCCACATACTTCCTTGTCTGTTCTTTTTAACCAAACATGCATAATTGAACAATTGCTGCTTAAATTGTTCAAAGTTCATATATATTTAAGTTGCAGATATATATTCTGTTATGTAAGATGCATTCATTTATTTTAAGCAGATATTGTATATGATACAACAGATTTATAGGAATATATTTTTTTAAAGTAATAACTAAACTAATTCATCATATCTGGGTGGGATAGGGATTTTAACTTGTTTTCTTTTTTTTATTTGTACACAACTTAATCAAAATAACAAGTGCCTTTGCTTATGTCATATCTACATTAGGATTACCTCTTCTATAAAATTGCTCTCATTTCTCTCTGAAACTATTGATTAAAACTTTTGAAAATATATATATAGTTATCAGTATCTTTCATATTGTTATATTGATTTTTTCCTCTTTTCCAGTTGTTACTAACACAGATTATGTTGAGCCACATCGGTCAAATGAAGATCAAATCCAGAACAGATACATGGAGCCAATACAAAAGCGATTCTTTTCCCCTGAAGATAAGATTATTAGTTCAAGAAGATTTAACAGACCAAATATTGCATATGTTCCTGATTGTAGCCAGTGGCTTGATGCCAGTCCTTCTACAGTGGACAGTGGCATTGCTGACATGCAGTGAATCTTGTTCTTGACAAGGAGAGGCAAACCTTTTCTCTACAAATCATAGCAGAATCCATTTAGACATGACTTTTCAAAATACAATCCCAGGTCTGTAGAACGGTCTTCATCAAGTGTCTCATTGAAATATCAAACTTCTATAAAATCATTTGCCACAAGTTATGATAAGTTCTTCTTCAGCAATAATCAGTAATAGAATAATAAATGATAGCACAAAGCTTTCAATAAGATGATCACATGAATGTTGAAGAAAAAAAAAAGACAGTATCTCAAGGGAATCTGTTGTGTTTATTTCTGAAGAATAAAAAAAAAGCAAAAAAAAAAAAACACTTAAAAACTGTTTGATTTGGATTTCCCTCTTTCTCACTATTTTGAGAATGTGTAATCTTTTTACTTTGTTTCATAAACAAGAAATGAATACAATTTGGAACTTGCTTTCTCTAACAACTACTAACAAAAGGATCATCTTCATATTTGTTGTCTAGAATTCCTTCTTACATCATTTATTCATTATTATTCAAGTCATTGAACTGATTTTTGACTTACAAAATTGGAATTTATCCTGAAATATTTACAGGTAAGTTTGTTTTTTTTGGTTTTTTTTTTCATATTTCCTTGGAGTTTTGGACTAAGAACCAACCCAACTATAGAATTTGTGCTGTTGAATTTTATCAGGAAATTTCTTCAGATTATTGTTTCTAAAGCTGTTCAAGTTCAGATTATCCAAAAAATGTTATGAGAAATGGTATTAAGTTTTAAGAGTTGGACAGATAATGAGCAATTTACTTTTATTGTGAAACAGTCTCTGACTTTTTGTCTGATGTCAAACTTTATTGAATACTGCCTCTCAAACTATTACTGTGCATGCAATTTATTATTTCATCCCCACTTACTCACTTGACTGTATTTTTCAAAGGAAATTCTAAAATATAAGACCAGAATCAAATTTTGGGTCACTTTACCATGAATGTATTTGCAGAGGTGCTCTCATGATGTAATGATTAAAGTACTGGGGTGTGGAATCATAGTAAGTGAGTTTGAACTCCAGTTAGGCAATTACGTTCACTTTCGAACAAATATCCTTGGGAAAGGTATGAACCCCGATATCCTCCCAGCTATGGGTTAAATAGTACCACTACCATTCTTCTAGAAGTATAGATTTGGCATTAAATAACCCCAAAAGGTTGATATACCATTAAACAAACAAACAAACAACCGAATGTATCTGCAAATTAAACCCCTTGTAGATTTAATAAAATAATTTTTCCAACTATTTTTGGCAGGTGGGGGCAAGGGAGAATCTGGATCTCAACATTTTACTAAAGTTATTTATAGATAAGACAGACTCTTAATTTTGAACTACAAAATTCTAGAAAAAAATATAATAGGCATTGATGTTTTAAAATTTGCAGCTGCTTATTTAACCTAAATTTAGCATTTGTTCAACTTTTTATCGGATCGTACTGACTAAAAGTAAGAATTCATGTAATTTACATTATACCTTAAAAACAGAAAATTTACTCAGTGTTCAGAGCAAACACACAGAAATATTCACACAAAAATGCTACAGTCTTGCTGCAAAAATAAGCTCACACTAGGAAAAACAAAATTATCAACAAACACACATTCCACTAGATATTTCTCCGTAATGGTGTAAAACACATTAGTATGGACTATAGATATAAATTATTCCCCATCATCCTATCTCAAATATGGTGAGGTATGTATCCTAAAAAGAATTTAATATATAGTTCTTGTATATAATGTGCACCTCTAAATTTTGGACTGAAAAATCTGGAAAATAATGTGTCTAATACACAAACAATTACATTAAGAAATAGTAATCTGAAGAAATCTTTGTTAAAATCTCAATAACACGAATTTTAGATGGAGATGTTATTCTAAAAACTCTTTCTTTAAGCATTCAGTGATCTCTTAAATAATTGTCTATTGCAATCACTTGTATTATGGATGATTATTTTTTTTCTTTTTCATGCTTTTCTTTGTTTACAATGCAGTGCTTATATTAGGAGGTCTGTTTTCGGGAGACCGGGGTTCAATCCCTGGTCGAGTCATGCCAAAGACTCAAAAAATGGTACTTGATGCCACCCTGCTTAGCACTCAGCATTATAAGGTGAGGATCAAGAGTAAAGTGGAGCAATCCTGGGAATGGAGTAGTGCTCTCCCTTACACCTCGGTGTAGTAACTATTGAAAAGGGAGCCTTCAGGTCACCCTCGACTAAGGCCACCAACTACTTACTTTTACTCATATTCAGTTTGAAATACAGCCCAGTTGGCTGGGGTTGTAAAATACACTGGCTGCATCTCTGCTGTATTTGTTCCACGCCCCACCGAACGTGAAAGTGTGGCACAAGGCCTTTTTTTTGGTGGGTCCATCTCTGCTGAGGGGTTAGACCGCCCACCAATAAGTGTCTTGCATCTGATAGTGAGGCTCCAGTCCTGCAGCTTTGGGGAATGTGAAATACTCCTTTATTGCCATTACTCTTTGGTTCTTTCTGACCCAGAGTGGTAGTACCTGATAGGGTCCCATCTGTGAGTCAAATAGAACTGTTTAATCTTTTAACTGTGTGCTAACAAATGTCTGATGGTAAATTGAATTGTTGGTGTTACATAGCAATATTTGAAACCTCTTAACTATGTGCAAATAAAACTATTATCAGATATTTAGATAGCAGTACTTGAAATCATTTAATACAAATGAGCCCTGGTTTGTTTAAAAATGCTACATTCAAACTATTCATTTACAAATAATATATATATATATATATATATATATATATATATATATATATATATATATATATATGTTTGTTTGGTTTGGTTTTATGGCACATCAACCATTGTTGTTTATTTAATGCCAAATCCATTTTTATACTGATAAACAGTTCTATTTTAAATAATTCAGTTTAGCATAAGTACACAGTATATATATGTATAAACAAGATTTGGCATTAAATAGCCTACAAGAGTTGATATGCCATAAAATCCAACCAACCTTAATTCAGAATGTCTTTTAATACATGCCTTTGTCTGTGGACTGAATTGATAGATTTTTCCTTTTTCTCTTTGATTGAAATCTGTAGCAGATTCATATAAAATCTGAGTTTACAACTCTAACATGTTTGTCAAGGGCATTTGGTATAGATTTTAAAAATCCTTTACTGACACCTTCAATAAAATTCAGATTGATTTCTTTCTCTGGAAATTCTGGTGCATTATCATCGACATTATTTATTATTATTTTGATTTTTATAATCTTCATGAAAGTCTCTTTCTTTGTTGCACAGCTACATCAACCATTTGGAAACATTCTCTATTATAGGTACAACTGACTTATTTTGTCTATGCCATATTTTCATTAGAATCATAAATATCCTAGGGGAATAACGGAGGATTTTCATTTAAATCTGAATGTTTAAAATACTTTGGGTGGGGACCATTCATCCTTAACTTACACTTTCTATGAAATACAATTTGATTACTTTGGAAGTGTTTTATGAATTGTCATTGACATTAGAAATTCCATATATGTATATGGGTTATGTATTTAATCTATTCTTGTTGAAAGTTTTAATTTTTTTTAAATTTCTCCTATTTAAGTGATAGAGGAATAAAATAAAGAAAAACAAAATGGACAAGACGGCCTAGTATTTTTGCCAAATTTAATTTTGAAACATTTTTATGATTATTTGTTTACTTATTGTAATATAGTTTAGATTCCATTTTTATACAAATTATTCCTTCAAAAAATATTTTTAGGTTTTAGTGCATGTACATTTCCAGCAAAGATTTTTGGAAACAAACACAACTCATTTTGGAAAGAAAAAGTAAAAAAAACTTGTAACTTCTTAAGATTATTATCTTTGAAAAACTGGATCATTTTACAATTGAATGTTATCAGTTTTCCTCTAAAATAGTATTGCCCAGTCGGCTGGGGCTGTAGAATACACTGATTGCCCCTCTGCAGAGGAGTAAAACCCCACCAATGAGAGTCCTGGATATGACACTAAACAATCTGATGGTGAGGTTCCAGTACTACTGGGGCCTTGGGGAATACAGAGCACCCCTTCATTGCCATTGCTCCCAGGTGCACTCTGGCCTGGCTTGGTAGTACCTGATAGGGCCCTATCTATGATTTAAATAGAACTAATGGCATACTTATGCTAAACTGAATTGTTTGATTAAACTGAATAGCTTGAAATAGAAATATTTTTGACAATCAAACCGTACTTACATTTAAACTGCATGCTTATGCTAAACTGAATTATTTGAAATTTAACTGTTTTTGACATTGAAACTGTACTGAATTGTTTGAAATAGAACTGATAATTTACATAAAAATTAATTTGGCATTAAATAACCTACAAAAACCAAACCAAACCAAACCAAACCAAACCAAATCTTAAATAGTAGTAGACAGTTACTAAACTTAATAAAAGGCTAAAAATTGAAAACTCAGTGAGAATTACTATTACATCACAAAACATGCCCCTCTTAAATAGTAGTTATTGTTCATAATACAAATCAAAATTGTTCTAGGTTTTATTTTACATTTATTCAAAAGTAATATGTTTAATAAAAGTTTGTTGTTACTAAACTGATTTTTGTTTTATAAAAAAATATCATGTAATTACATTTTTTGATGCTTCTAATTAATGATCTATTGCATAATTTCAACTTTAAATTATCTTGCAGTTGTACTCAAGCATATAATACTAGCTGAATTATGACAGCTATTACCATGAAATAATACAATTCTTTTTTAATTAACTTTGTTAAAACTTTTCAAATTTTTTGGCCAACTTAATTACTTTTTGTGCATCATGCTTGTACTGTTTTTTTTTATGACAAAAAATGTTGTAATGATTTTATTTTTATGTTTGTCACCATAATATGGTAAAAGTGGCACATTATAGTGCAAGTATCAAAGCTATAAACACCAAATTTTCTGTGCTTATTAATGGTACTGTAGAGCCTGTTTTTAACATATTAATTTATGAAAATTCTAAAACGTTAAAACTTATACAAATATACAAATTTGTTTTATAATGCAAGTATAATATTAATGTGGTCAAGCTCATTTTTGCAACTTGTGTGGTGACATAAATGCCAAGTTGTTAAGCATTTTGCTCTTTTGGACAACATTACTGCTGTGAAGAGGAGTGATCTGCTGCATGGGCAACTACCAGTCTTTCATACAACTTTGCTTAGGTCTGTACTGAAATCTGAGAAATAAATTTATTGTTTTGGAAGACTGACAGATGCTATAAATAAATAAAATAAAATAATGCTTAACTAGACCCTTTCTATGTGTCCTGCAGATTGGCTAAATTGAATTTTTATCTTTTCGCTTAATCATAAAATCTCCCAAGTTATAACCTTTTTTCCATGATCATTTTTCTATTTTCTAAAAAATAAAACCTGAAAAAAATTGTTGTTTACATTTGTTGCATTGTGAGCATTAGCCAACAGGAGGTCATAAATATTAACTTTTTTTTATTATTATTAACTTATACCATCACAAAAACATAGTTTAGTGTTATTTGCATAAATGCTTCCAAGTGGATCGGTTTTCAGCTTTTGTAATTTACAATGTGATATCAACTCTCTACACAAAGATTACCAAATGTGGAAATAGAAAATGTTTGAAAATTCATATAAATCATAAAATGTCATGAAGAAAAGCAGAGGACACTCTATACACTATTTTTTATCTAAATGAATATATAAAATCATGTGACTTTTAGCCAATACTTGAGGAGCAACATTGTCTCTTTTCTTGCCATTCTTATCTTCTTTTCATTTTCAAAATACAAGCAAAAAACAGCTCACTCAAAAGAGCAGTTGATATAAATGCAAACTGAAAATGCAATTTCTCTTCACTGAAAATACTCAGTAATTTCTCATCCCTTGTACCTTGTTTTTTTAACATCATTTGTCCAGTGAACAATACCTTTTTTTAACACTTTCAGTAATAATATTTGCAAGACATTAAAACAAGGTCAATGTCAAATTTTCCTATAAGCAATAAAATACATTAACTGCTTTTCAAATTAATATTTGAAGTATAACTTCTAGAACAAAAGAAATTATTCTCTGGGAATAATCTGACAAAGAACCAACTTGATTGCGTATAGAATGCATTTTGCCTACCTCTAACTACAACGACCTCATATTTCTGCATGTGGATATAGGGGTACGTTCATTCAAGCAAATTCTAATTGAAAAATATTTAAGGGATGCAACAAATATGAAAACTTACCTGTGATATTAATTCCACAGGAATTTGTCAAGCAATATTTCTGGCAATGTACAGTAGTGCTTTTACTACTACTTTCTTATGTGTATATGAGTGTGTGTAAATTCATGCCTATATTTCCATGTGTGTATGTCATGTGTCTACTAAGAAGAATACTGAAGTCCTACCAAGTGTGATGGGTGTCTAATGGCAGCATCTTCACCCACTGACTGCTTCATGTTTTCCCATTGAAGAATAACTAATAAACTGACCCCCTCTTTCAAGATTACTAATTTTTATTTAAATAAACACATTTTCACAAAATCATAAAGTATCCAATGTGGCCTTTAGCTAGTACTTGAACATTATTCTTTCTTTTTCTAAACATATTCAAAATACAAGCAAATAACAAATCATTGAAAAAAAATTGGATTAAAATGATAAAATAGATTTTAGTATACTTTCCATATTAGAGTTCCTGTTTGATTAACCTTTTCATAACTTCAGAAAAACATTTCTGAATTTTTATAAACATTTACATAAAACTTACACATAACCATTTTCTTAGTCAAGTAATCCAAAGAAGTTACCACCAAAATATACTAATATATGTGTGAGCTTGTGTTTATTATAGGCAAAGATGTATTTAAAAAAAGTATTGAGTCTGAAGCTGTTTTCTGAAGATGGAATTGAACAATTAATGAAATGTTAATTTTCTGCAAAGTAGTCCCCTTAGCATTCAACTTACTTATTCCAGTGATTTTTCCATTGGTCAAAGTACCATTAAAACTCCTCTTATATACTTTGAAACTGTACTGTTATATTTCTTTTGATGACCTTCATGTCCTCAAATCTTAGCATAATGCTAACAAAATATCTCCTTACCTGTAATGGTATATGACTGATATTTATCAACTCACCTTGTGTTTTATAGATATTAGTAGATTCTAATGTATTTACGCATATATATATATATATATATATATATATATATATATATATATATATATATATATATATAATAGTGTATGTGGATATATATATATATATATATAATAGTGTATGTAAAGTTAGCGACCATAGTCGAGGGTGACCCGAAGGCTCCCTTTTCGATAGCTACTACACCAAGGTGTAGGGGAGGGCGCTACTCCATTCCCAGGATTGCTCCACTTTACCCTTGAACCGTACCTTATAATGCTGAGTGTTAAGCAAGGTGGTATCAAGTTCCATTTTTAAAGTCTTTGGTATGACTCGACCTGGGATTGAACCCAGGTCTCCCGGGCCATTGGCGAACGCCCTAACCGCTGGGCAGTGTATGTGGATATATGTATATATATACATATATATATAGACATAATAGTGTATGTGGATATATGTATATATATATACATATATATATATATATATAATAGTGTATGTGGATATATATATATATATATATATATATATATATATAAATATAATAGTGTATGTAGATATATCATCATCATCATCATCATGTCGTGCGGCTAGCACGGATATCCCTGACCCTCTCTCCCCACGTCTCCCTATCATTCATCGCCTCCGGCAGGTCTTCAGGATTACATCCCATATCATCACATAGCTGCTGTATGTATGTTCGAGCTGGTCATCCTGCTTTTGATTGGCCATATGCGGGGGTCCACAGGAGTACATCACTTACAATCTCGTCCTTGCTTCTCCAGCAGTGTCCGGCATGTCTGGTTCGTCTAGCTTGTATAGTTTTCGTGATAGGTGGTAGGTGACCGTATAGTTGGCGCCTTGTTGGGGGGGAGTGTATGTGGATATATATATATATATATATATATATATATATATAATAGTGTATGTGGATATAACTCCAGAATTTTCTATCAAACTTTCTCATATTTTATGTGATAAGTTAGAGCATTTTATCAGATAAATGATTACTCCTTTTAATTTATACTAATCTACACAAGTCTGTCAAAAATGATTATGTACATGAAATTGATTTTTTGTTAAGTTTGTACTATCATTTTACTATAATCCCATGACTTATTACATCATTTAGAGTGTCACGCTGAATAATATCCTTTCATGATATCTCTCAGGGAAATGAGAGGGTTACTTGGCACTGCCCATCTCCCTTCTTCATACCAGCAGCAAGGAACAATATCTGACCTAACCTGTATAACTGTTTTTTTTTAATTCAGAGTTTACTCTCTGTGAGACTGGTTGCTCTACCAATGCTAGAGATTGCTCTGTCAGCTGGGGCTGTAGAATATGCCAGCAGCACCTCTTCAGAAGGATAAAATCTACCTCCCCCTCTCCAACAATACTTGAGGATGGGATCCTGGTGACTGAGCAGTCTGTGACCCAGAACATTCCACTTGGCTAGATGAGGTGGGGGTAAGCAAAGCCAGATCCAATCAATTGGCTACTCATATCAAACCCTATGATTGTTCAAACCATATTCTTCAAATTGCTCTTGTGGAAAACAAACACCCAACCCTTTTTATCATAAAGATGCTACATGGGTCAATTGTGCTGCAGTAGTAATATGTGAATTTATTTAATTGTGTGCAAACAAATGAGCTTTGAAAAATTACGAAGTTACCTACAACCTGTTCACTTGAAGATTTTATATATATATATATATATATATATATATATATATATATATATATATATATACGTATATGTTGTGGACCAGTAAAAGGTCCGGAAGAAAGACACAAACTCAGGATTACGTGAAACAAGTATATTGAACGAAAGCATAAATACAGCATAAGTAAAAGAGTGTTGAACGTCAGTCTAAATGCCTAAGTGTTAGTAATGATTTGTTTAGCTAACTTGCTAACCACTTTTCCACAGCAAATTAAGCTGTTGTGTGTATTTACCCAACCCCTCAGCCACAAGGTCAATTTTTAAGCAAAGAACAGTTGGTTTGAATTAAGATTTTTTCCTTCTTCTAGACTCTGCTTACCAAGGCTAAAGAATACAGTCTGTCCTATTATTTACCCATAGCTAGTGAGGAGAGAACAGATCAATTCATGCCTTTCTAAAGGGCATTTCCACCAAATAAAACACTAACAGCCTTGTCCAGGTTTTGAACTTTGGTCACCGATTCCATTTTTTACAATGATAACTGCTATGCAAAGCATTTCTTCATTTTTCTTCTGTATTTACTCTTATAATTTTTATTTTTACAATTATTTTTTTGAGAATCTAGGAAATTTATTTTCTTTCTTGCTATAACTTCAGTAATTAAAATGGATTGATTAATATTTTTAAACATTGATATTTTAACTTTACAGACTCCAGTGAAAATAAAATTAAAAGAAAATAAGACTTTTTTATTCAATTATTCATATTTTACAGAACAAAGTTTCAGATTTATCCATCATACATACATGCATACCTCTTTCTCTTTAACTCTCATCACAACCAATCTCTCTCTCTCTCTCTCTCTCTCTCTCTCTCTCTCTCAATAAGTCCAGAGCATCATGATAAAAAAAACTTAATTTTGCATATGAAATATCTAATTTTCCACATAATATCTTTCAATATATTGATAAGAAAGAAGATTATGTTTAAAAATGATTAAATGGTGAATATTAATTGCATAGAGCAAATATTATACTGTGAAGATTTTAGATAAAATTTAGCTTATATGAACCTTCATCTATAAAGTATGTTAAAAAGTCTCGACTGAAGCTTTATTTACCAAGAATGAACTATGAATAAAGTGTTAATTTTCTTTAGAATAGACCCTAGTAGCATTTAACACATTTATTCAAGTCAGTTTTCTATTTATTGAAGAATTTCTGAAACTTCTCTTGATATGCAGTAAAGTCACATCTTTATACTTCTGTTAATGTCCCCTACATCCTTAAATCTTACCATTGAAGTGAATTTTCAGTTTGTGTATTTGCACAATCCTGTATTTTGTTAAAAAAAACATGAGATTGAATTCATAATTTTTTTTTTCAGTTTGTCATTGACTTGTCTAGATGGCATCTCTTTATCATATGAGTTATTCAATTGTGCCTTCATTTAAATTTTTTAAAATTAAGTATTAAAAAAATCTAAAGCAGCAGTCTCAATACTTTTCAATCATATTTTGTATTATAAAAATTTTTAATTAACATTTAACTAATAATTATGTGTCAAGCTTTGGATTATTCATTCTTTTATGTGTGTGTATATATATATATATATATATATATATATATACTGTCAAGTAGATAATGACTATTACTTGTGACTCCTACAGAATTTGCCACCATCATGTGTGCCCAGGATATGTTTTAACTACATAGCCTATATAGGCATTTTAACATTGATAAGAAGCAGTTATTGCCAGATTTTTATACAGAAATATAGTGCTACTCATGTTAAAATAGCAGAAGAAATAGATGGGAACATATACATGATACACAGTTGTTAATAATCTATTCTTAGGATATTCTTAGTAAGTTTATTGCTGTATAATCAAAATTTTAAAACAAAATATTCACACATTATTATAAAAAAGATTAGAATAATTAAGTTTCTAAATTACTGAATTTCCAGTGAAAATATTAGGAGGAATAATTATTTGTACAAAATATTCACATTATTTTAATTTTAAAATCATTCAGAAATAGTATCTGTTTATATGATCAAATTTTAGAATATTATCAGATTAGAAAAGGTGTTTTCTTGAAAATATTGATTTCTTTCTTTCCAGAAGTTGTACTTGAAATATTAGTTTGATAAGCAGGCATAGATTATATTGATTGTTGGAAAACATAACATTGATCTTGATTTCATGTCTTCCAGAAGTTGTACTCTAAACTTTTGATATAATGTTAAAATGACGTTGTTCACTGGACAATGTTAGAAAATTAACTAGACACAAGTGATGAGAGACTACAGTGCTTTTTCAGTGAAGAGAAATTGCATTTTGCAGTCTGCTTTTATTTCAACTGCTCTTTCAAGTGAGTTGTTGTTTGCTTGTATTTTGAATGTGAGAAAGATATAAGAATGGCAAGAAAAGAATGTTGCCCAAGTACTGGCTAAAAGCCACATGGGACACTAATTTTGTAAAAATGTATTTATTTAAATAAAAATTAGTAATTTTAAGACAGGGGGTCAGTTTATTAGCTAGTCTTCCATGGGAAGCACATGAGGCAGTCAGTGGCTGGAGATGCCGCCATTAGACACCCATCACACTTGGTAGGACTACAGCATTCTTCTTATACACACAGACACATGACATACACACATGGAAATATAGGCATGAATTTACACACACTCATACACACATAAGAAAGTAGTAGTAAAAGCACTACTGTACATTGCCAGAAATATTGCTTGACAAATTCCTGTGGAATTAATATCACAGGTAAGTTTTCATATTTGTTGCATCCCTTAGATATTTTTCAATTAGAGTCTGTTTGTATGAATGTGCCCCTATATCCACATGTAAAAATATTTAGTTGTTATAGTCAGAGATTAGGCAAAATGCTTTCTATTAGCAGTCAAGTTGATTTCTTATTCTTTGTAATGTAGGATATATTGTGGATGTGTATATTGTCAGTTGCTTGTGGAAACTTTTTTCAATAAGAAAGCTGGTAAGTGTTTAGCTAGATGATTAGTTTCTTAAAAAAATTGTACATAGTAATTTTCACTGCAGTATTTTTTAAGTAAGTTGAAATGTTTTATATTTGATTCAGATCAATCTGATGATGGTTCTTAGCTAAACTGTAACTGTCTTGAGGAAATATTTGTACTTGAATATGAAGAACACTTAAGGAAATTATAATCTTCATTAATTAGTATTTGATATTGTAAATGCTTAATAAAAGAAAATTTGCTGAATAAAAAGAGTTTGCGTCTCTTCAAATGTTTCACTGGAATTACATTGATGATTTAATAAAGCATATCTTTGTACGCAATTTCAAGTTTGTAACTTTAAAAATAAAAATGCTCTATGATATATTTCTTTCTTATATAATTTTCATAAACTAACTGTAATAAATATTATAAACCAGAGGTAGTAATCTTTATTATTTGATTTATTTATATATATTGAAAACCAATGTCTGTCTCATAAGCAATTTGTAATTAAATTTTAACCAATGGTATTATAATATATAATATAAAATCACACTAATTTTACATGTTAAAAACGGTGACATTTGTATTCTAATATCAAATGACATGTAAACCCATTAGGTTCCTGTTATAACATCCATATAATCAAGGACTGATTATATGAGGGCTTCTATTCAGGAAGAAGTAAAGGATTCTAATTAGTATTTCACAGTTATCCCTGTGTAGTATTTGGATGATTAAAAAATAGTGCTCAGTGAAAACACATACCCTACAGAATTATCATTCAGTTACAAATAGGACTGGAAACTGTTTTATGTTCAAACCTTTTTATAATATACTTTTGTGCTATAATCAATGATACATTCTTTTATAATTTTCATACACTAAATGTAACAACTGTTATGGGACAGGTAGTAATTCTTATTTAGTCCCATACTGATATCTATTCAAAGAATATACATACACCGAAATCATCCTTGATTAAATAAACAAATTATAATGAATATACTTTACTTTAATATAGTTTGTGTAAAACTTCAGTATATTAAAAAATTAAAACTTTTTTAAATCAATTTTTTCTATAACTTTTCTTAATTAGTTTTCTCTATGTATCAAGCTACAGATGTAACTGTCAGCTAAGTCTTCTTCTACTAAACTATTTTTAGGTATCATGTGAGATTTCTTCATAGCTTGATTTCTGTCTTTATTTATGTATTTACTGACAATCTGTTTGGCCAAAATTTCACAAGTAGTAGATATTGATTATATCAAACTTCTTATACATTTAGAAAAGGCTTCATGTTGTTGATTTTCTTATTGATTATTTTGGATGCAATTTTATTATTAAGATTATATTAGATAATGTAGTAATTTTTACTCCAAGATTTTGTATGGTACTTACTTATTATATATATATATATATATATATATATATATATATATATATATATATATATAGGATATATACATCAATCATTTTCTAATAATTAATTTTCTGTTAATGACCATGATTTGTCTTCATATATGTAATTTATTTTTCCTGAGACATAACTTAGAATATTGTGATGATAGTCACATGATTATTTATCCATATCTTTCAACAGCATTTTGAATTATTTCTTCTATGAAATAAATGAATGAATACCAAAGAGAATTAGCCCACACTTATCTATATATTACTAACATTTTTATTCAGTGTAAATAAAGATATCTTTATATATAATGTAGATATTTAGTATTGCCCATTAATAAGTACACCCCCTTACAAATATTTAGAAAATAATTTTCTTCTAAATCAAAGATATCTGATTTTTATAATTTCTAGTTGAACATTATACAATCAAAGTGTATATTGTTAGGTAGTATCTATTATCAAAATCTACAGTAAAAAAATTGCATTAAAAATAAACTTGCAACACCTCTGAAATGAAAAATAAAATTATATAAATATATAGAAGTGGTGTATCTATTTTTATTTACTTATTACTATATATTCATATTTTTGGTTAGAGTTTCAATATTGTAAAGTTTGGTAATAAATAATACCTAATGATATCCATTTTGATTGTAGAATGTTCCATAAGGATTAATAAAATCCTGCTATCTTTCATTCAAAAGAAAAATAATTTCTTTTTTAAAATTAGTAAGGGTGTACTTAACAATTATCCAACATAAATGGCATATCATAGCAAAGTTTTTATTAGAGCAATATGTTAAAATGCTCTTAGAGAATAAGTTAATTTCCTGTCCAATTTGCTACTGAATGATAATTTTGTTAAGTCTGTGTTCCTGCTAAATCTCATTTGTTTTTATCATTCATATATAATAGAGATAAATATGTAATGCTAATTAGAATCCTTCACTTCTTCCTAAATAATAACATCCTTATCAATATAGATCACTGTTATAACAGAAACCCAATGGGTTTACATGTTATTAAGTTTTAAAATAAAAATATCATCATTTTTAAGAGGTAAAATTATTCTATAAAAAAATTGTATATATGGAAATTCATGAAAATTTTATAATAGATTTATCCAAATTTACTTGGGGGAGTCTCCATGGCATAGTGGTTAACATGATGAATGTGACATCATAGGAAATGAGTTCAAACTCCACTCATGGTATTAATTTCACTTTCAGACTAATACCGTTGAGAAAGGTATAAACCCCTTTATCCCCTTAGCTAAGGGTTAAATAGTATGACTACTATTTTTCTATACCATTAAACAAAGAAACCAAACCAAACCAAAATTTATTCTTTAGCATAAATATTTTCTTTCTGTATGGAAAAGAACAATGAGTACAAATATATTAGATTATTAATGAAGTCTTAGTGAGACATCTAATAAGATGCATATTCCTTTTATTCAGGAATATTTTTCTACCTTTAATAGTTCAAATAAAATATGTCATTTACTATGAAAAATGTCAGTAATCAATCTTGTAAATCTGGAGTTGGGAACAATTCCAAGCAGGACAATTTAATCTTTAAATATAGAATATTAAAGTTAAATCATCTCAGTCAAGAGCTCTGTGTAAATAAAATCTACAGAGCAAATAATCTTTTCAAAATAAAAAAAACAACTGTCACATTAAGATAATAGATTTATTTCCATCCTGTTAAAAAAATCATTGATATTAATTAATGCTCTAAAAATTAACAGGACTTCTTCAGATCAACTAAAAAAATGCTTGTTTGTTAATTTTTTATTTTGAAAAAAAAAATGAATATATATATATATTGAAAAGATAGATTTGTTGTGAATCTGACAGTATTGTGGAAAGTCGGATAAATCAAACACTTTACTCAAATTTAGATGTGTGATATTTCGTTTGGGTTTTATTCCATCTTCATGAACTTCTTCGAAATCTTAAAGGTCTTGAAGATGAAATAAAGCCTGAATGAAATATCACACATCTAAATTTGAGTTAACTGTTTGATTTATCCAACTTCTCACATATTTCTATCATATATATATATATATATATATATATATGGAGAAATATATTTTTCTATAGGTGTATTGTAGACCTTGATTTTATCAATGAATAATTGTCTTTATTTAAAAAAAGAAGAAAAAAAAAATCTGTGAGGATTGTATTTATTTTTTGATGTTGAAATGCATGAAACTTTTAGTAACAGAATGAGCCAAAGAGGTTTGGAATAGAATTATTTCATTTTTTATAATACTCTGCTGGCAGACGTATAAGCACTTTGTTTTATCCAACATTCTTGAATGATTCATTTTTTTTTACATCAGTTGTTTTTATATATTATGTGTGTGTGTGTGTGTGTGCATACATGAGTACGCTGAAAAGTTCTCAGCCCAACTAAGAAAGAAATTTATTTTGTCTGAAGGTTTAAAAGACTTGAGAAATTATTTCCTAAGTGTTTAGAATGCAGGATGAATAAGTTGAATAGTGTGTATATTTCACAGCTGTCCATCTTTCTCTGCTTGGTTGGACTAATAACTTTTCAGTATCCCCTCTCTCTCTCTCTCTCTCTCACACACACACATGTGAGTGGAGAGATTAATGAAAATAGTATTATAAAGAATTTTAATTTTTGAAACTTATGAACGTAAAGTGGTTATATAAGCATGAGATTTATTAAAATTTATTTTCTTTCTGTATGAATAAGAGCCTGATGAGTCCAAAAAGATTTTTATTACATTATTTATGTAGTTTTATTGAGACATTTAATTGGTACAGATTCCTTTCGTTCAGCCAAACATTTCAAGAACATCATTTTTTTTCTATTTTACTGATTTTAATAAAATTATATTTTCCATTAAAACTTGAATTATTTCATTTTATTTATCTTACTACTATTTATATTCTTATTTTTAATAGTTATTTATTTGTAGTAAATATATGAAGCTTATCTTATATCTTTCAATATGTTGACCTGGTAAACGATAAGCATTTAGTTGTACATTTAAGCTTTAGATATAAATAAAATGACCTGTGAATCTGTTGGATTCTCCTTATATGAATGGCCAATGATGATGTTGAAGATTCAACAGGGTATCTCAAAATAGATGCAACCCATGAATATGATAAGGATTTATTACTGAGACAAAAATCTTTTAAAAAAGGGTGTGAGTTTATGCTTGATTTGGATTCTGTATGAGTACAGATGAAGATCTTTTTTTATGATTCTTTGCCGTAATGCATGTGAAAGACCAAGTTCTTGGGAATGTCTTTGGAGGGACTTTTTCAGACTCTTTTCAACAGAATCTCTTACCACATCCACATTGTCAGGTCATCTTGCAGTAAATTTCTTGCTAGATTTGGGATTTACTGGCTTCTTGTTGAGGTTATTTGTGTACCCAATGATAAAGTTGGCTTTTCTGGGGATGATTGTCAAAGTTAAACTTCCTGCAAAATTTGCTTGCACAGTTTTGAATGATTTTCTTTCCAAATAAGTAGTGACACAAAATACTTTGTCCTCTCTTGTCCAAGGCATTGTGATCAAGGATTAATAGTTGTTATAGTATATTATTTTCAAATCTGAAACAAAAAAGAACACAACATTATTATTAGTAGAGTTATTAGCAGTCACATGGGTCCTGTGTATATGGAGACATCCTGTATTTATGAGGGAGAATAGGATTCTAATTAGTATTTCATAGTTGTTTCTGTTATATTGAAAATATGGATGATTAAAAAAGGATATTCAGTACAAATGCTGACCTCAAAAAATGATGGATTACTTGCAAATTAGACTGGAAATGGCTTTATTATCAAATTTTGAGCATTTTAATGTATTGCTATAATAAAAAGTGGATAAATAACACTGTGAACTGTGAGGCATACTCCTCTTTTGAAGGAGTATCTGCTAATCACTGAATCATCACAGTAAAGATGCACCTGAGTCTATACAGAAATAAGATAGAAACAGTCAAAAGTACTAGTTATGGCTGGTCCTCACTTACCAACAGAAATATTAACAATAAATATACAGTAACTGTAAGAAATAAATTTGATACTCTTCAGAAGAAATCTAAAACACATACTCTGAGTGACAAATATGAAAATTTTGTAACTGCCCACATGGAAGCAACAGCAGAATGCATACCAAGCAAACCAAGAGCCAAATGTACAGTTTCCATTGGAAAAAATGAAATAACATAAAAATAGCATCCTTACTTAATAAAAGAAACCTAAAAAATGCCAATTCCCAGAAACTTAGGCAAGCTCAGAGATACACATACCAAAAAGACCAACTAGAATACATTCAAGACCAAATCAATAAAATCAGAAACTCAGTAGAAGATGGACAATCATGAATAGCATGGCAGAGAGTAAATAAAGTGAGCAGAAGGAAGAACACCACAAGATCAAAACTAAAAACTGCCAGCCAAAAGAACATTTCAAGAATCTGTTTGGAAAATCTCCCAAGCTCCCTGATAAACCTATCAAAAAATGATTAATTGCAAACTACCTGGGTTCAATCCCAGGTCGAGTCATACCAAAGACTCAAAAAATGGTACTTGATGCCTCCTTGCTTAACACTCAGCATTATAAGGTACGAATCAAGGGTAAAGTGGAGCAATCCAGGGAAAGGAGTAGCACCCTCCCCTACACCTTGGTGTAGTAGCTATGGAAAAGGGGAGTCTTCGGGTCACCCTCGACTATGGTCGCCAACTTTACTTTACAACTTATGAAGGAAAAACTTGACATAATTTTGACAAAAATTAAAAGAAAAGTTACAGGCCTTGATGAAATACCTCCAGAAGTATGGATGATAAGGAAAGTTGATGAATGCTTCTTCAATTATGCAACGTTGTCTTTCAACAAATTACAAAAGAGAAATGGATAAAAGGCTGCATCCTCCCCTTCTCCAGAAAAGGTGACCTTGGAATCACTAAGAACTACAGAGGCACAATTCTTACCGATATAGCTGGTAAGGTTTATAATGTTCTGCTTCTCAACCACATCAAATCTGAAATTGAGAAAACTCAGGAAAAATCAGAACAGTTTTTGGAAAAGGCAGTTCACAGCTTCAGAGATTCTGACTCTCCATCAAATCATCAGAGAATGTGCGAAAAATCTCAAGGCAACTCTATTATTCATAGATTTCTCTTAGGCTTTTGTTTCCATACACAGAGGAAAGATGGAGCAAATACTACTAGCATATGGTCTGCCACAAGAAACTGTTACCGTTATAATGAAGTTTTATAAATATACAAAAGCAATGGTTTCCTCACTTGATGGAGACGCAGACTTTGACATTGTCACTGGAGTTTTGCACGAAGATACATTAGCACTATATTTGTTTATAATCTGCCTAGACTATGTACTTAGAACATCAATAGATCTAATCAAAGGAAATATCTTTACACTTAAAAAAAAAGCAAGAAACTGATGATATTTTGCAGAAACAGCTTCTTGTAAATGCAGCTGCTCAAACTAAATCCCTACTGTATAGCCTAGAGCAAGCAACAGGAGACATTGGTCTATACGCGAATACAAATAAATTGGATTTGTTTGTTTTAGATGAGTAGGAGCTATCTTCACTTTAAGTGGCAAGCCTCTGAAATTACTAGACCTGTTCATATACTTCAGCAGCAATATCTTATCTACTGAAAGTGATATTAAGTAAGCCTAGCAATGACGTGGACTGCTATTGACAGATTATTGATCATATAGAAATCTGATCTCTCCAATAAAATAAAACAGAATTTTTTCCAACCTGTGGCTGTGTCAATACTACTATATGGATGTACCACATGGATGGTAACAAAATGCATGGAGAAAAAGCTAGGTGAGAATTACATAAGAATGCTACATGAAAGTGATATTAAGTAAGCCTAGTGATATTAAGTAAGCCTAGCAATGACATGGACTGCTATTGACAGATTATTGATCATATAGAAGTCTGATCTCTCCAATAAAATAAAACAGAATTTTTTTCCAAGCTGTGGCTGTGTACTATATGGATGTACCACATGAATAGTAACAAAATGCATGGAGAAAAAGCTAGGTGAGAATTACATAAGAATGCTACATGCTGTTTTGAACAAATCCTGGAAGCACCCTACAAAACAGCAGCTGTACAGCCACTTACCTTCCATCTCAAAAACCATCCAAGTAAGACAAACAAGACATATGGAGAAACTGCTAGAGAAGCAAAGACAAACTCATAAATGACATTCTTCTATAGGCCCTACAAATGGATGCACCAGTGTTGGCTGACCCCCAAGAACTTGCTTACATCAGCTCTGTACAGACACTAGATGTAGTTTGGAGGATCTGCCAGGAGTGATGGATGGTAAAGACAGATGAAGAGAGAGAATCAGGGAAATCCATGCTGTCAGTACGACTTGATGATGAGGATAAAAACCTTGCTATGATGTGCCATTTTTGCTGTTTTACTATTAAAAATATATACCGAAACATGATGATTATTTTAGTAATATATAGATTAGTTAATGTCCTTCAAATGTGTCGACATCTTATCCTTATTGACATGGTAAAATAAAGTTATATATTCCAAATTTGTATACAAGGAACATCAGAAAAGTAAGATGGTCATAAATCAAGTAGTATTAAAAAAATATAGATGTAAATGCAAAGCAACATGAGATATGCAATACTTCTTGTAATAGCCAGAACAGTCTTAATATTGGGCATGTTCATTTGTGGCATTATAAAAAAAGATTGTTGGCATCATAAAAGTGAACAGAGGTGTCAGATGTTATAAGATTTTTGTATGCCAAGGCCAAAAATTCATTAGAACTTGTTGCTGTGTATAGTGGACATTTTATGAATAAGTCTGGTATAGGACATTCACAAAAAGGTCCATGAATCTAAAAGACAAGCCTTGTGTAGGTTGTATACATTTATCAACAGCAAAAGATAAATGGAATGCATTGAAACTGATTCAAGATTATATATAGCATAATATTTATGATATGGCTGTGAAACTTGATCTTCTAAAGTTGGTGGTTCATTGAATATATGAATATTTAGCAGTTCAAAAATAATTACTATATATATATATATATATATATATATATATATGCAATTTTATTTTTGGTTGCTATTGAATATATAGTTTGGTCAATAATTAATACTAGAAATGATAAAGTACCATATTTGTTTTTGCAATTTATTATTGTTGTAGAAATACTACAGCTATGTGATTTATAAGCTCATAGTATACATACAATTCATAGACCATTAAGTACCATTCAGAAAGAAATCTAAAGCCAATTTTTATAACAAAAACTTTATCAATATGTAACCAAAGCAGGAATGAATATATAAAAATGAATGCTGTTAGCATTTATAACAGAAATCAAATATGGTCCATTTTACCTACTTGGTAATGTTTCTTTGGTTATTTGGGATGTGACCATTTATTTATTGACATTTTTGTAATTTATGAAAACTTTTGGCCTTCTCATAAATGCAAAATATCCAGCTGCATTCATCATTTGCCTATATGCACAAAGAATAAGTACCTTACTGTACAGTGTGAAAAAATATGAATTATAGCCAAAACAAATATTTATGTATTTATATTAAGGCTATCATAAAATCTTGAGTATATATTCTGATTTTTTTTGTCTATGAATTCCATAATTTTTTCATCAACATTGGGTTATTTCATAATTTTCTTTGATAAAGAAATATAACATTAATTTACATTGTTTGTTGGAAGAATATTTTATGTTGCCAGAATGTTTAGCTATTAAAGAAAAAAAGGTTTTTTGGCTTATCTCTCCATTTATTTACTGCTAAATAAATTTAAAAAGAAACCTTAATGAACATATTATTTTACATTTTTATGGACGCTAACTAAACGTATAGAGAAAAAACTTGACAGTAATAATCCAAGAATGCTGTGAGCAATATTGAACAAGTCCTCAAGGCAGCATCCGAAAAAGCAGCAGCTGTATGGCTGCCTACCACCCATCACGAAAACTATCCAAGTTAGATGAACCAGACATGCGGGACACTGCTGGAGAAGTGTGGATGAACTCATAAGTGACACACTCCTGTGGACCCCCTCACATGGATGAGCAAAGGCAGGATGAAGCAAGAACCTACATACAACAGCTCTGTGCCAATACAGGATGTAGCCTTAAAAACCTACCGGGAGTGATGGACGATAGAGATGGGTGGCGAGAGAGGGTCAGGGAGACCTGTGCTGGCGGCGCGACATGATGACCAGGGGTTGTATATATGCAATTTTATTTTTGGTTAAAGAAGTGTTGCAATTTTATTTTTGTTTACAGTACCAATACAGTAGAGTTTGATAATAAATGATACCTAATAATATCCATTTTATTAATTTTTTTGTATCATGTTCCACTAGAAATATCAAAATTCCTCAAGTTTGGTTTAGAAGAAAATTCACTTTTTGTTAAAAATCACTTAGGGTGTACTTACTTATGGGTGATACAGTAAAATTGATTACATGAATAGCTAGTTCTACAATAAACCTGACAAAAAATAAGTTGTCAGAAAATGTGTTAGGGAATAAATATCTGTAAAATTACAGATTCATGCAAAAGTAATATGTTACTCAGTGATATTATACAATAAAAGTCTTTATTATTGTTATTTTCATAATAGATGTGTCTTTTTTTGTGTGTAAAATTTCAGGATGGAGCAGAAGTAATAGGTCCCTTGACATTAATAGATTATTACTTTTGTTTTTATCTAATAAATTCATATATGTGTTGTCTTCAGGTGGTCTTGCGTTTATCTTGGTCTTTGTGTGTCCACTTCTGTTCTTATAAATGGACACAATGGTGTTGCGAACACAGCATTTAGAAATAGTAGTTCCACTTATTGATATTGATTTGAATTGATTATCAAAGAAATTAATTGATAGCTATCAAAAATGAAACATTTATTGAGTTAATAAAATTTGCTATAATCTCTGTAGAATCACTGGAACCTCACCATCACATTGTTTAGTGTCATATTCAGGACACTTGGGAATCTTACCCCTCTGCAGATATATATATATATATATATAATGTGCATGTGTGTTTCCCTGGATTGCTCCACTTTACCCTTGATCCGTACCTTATAATGCTGATTGTTAAGCAAGGAGGCATCGAGTACCATCTTTTGAGTCTTTGTTATGACTCGGCCTGGGATTGAACCCAGGTCTCCAAGGCCATTGGCAAACGCTCTAACCATCATGCCAATGTCTGGTTCATAACGAGAATAAAAACATAGATCGCAAAAATAAAAAGTGACAAGCTAGCTGACTGGTTTCATTTCTCACTCAACAGATCTAAATTGAGGAAAATGTGATGTAAAATTATAAATTTTTTAAAATATGGAAATATTTAATGGGGAAAAAAATTCTAATTGTATTGGAGACTATATTGAAATAATATTCAGTATTAGCAGACATTCCCTCTGTTTACAAGGATTCAGTCTGTCGGAAAAAATATAAATTCTCTCCTATACTTTCAGATGAAATGAAGGGTGTGACTTGCCTAATATAGAGAACAAGTCCACACTAAATATCTCAGCAAAATCATGATTATTTATAAGGTGTTCTGCTTTTGAAGGCCCATATTTATTCCCATGATTATCAGTCAGGCCACTAATAAAGTCACGTATTTTCATAGGAACATGTTGTTTAATTCTAGCATCTAGTCTCTGGTTAGTTCTTCCTATGTAGGGTGAACCACAACTACTCTTAAACATGTAAATAAGAGAATTATTATGATGAGGGAGAAGAACATTTTTATATATAGTTGTCAGAATGGGTTTAGTGTAAAAACCACCCATAGATTGGCTGAAAAACACTGCCTTTGTACAGTTTGTGTGATTTACTTAGCAAATCTCTGGCTAATTCCACCCAGCCAAGGAAGACCTAAATAACCGGGGCACTTTTGTACTGGTGCCTGTTTAATTTTATTAAATTCAGTTATTTTATTAGTAATAATTGTTTGTACAACATTCAGTGGAAAACTGTTGTTGCAAAGTGTCGTGGAGATGAACTTGATCTCTGCATCAAGTGTAGATTCAGAGCAAATCATTAAGGCTCTATGTGTTAGGGTCTTAATTAAATTAATTTTTTGTTTGGTCAAGCCAAAAGAATCCTTCCTGGTATAAAGACTTGTAAATGTAGGTTTCTGATATATTGTTATGACATAATGTGAAGGAGTCCTGCCAACTAAAACATCTAAAAAATGTTTATGATCCATTTCCTTATCTAGTGTAAATCTAAGGGCTGGATGCATCTTATTAAGGAAGGTAAAAAACAAGTCCACCTCTGTTTCATTAAAAAGACCAAACGTATTGTTAACATAAGGAAAATAGACTCCCAGCTTATTTGGATAATAATCTCTTTTCATGAAACCCCATGAAAATATTAGGTAAAACAAGCCCCAATGGAAACCCCATCATGACCCCATCAGTATGTCTGTACATAATATTATCAAAACTAAATTCTAGAGACATTATAACATATTTTATTAACTCAATAAATATGTTCTCAGGGATCATAGGTGGGGACAAATTACTGATATAGTAAATCAGTAAAATATCATTATATATCTGTATATATGTATATGTATTTATATGTAAATGTGTATATATATATATATATATATATATATATATATATATAATGTAGTGCAAGTTATATATTTGTATATAGTTGGAAATGCATTGAACATTGTCTCAACTTGTCATATGATTCAAATCACTATCACTAAATTAATGATTCATTATTAAAAAAAGATAATTGATCTGTTTAATTGTGGATTTATTTATTTATTTGGTTTTTCTTGTTTTGTTTTGGTTTTTTGTTCCAGAGAACTACTAGTAGCTTATAAAGTTTAGAAACAAACTAGAAGATGTTTTCAACAATGCCATTAAATAATACATAAAAGGAAATTTTTTAAACAAAATTTTTTCTCTAGGAGAAGTTTAAAAGATTTCCTTCCAAACTTGTACTAATGAAAATCTGGTGCCTAGAAATTCAAATATACTGAGACATTTCATCTATATATCATGGTATAAATGGCCACTTAAAATTTGTTGTGTATTCTCAGTTGTGCAGCAGCCCACCTGAGGATTTTTTTTAAATTTGAGATAGCATTATGTGTGTGTGTGTGTGTGAAAAGATTGTTGTTGGTCCAACCAGACAAAAGAAAATATTTAAAAAGAATAGGTCCACAAATGATTTCAAAATTAGTATTTAGGGTTTTTATTATTATTCCTTATACTCGTGTGACATGTTTCATTTCCTACATTCTAGTCCTCTTCATTCATTTGGATTGTTGGTTGTGTGTTGAATTTCTTTATCGCAAATATTGCTTTACCAGGTTGTTTTGATTTTGTTTAACTCTAGGTTTAATGTCTGTGGAGATAATTACCCTTGATTTGTATGTTCTTGTATTTATATGTGTGTGTATGTACACTTGTGTATATATACACTCCTACACACATATTTTCAAGGGTATTAAGTCGATTTAATGTGTGTGAGAATGTATTTATCCCCATACATGTGTTTTTAAGCTTGTCAGTGTGTGTATATGTGTATGCACACATAGATTAGCTGTGTGTAATGTTGGTTTAAATTATCTATGAAGCTTTTCTCTTCTATTCAAAGTAATGAGTAGTCATCCATCTAGTATATTATCATTATTTTAAATTTTCTGTTGCTGCATTCATAAGGGTATTTTGATATAGAAAATTTCCTATTTTGGGGTAATTTAATATTACTTTTAAATAGAGAGACTCTATTGTTCAGTGGTTGAGTACATCCTATGTAAATTTAGTTATAGTTTGGGCATTTGATTTTGTAGTCTACAATTTTTGAATTCCAGCTTAAATTTGTATTTATTATAAATGTTGTTTTAGGGTTTTCA
Source organism: Sepioteuthis lessoniana (assembly GCA_963585895.1). Classification (NCBI taxonomy): domain Eukaryota; kingdom Metazoa; phylum Mollusca; class Cephalopoda; order Myopsida; family Loliginidae; genus Sepioteuthis; species Sepioteuthis lessoniana. Next base: position 104,617,831 of record OY757908.1, read on the forward strand.
AAAGTATTCAATTTTCCTTCTATGATTATATTTTATACACAACATTTTTTATTTTAATAATTTGAGTTTCCATGCATTGTGTGATCCCCAAATTTAGATGAGGTTAATGTGTGTTTTAAGTTTTTTGTTTGTCAGTTGCTTCTAATGATTTCTATTGTGTCTAATATGTTTTTAATTTTCTCAATTTTTTAAAGTTGATCTATCTTCTTTAATTTTTCTGCAAATAATTCTGGGTTGTTTTTGTTGTATGTTGAGACATATGCTAAGGGTTATTCGTTAGGGTTTTTATGAGATTCGTAGTTCTTCTAGTTGTATTTTTTCTGTTAATTTGAATCCCTTATTTATTAATGTGGCAGGATATATTTTCTGATAGAACTTAAAAAGTGAATATCATCTCTAATATAGCATTTTATCTTATGTAGGAAAGGTTTGTAGTAGACTATCTATTAGTTTGTTGAGTCTGTTGTTGGAGCATTGTGGGCCTGCTACTATAAGTTTAAGTTTGAGGTCACTGGGTTTGGGATTTCTATGTTAGGGTTTTTATGAGATTTGTAGTTCTTCTTCTTGTATTTTTTCTGTTAATTTGAATCCCTTATTTATTAATGTGGCAGGATATCTTTTCTGATATAGGGTTACGCATAATTCTTTTAGGCAGAAGGAGGTTTTTGTTGGTGACCATGATACAGTTCCAATGTGCTAGGGTGTAAGGGATGGATTTTATGCAGCTTTTGGGGTAATGATTCTTGAAATGGAGGTATTGTTGGGTATCTGTGGGTTTGTGGTAAATATCTGTGATAATTTAGCTCTTTTGGTTGATGTCTAAAAATGGTAATTCTTAAAAATTGTCTTCTATGATGAAATATATCTTAGGGTGTAGGTTTTAGAGTAAGTTATGTAAATTCTTTATGCTGCTTCATGAGCATTTCCAAAATATGAAACAGTCATCTAGGTTTATTTTTTCATGATCTAAGAAAATCTATTTTTTATATTGTTGTTGTATTTTTTCCTGTGTTTTCATATAGAATTTCCTCTAAGTATGCTTAGGTTAGGTTGGTATATATTGGTGCCATTTTGGTTTCCATAGCTGTTCCTAGGGTTTGGATGTAATTTTTGTTGCTGAATTGGAAAAAGTCATTATTTAGGATTAGATCTATATCATCAGTGATAAATCTTTGGTTAAAGCTTGGGTGTAATGTTCTTGGCTATTTTTCTATCCAAAATGGGATGGCCTGTTTTCCTAATTAACGGGGATATCACTATGTAGATTAGTAATGTCAGATGTTACAATGAGTCTATTAGGATCAGTCTTTTGTTGCATAGAACTTTAAAAGTGAATATCATCTCTAATATAGCATTTTATCTTATGTAGGAAAGGTTTGTAGTAGACGATCTATTAGTTTGCTGAGTCTGTTGGTGGAGCATTGTAGGCCTGCTACTACAAGTTTAAGTTTGAGGTCACTGGGTTTGGGATTTCTATGTATTCAGATTTTTGTTTCTATTACTATTTTAATTTCTTAGATTTGTGGATTTTTTTGCAACTCAAAAATTGATAGGTTTTTGAATGAATTTAGTTAAGAAGTCCTTATCTGCTGAATTTTTAAATTTTTGATATGAAATTATTTCTATGTTTGTATTGATTAATTTATAGTTGGTTTCATCCCTTAGTATTTCTTGAATTTTTGTTCTGTATACCTGTGTGTAAACACACAAGTTACCAAAACACACATTAATATAAATAATACATCATCATCATTATCATCATCATCATGTCGTGCCAAGAGCATGAATCTCCCTGAACTTCCCCTGCCGCCCATCTCTATCATCCATTGCTCCTGGTAAACCCCCACACCCACACACAAACACATTAAAAACACATATTTACATTGACTTGAGGTAAAAAGAGAGGCAAGAACAAAAATAATCATTAACAGAACAACCAAAAATCTTCAAGGGCAATTAATTCCAAATGGACAATCAGACACAAAACCTGGAGAGTCAAAACAACCTATTGAAGCAATCTTTGGTATAAAGAAATTCAATACACAACAAACAATCCAAATCTCTGAAGGGAACTAGAATTTCAGAAAAAGTGTTGCACAAGCATACAGAATAATAATAAATGAAAAAAGACAAAATTCCAAATTTGAAACCGTTTGCAGACCTATTCATTTTAATATATATATATATATATATATATATATATATAGTCATCCACAGACAGACTGTTTCGTTGTATCACAACTCTTCAGTGTGGCTAGACATGCAAGATTCTTGAAGCTGGGATTGAAACCTGGCTAACTCATATGCCAACTGTAGATTCTACTGCATAGCCATGAGTAAACTAGCATCAGTGAAGGGATTTTAATTGCATATGTATCACTTTTGTTGACATATATCTGCTTAACAGTTACCAAGAGATCAATTTATTCAAAGAGCCTTGTCTTATGCAATAATAATGGTCTGTTGAGTTTTTTGCAAATATATATATATATATATATGTTATATTTTGACCTTCGACCTGGCCAAAGATGCCATTCCAAGGTGATGCACCGGAAGGAGGTGACACATTCTAATGGCAGTTATGAGAGAAAATCGCGTGGGCGGAAATTGGTTGACGAAATGGGACGAGGTAAAAAAATTCCCATGGTACACTTATAGACTGATGCACCGGAAGAGAGTGACCTGTGAACTGCATGACAGTTATTTCCGCTTGATATCGATCAAACATGCGATTTCAAAGATCGAGTAGGTGACTGAGTGGGCGTTGAACTATTATATAACTCAGTCAAAACAGAAGTCAAGAGTTCCAGTTAGAGTTGGAGACGGAGAGAGATGAGATGTGGTAGGGAAAGCCACACCCGGCCGAAGGGGCCCTCGGGAAGCCCGATGAGTTGGGGTCCAGAGAAGTTGCTGATAAGATGCAGTAAAGAAAGCCATCACCCAGCAGAGTGGGCCTCTGGGCCTCCGTTTGAGCAGCCCTGGAGAACGAGAAAGACACAATGCTGACAGCCATAAGAGTGGGGGTCAAAATATTGCAGTTCCGTTCGGCCTCCAGCTCCCTCTCACACACAAACCTTGAGTAACCCTTTTCGAACTCTTACAATAAAGTGAGAGGTACATATATTTATAAAGAAGTCTTCCTACGTCTTTATCATTGCGTCGGTATGTATCCAGTATATATATGTATATTTCTGCATGAATCAGCAGATAACAATATAACATATAGAAGGAAACTCAAACCGTGTTAAATTGTCATTGTAAATTTATTTCACCTGTGAATATCATTATACTCTCCATCTCATCAGATGACTATACATGTTTAACTTGACATTAAAAAAGCAAATGGGGATTTAAGTCTATATGTGTATGGAAAAAAATTTAAAAGATAAAAAAAAAGTTTAAAAATAAATAAAGAAAAAAAGAAAACCCTATATAAATTTTAAATTCTCAGGCCAGAGCAAAGGGGGTCAAAACAATTAAGTGTTAGAAACATTAAGAAACCAGAACAGGGTGTTCCTATAAATCGACCCATCCCAATTTGAACATATGCTAGATTTTCCATAGCAGGTGGAATCTTCTGAATAATGTAAGCTTGTAAACTAAATGATTATCTTCATATAGTCTTCATTTACTTCTAATGCATATGTTAATTCTTTCAGCTAATGTGGTCATAGACTTTCTCCTTGAAAATGAAATAAGATCAGAATAAAAATAAAAAGAATAAAAAAACTTTCAGCGGCCACCAGGTGCCTTTAGTTAACCCTAAAAATGGTTAAGGGGAATTAACTACTCGAGAAATTAAAAACTAATTTTGAATTAATATCTAAATTTCCTAGAATCTCCTCCTTTACATAAATCTACATAAAATGTATTATATTTTCTTTTTTTTTAAATTCTTTTATTTATTTTTTAAAAAAATTCTTATTTTTTCCCATACATATATAGACTGTAATCCACATTTGCTGTTTTTCAACATCCAGTTAAATATGTATAGTCATCTGATGAGACAGAGGGTATAATCATATTCTCCTGCAAAATAGATTTATAATGACAATTTAACCAGGTTTGAGTTTCCTTCTAATTGCACTCTATACACTCTGTATGTGAGTTTTGTTATATAAACCTGGAAGGAAAAAGATATGTAACAATAGCCATACATTTAGCACTAATATAGATTTATATGATATTCCTCATATATTCTATACGTGAATAATCCACACCCGTTGTCTTTGGACGCTGACTGGATATTACTTATATATATATATATATATATATATATTGTCATCCACAGACAGACTGTTTCATTGTATCACAACTCTTCAGTGTGGCTAGACATGTGAGACGTTCAAAGTTGAAATCGAAACCCACCTAACTTTACGTCAGGCTGATGACATACCCCTAGGCCAAGTCTGTGACTCAGTGTTAGCTCGGTAATTAACACATATCTATCAAATTTTGTTTGTATTTTGTGCTTTAGAAAAACTCAACAAATCCTTATTTGGCTATTATAAATTTATTTCAGCTGGTCACTTCATATGGAAAACCAAACTCTTCAGATAACCATCACATAATGGAGAGAAAAATATTAAAAATATTCTTTCAGTGGATTCTTATAAGTTTAAGAAAAGATGAATGAATAAATAAAGAAAGAAATTTGCTCTGTATGAAATTTATAGATCTGTGTATTAATTATCATACACTGAGCACTCCTGGAGATTTATAAGAATCCTCTTATATATTCTTGAATTGAATTATTCTCAACTCATCTTCTTTGAATATCTTTTATTTTATATATATATATATATATATATATACTCCTATCTCTTGGATTTTTTCCTCGGATTATATACATATATATGTATGTAGAAATTATAAAACGGAAGAAAGATATATGTTTGATGGCTTCTTTATTTTCCAACGTGTTTCGACTTCAATCTTTTGTTTGAATATAAAGATATTTTATCAAAATT
>OY757908.1:104627800-104637800 GCA_963585895.1 Sepioteuthis lessoniana
TTGGTATGACTCTACCTGGCTTTGAACCCAGGTTTACTGTACCATTGGAGAACACTCTAACCATTATGCCAATGGACCAGTAATGGGACAAGTTAAAATATCAAGGAGCAGTACCCTACAAAACAGCAAGTGTGTGGCCATTTACCTCCAGTCTTGCAAACCATCCAAGAAAGACAAGCAAGACATGCTGGGCACTACTGGAGAAGTAAGGACTGACTCAAGCAGCATTCTCCTATGGACTTCTGCACAGACATACCAGTGTTGGCTAACCAGCAAAAAACTTACATTCATTAATTCCGTGCAGACACTGAATACTGTCTAGAGGACTTATCAGATGTGCTTGATGATGATATAAAAATGGTTAAAACTCCTTATAAGAGTTGGTTGGTTGGTTGAGTTTCACGGCACATCAACCACTTATGCCAAATCCGGTTTATATATATGAATTATATATGATTTGTAACCATTTTTTATATGAACTCACTTTTTCTTCATAAATTCACTTTTCTTTTAAATTCATGTTTTGATCCATTCGACTCACAAGTAGCCTTATAAGAGTAATTAATATCTATTAATATGTATTCATATTACTATTTGTTATTATTTATATATATATATATATATATATAGTCTGCCCATATGGTAACTAGTGATTTTGATTATTTCAAGGACTGGTTGTACAGCCTTTATTCAACTTGACAACAAATCAGAAACAGACTTTACTATGCATGTCTTGAACAGTTGCTTTGTTGATAGTGAGACTCTTTTGAGTAATCTTGCCTCATTGCTATAAGAAGGCTCGACATAAGATCATATTTAAAGTGAAGACCTTTATGTTTACTGTTGGAATTGCTTAATCAGCAGTGAGATGCAATTGACTAAGCATGTATACTTTATTACCATCACATTCTCAATGAACTAACAAGTAGATACTTCATGTCTCATGACAGGATTTGTTGCAAAACATTACACCACCCAGTTATGTCATCTGCTCAACAATCCACATTTAGCTCTCTGTAACTTCTGGTTCTTTCCGAGAATGAAATTTTCATTGTAAGAGTGGTTTTAGATGATGCAGCTGACTTTAATCGCAAAAGAATATTTTACAGACTGTTTTGAAAAGTAAAAGGGGCACTAGAATAACTATGTTAGATGTTGATAACTAAGATTATCCATTATCTAAAGCTTTTGTTCTTTCACCTTTTGCCTGTATTTTCTCATACTTTTCCTTATCCCTTCCAATCTTTGTTAGTCATCCATGTTTTTAATTGTATGTTATACAAACATTGATTAATTTCCCAATGTGAAGAAGGAAGAGGAAATGCATAAATATTTTTTACTACATTCTCTTGCTTGTTTTTCTTTTTCTCAATCTCTTCATTAATTATATCATGGAATTATAGATAGTCTTTATGCACTTGCAAACACAGGAACTTACTGAAAATATTAATTTTGAAACTCTTTATTCCTTCCTGTTATTAATGTTTTGTTTTTTTTGCAAATTATATTTCATTAGAGTTTGAAAACTTTTTGATCTCTTCTTTGTTGAATGTGCTTTTTCTCTTTAAATTTCAGATATGGAAAGAGTCTGCTTTCAAATGATGTTGATTAAGTTGAATAGAACTTTATTAGCAGAATATAATTTAACTTCTTAATATCAGTCATGTTGGTGTCAGTGTCTATATTGCTGTTGGTCCTACACAGGTGTGCCAGTGTAGACCTGATCTATCATGTACAAGAAGGAATGAGCCCTGGCTTGTACCTGGGTAATATTGCTGCCGATTCTCACCTGTTGGACTCAGTGGCATCTCAAGATCGAAATCTGATAACATTCAGTCTTCTACAACAAGGTTCGGTTGGCAGTTCACAGTTATTCAGAGTATCAAGAAAATCAGGGAAATTCTATACAACTCAGAGGCTAGATGCTGAGTCTCTTTGTACTTACAATACAGAATGTTATGAAATGGTGGACATTGCTGTGAGAAGAGCAGAGTCCTTTATGAAGATTTTGGAAATCAAAGTCATCATTGAAGATGTTAATGATCATAAACCAGAATTTCCTCAAAAACTTATCAACATTGAATTTTCAGAAGATGACAAAAAAGGGAAAAAAAAATTAATACCAAATGCAGTTGACAGGGATGTTGGTCCTCTTAATTCTCGAATTGATTATCAACTTATGAAAAATAAAAATGAACCTTTTAGTTTGGACGTTTCTAAAAGAATAGATGGAACATCAAAACTCCATATAAAGTTAGAAGATAATCTTGATAGGGAAGAAAAAGACTCTTACCTTATTCATGTAATTGCAAAAGATGGAGGAAAACCTTCTAAGCAAAGTGTTTTAGATGTTCACATTACTGTTACTGATGTAAATGATAGTCCTCCGGTTTTTTCACAAAATGTTTACAATGTCACAGTGAAGAATGAACCAAGTGAAATATCGCCAATTGTAATTTTGTCAGTCAAAGATTTAGATTCTGGGAAAAATGCGCAAATCAAATATTATTTTTCTTCAAAAACATCAGATATTGCCAAATCTCATTTTAAATTAAATGAAATGTCAGGAGAGATTTTCCTAAATAAAAGGTTTTTATTTGGTGAAAAGCTAATATCCAAATTATATGTGGAAGCAACAGATGAAGGTACACCTCCATTAAGTTCTATAGCAATGGTTCAAGTAAATGTGGTCAATGAAAGGAACAATCCTCCAAAAATTGATGTGAATTTTGTATCTGCCTCTGAAGGACAAACTGCTACAATTTCTGAAGACATCAAAGTTGGCAGTTTCATTGCTTATGTGAAGGTCATAGATGAAGATTCTGGACGCAATGGAGATGTCACTTGCAATTTGAATCACGATAAATTTCAGCTTCAGAAACTCGACATCAAAAAGTACAAGATAATTGTAAAAAAGCCAATTGATCGAGAGGCACAAGATAATCATGATATTGCAATCACTTGCCAAGACAAAGGATCTCCACCTCTTCACAGTGAGACTAAATTCTCTGTCCAAGTGACTGATGTCAATGATGTAAAACCGCGGTTTGGTGAACGGACAGTCAAACTATCAATCGCAGAAAACCAGAAAGCCAAGTCACAAGTTGGTTGGATCAATGCCACTGATCCTGATCTGGGTCCTGGAGGAAGATTGACCTATTCTCTTTTAACAAGCAACAAAGAACAGTTTTTTCCATTCCGCATTTCGGACAATGGCCTAATCTCCACAATAATGTCATTGGATCACGAGTTCCAAAAGCTTTACAAGTTTCAGGTTTTGGTTGAAGATAATGGGACACCATCTTTGAATAATACAGTGAATGTGGAGATTGAAGTTACTGATGAAAATGATAATGCTCCATATTTTACATTTCCCAGTGTAAATCCTTATAGCCTGGATGTTGTCTATTATCCACATCACTCAAAGAACATTACAGTTCTAAAAGCAGCAGACAAAGATAGCCTGGAGAATGCATTTTTGAAATATGAAATACTTGCTGGCAATAAAGCTAAAATATTCAAATTGAACCGTTACACTGGTATATTATCATTTAATCGTGAGATCAAGCAACAAGACACAGGCTCCTATGACTTACAATTTGTTGTGAAAGATAGTGGCATTCCTGTGCTGTCAGCAAGAACTAATTTATCTTTAATATTGAGTGTGAGCAATGTAACATCTGAATATGTATTTAATTCTACCAAACCCCAATTAAGTGACAGGATCCATCAGTATTTACTAATTGTTATTGTGTTGGTGGCCGTCACTTTAGCGGTGCCCATTACAGCAGGTCTTTCAATCTGCTGTATTCGATGTAACGATCGCAGAAAGGCTGCACGCAATGCTGCTGCAGTACGACTCTCAAAGAAAAATTTTAACCAACAGAGACACCTAATTGTCCATCCACATTTGGCTGCTGCTTGGTCCGATGCTCCTGTGGTAAGGCCAGCTAATACAAATCGAGCAAGGCCTCCTCAACCAGTTCGGCAAAAACGTACAGTGCCCTCTACTGATAAATATACTAAAGGGAGAAAGAGTTCTGTATTACCAATGAGGCTCCAGAAAGTTACTGATGTCATTTATCAGGTAAGAATTTTTGTTATTTTTCACTTTTATTTTTACTTTCTTTATAAATAATTCTAAACTTCATGTGTTCTTTTCATAAATTCATAGCCAGCCCAAATAAAACTGAACTTTAGTACCTTTTTAAGTTTAGTATTACTTATTTATTCATATTTTTTGGCAAGAGAAATAAATATATTGGAATAATTAGTTTCTTACTATAATCAAATGAAAGAAAATTGTTCCATAATTTATTTACTCTTTCACAGATTATGTTACATATAGAGTTAAGGTTAAATGTTTCTTGTCATGAAGAGCGTTAATCTGTCAGCCGTTAAAACTCTGAATACTGAATTACTGCACAAAGACAGTGAAATAGGCTGAGAAAAGAAGAGAGAAGCATATATTAAACTGGTTGCGCATGTTGTATGAAGTAAGGCACTCCATTCACTTTCTCTCTCAGGTCCTAGCTTTTGTGAACTCTCTGACTTCATATTAGGGAATTTTGTTATTTTTACTATTTTTATTCAATTTAATTGATTTTCCCAATTTTTCTCATTTGTGTGTATTTACCTAATCCTTTTGTCATGAACAGGATGTGATATATGTATCTACCCAACCTCTCCACATGAATAGGATGTAATGCAATTTTTAAGCAGAGTTTAACAAGTTTGAATTCACTGTTTTCCTACTCCTAGACTGGTGGTTGTACCTAGGTTAAAGAGCCTAGTCTGCTCTACTATCTACCTCTAGCTGGTGAGAGAATAGTTGGATTCATACTGTCTTTCTGAAAAGTATTAGTACTATATGAAATGCAAACAGCCTCATCCAGGTTTTGAACTTGGGTCACCATGTCCATTTCTTACAACTATAACCATCACAAGTGTTTTTCATGTAAGATGCAATATAAGATCAGTTTTTAAGTGAAGTTTTACAGGTTTGAATTATTTGTTTTCTTTCTTGACCATTGCCATACCAAGATTCAAGAGCCCAACTATCCTGCTATTTATTCATAGCTGGATTGAGAATAGTTGGATTTCATACCTTTCCTAAATATGAAATGCAAGCAGCTTCATCCATGTCTATTTCCTATGATAATACCAATTACAGCACAAGTGCCTTCTTTTTTATCATTTGTATTTGGAATGTCCTACTGCCTCAGATATGACAGGTGCCCTTTACCTCTTGGTGACTTACCAATGTTAGTCCCTTGCACTACTCCAGCATAAAATACATTGTACCATTTCCTTTTCATAATTTTGTTTTAGATTTAATTAGATTTTCTATCATTATTAAAACCATAAAATGAAAAATTAATGGAGAATTTATACACTTTGCACTTATTGACCAAAATTCAGTTTGGAGTGTAAATATTTTTTTTCTTAAATCATTTTCTTTGTGACAGAAAACATTTTGTGACACTAAAAGATTTTCTCATCTAAATTTAATCCATAGATTATGAATTATGATATAGTTTATATCTCCTATTGTTTCCTTCTGTTTTGTTTTTGATGTTTTTAAATAGAAAAATAAGATAGGAAGAAATTTTGGGATTATTAAAATAGTCATGACCATGTGTCTCAGCAGTCAATAACACAGGATTGATGGTTGTAAAAGTATATATTTAGAACATATCTTACTAGTGACCCTTTTTAAGCATTTCACCCATAGAGAAGGTACTGTATTTCCATTTTTAATTGAAGGAAGTATAACTCTCAAGATGATCCCTTTTCCTGGTAAAAAGTCCTAATCGGCATGGGAGATAGGTTAATAAATTATTTGCACTCCCAGAGATTGCCTGTGATCATGATATGATTAACCCTAGATCTGTCTGTATGTATCACTGTTTCACACTCAATTTGAAATTTATCTGATATTTTGATTGATTTTATGGCATGCCAACCCGTTTAGGGTTATTTTATTCCTAAAGGTTAGGGAATCAAATTCCTATCAGATATGAATCATTTTTGAATAGATCTATTTGACCTATTGGTGGTACCTTAACAGGTATTACCACTCCACCACTGAGTGGATCTGGAAGTTATGGCAATGAAAGAGTACGCCGCACTCCTCAGTTCTCTAAAACTGGAGTTTCATCCTCAGATGCAGTTTAGTGTCATACCTAAAACCCCTCTACAAGGGATACAGTGTATTCTAAGCCCGGCTAACAGAGCAACTGTTATTCTGATAGGATGAAAATTTACATAAAGTATTATTTTTTTTTTTTTTTTTTAATTTTTAGATAATACATTGTCATCCATTAATTTCGACTCGTATTTATTTATTTGCATATCAAGATGAAAGAACTGTTTTCATTTTATTCATTCCCTTAGTTTCTTGAGATATCCTTCTGACAATTCGTTTCTTCCATTTTATTCCTTTCTTTTTCTATGTCTGATTCATGGGTGAACAGTTGTTCAAAAGATAACTGGAATCATTGTTATTTTGGCAAGACATAGAAATATATCCTCTATCCTTTTAAATGTCATCACTAGAATATTAGAGAATATCGATAGAAGTCTGTAAGGAATATTAATCAATAACATTACCCAATATAATAAAATTCATCCTTATCAGATGAAGATATATATGTAATTGTAATTTTTCTTTCTATTGAAGATACGTTAATTTTTCTCTGTAACATTCATCCTTAATTTTCTGAAAGTATTTCTGCTCATCAAACTTTTATCTAAAAGTCCAAAGATGAGTTTAAGTAGGATTACCCTCAAAATAGACTTCTATTCTATTTATATATCAAATAATCATTTTTATTATACACTAATGTACTCAGACTCATGTCCTTATCTTGGTTGTTCAAGTCAGTGTTTTGCTGTTGTACCCTTCAGTCTTCTTTGAATATTTGTTGTAACCAGTAGTCTTCTCAGAATATGAATAGGAAATAGATATTAACAAACTATGATTGATACAAAATGAAAGAACTGGTAAGCTCAGTAAATGTTAACTATTATTGTTATTGTTACATTTTAGCTTTTATATCCCTCAGTTCTCTTCAGATGTCTGTTGTCTGTAAGCTTCTAGGAATTTTGATCTAAACACTTTATTCAATCTACAGTGATACATGGTTCTCATTCTGTACTTGATGCTATGGAACAATGACCTGGTAGATACTGGTGTTGGTTAAACCATTTCTAGTGCTAAGTTCAACTCCTGTGTCAGGTAGTGCAGAAAGTCATGCATACTAATTAAGTGGAAGAGACAGGTAAGCTATATCACTAGGGTGAATTAACTAGGAAAAATTAATTGTTAGTATGAACCTCAGAATGAGGACAGTCTACCTTTGTGAATTAAATGAGGTGGATGATTTAAAATAACCAATTATAACAGACATCCAAAGAAGGCTTGGGAGTACACTTGCTGAAATATTAGGACCATCATAAACTTGTGAGGAGACTGATCAGAGTACATTAGTATATAGGAGTGTAATGGTTATCACCATAGGAAAGAGACACAATTATTCTCCGTCCAGCTATGGGTAAATAGTAGAGCAGCCTTGGTTTGGCTAATAGTCTAAGACAAGGAAAACTCTAAATTCAAACCTGTTAAATTTTGCTTAAAATTGACATAATGTCGCATCCTGCCTTTGCAGAGAGGTTGGTGAATACATACATTAGTGTATAACAATTCATCACATAAATTCAGACTAAAAAGATAATTTTAATAGAACTATAGTACTTTTTCATTATTCATTATAATCTCTTTGATTATTCACTGGCTTGAACTGTATTCATCTAAAACAAACCATAAATCAAATATTGTAACTGAAGATAAGTGTGTCTGTGTGTCCTTAATCTTTCTAAGATTTATTTTTGTGCATGAAAGAGATTAGTGGGATTTTTTTGTTTATGCAACTTCATAAATTTATCTAAGATTTCTTTTAAAATCCCCTGGAGCAATTTTCTAAAAAAAGTATATATGAAATTATTTTTATTGGATTTTTTTTTTTTTTTGTTTTGAGGCACATTTTAAATTCACCAAATATTAGTTACTAGCTCAGGTACCCAGCAATGTTCAGGGAAAAAAAAGAAAAGAGATAAGAGACAAGATGTTTTTGTAAAATCATTCTGATATATATTTTTCCAAGATTCTATGGATACAGATATATGAACATAAAAAGAAATAAAGAATATAGTTTTAATCATGTTGAAAAATTCTGATAGGTTTCTAAGAAATATTTTGTGTATATACAATTTCTTGTTCTTCCATCTTTTGCAAGTATTTGGAATTCTTTTTCTCTTGAATATCCAAAACATTGCTGACCATGTGATAAACAGGGATTTGATCTTTTCTATAACACTATTTATAATGCCAAAAAATATACTTCTAAAAGTTCTCTCTCTCACTCTATTTGGTAAAAAATAGTATACTTTGAAATTAATAATCTCCAATGAATGACTTAAGAGGTTGGAACCCTTGAAAAAGTCAGTATTCATGCAAAAATATGAACTCCCTGGGATGTTTTCATCCTCAGACAAACACATAAATAAAAAAAAAAACTTCTACATTATAAGATTTCTTCAAATAATTAAACTAATTTTTTTTCTTGTAATTGGACTATTTCTCTCGTTTTTGTTTTTTATATTATGGTTTCAACCTATACCCTTAACCATCTTCTAGCAGTGGTGAACAGATGGCAGCTGGTGTCAATTATCCATTTCAATTTAGATTTAAAATAAGAATTCTGAACACATTCTGAAACACAAATGTCAAATTTATTTTGTAAATTCCACTTTCACTTATAATTTGAGTTAAAGATTTATTGTCATTGATATTTTTCTTTGGAGTAAGAATCAAGATTTTTTTGGTTTCATTGTACTTTCAGGAAATTGATGATGTTGATGTAAATGACCAAAGGCAATTTATGATTGCCGATTCTCAAAGAGAATTGATTGCATCTCACACTGACAGTGAAGATGCCTGGAGTGATGGAGATACACGAGGAACGAGACAGCTACCAGGTATATTCTTGCAAATCATTTAGAATATAGTAAAAGTAGATGTTACGTAAATATTAGAACCTAGTGGAGTTCACAATTGACTAATGAATTTGAAAGATCTTTATCTATTTTAGCTTTGATTTGTTGGTTTATTCAGTATAAAAAGTAATGATTAAATGCAAATTCATTTGCTGCCATGGGTTAGAAAAACTAATATGTTCACTTATGCATGCATATATATATATATATATATATATATATACACACACACACACGTATACATGCATATATATAGACCCACATACTCATATATACACATACACACACACACACACACACACACACATATATGTATACACACACACACTTAAGTGTATATATATATATATATATATATATATATATATATATATACACGTGTGTGTTTGCGTGTGTATATATATATATATACACACACACATACAGTTATTAAAAATGTCTACCTTTTAGAATATATTTGTTGCTCTAAGCAAGATATAGGGGAATAAGAATGGCTTTTTAATTTTAGAATGAATAACTATAGGTATAGAATTAACTCTATGAATTATAAGAAACCTCTCCAGTAGAACAATATTTATGACTAACAAATCATAGATTTAACAGAGATGCTAAATTCATTGTAATAGAGAAGTTTTGAAAAAATTTACCAAACACTACATAAATTCTAGAATCCTTAGAAAATAGATGGATATTTTGTCTTGAAATCCTTACACCAAGTTAAGGTTTCATTCACACATGAAGCTTATCTTGTAACATTCATATGTTTTTCAGGTTTAAGATACAAATAATCATGAAGTAAACATTTTCTGGTGATGGTTGAAAGCAGAATGCAATTGTGTGTGTGTGTGTGTCTGTTTTTATATATGTATGATTGATATAATTATCTATATCTTCTTTTTAATTGTCTTTTCTAAGAAGATGATTTTTTTCTTTTCTCCAGCTG
>OY757908.1:104640300-104652800 GCA_963585895.1 Sepioteuthis lessoniana
ATTGAAAGGAATATATTTACACATTTTTTCTGTAGGGGTTCCTTAATTACAATTATTTACTTGCTATGATAAGACAGCATTTACTCACTTAAAAATGATGTTGAGCATGCATTGTATTAAAATAATAACAAATTTCCTGATTACTCAGTTCACCTATCTCTTTATAAAGGAATATTCTGATAATTTAATAACTTGTTATGCCTGAAATCACATTCACATATTGTGCTTTATATACATGAATTTGTTTTCTGTTTATAAATTACTGCTGACATGACAAAAATATTTTTTCTTGATTATTTTCAGATTTTGGCAAATCATACAATTTCAGTGATAACACAAATCAATCTGCAGATTAAGCTTATTTCACAATAACACTTTACATACAAATGTTGACACCGCTTTGCTTTTAGCTATTATTTAGTTTTGAGTTGGGTTTTTTTAGATATATATTTGATTTATTTAAAGAAAATAAAATTCCTGCATTCAATTTCAAGATAATTTTCAAAGGACAACTGATAGGATTTTCATTCTTCCTTTTACAATTAACACTTTGCTAATTTTATGTTTTATTTTCTTTTTATAATTGATATTTGTATGTCAGGATAATAATTCGAAAGAGGGTATATTTTATTTAATGCCTAGTTCTATATTTATAATATGAGGTAATGTAGATCTACAGGAATACTTTTTGATTTCTTTTTCATATTTTAGAAAAGAAAATGTTTTTTCTCAGAAAATATTGATTTCCTATGAAAATAAATATATTGATGTAGACAACCTGTCCTTTTATTATTTTAAATGTTTGATCAGCAGGCGATGCATTATATTGCTTGTAGGAAAACATGACATTGACCTTGATTTAATGTCTTCCAAAAGTTTTAACTTAAAATCTTAAAAAAGATTGGACAAATGATGTTAAGAAATTGACCAGATAGAAGTGATGAGAGACTACAATGCATTTTCAGTAAAGAAAAATTGCATTTTACTGTCTGCTTTTATTTCAACTACTCTTTCAAGTGAGCTGTTGTTTGCTTATATTTTCTAAATGAGAAAGAGATAAAAATTCCAAGAAAAGGAAGAACGTTGCTCAAGTACTGGCTAAAGGTTATATGGGCAACTATATGATTTTGTGAAAATGTATTTATTTAGATAAAATTTGTTAATCTTAAGACTAGGGGGGGTCAGTTTATTAGCTCGTCTTCTATGAGAAGCACATGAGGCAGTTAGTGGCTGGAGATGCCGCCATTAGACACCCATCACACTTGGTAGGACTAGAGTATTCTTTGTCATATACACACAGGCATGTAACATATACACATGCACACATACACATACACACAATTAGAAATGCATGCATGAACTTGCATACAAGCACTGACATAGGAAAGCAGCAGTAACAGCAGTACTCTACATTGCCAGAACATACCGCATCAGAGACTCATATGGAGTTAATGTTACAGGTAAGTTTATATTTGTTGCATCCTTTAAATTTCTTCCTTTCTAAATTTGATTTTTGCATGTTTCTTTACACTCACATGCAAGATCGTTTCATTGTTATTATCAGAGACGATACAAAATTCATTTTACTAGCAGTCAGGTCGATTCCTTATACTATCTAATATACAATGTATTGTTGCTATGAATGTTGTCAGTGTATAGGACTTTTTGAATAAGCTAGCTGGTAAGTGTTTTGCTAGCTGCTCATTTTCTCTACATTATTTGATAGACTACATTGCAGGGATTTTACAATTGATATCTATATAATCCAGATACAACCTGCTGCACTTTATTGTATAAGCAAAAAAAATCTTTTATTTTAAATGTTACTAACTGCAAATTATAGTATACAAATGTCTGTACTAAAATTTGTTGGTGATAAATACAATGTAAATTTGTGTATTTCATTATATCAGTGTAAATAGAAAAAACAAACTTAGTTATGAATTTTTTCTAGCTACTAAAGTGTATGTTACTTATCTCCCATAATTTTTGTTACATTTGAATCCCATACACTAAATGTAAGAATTCTTAGAGGACATGTGGTCATTTTAATTAAGAAATCACAACTCACTTTATATTCATACATAGATATATATTACATTTCATATATCTAGATAATAATCTAATTGATTAAAGTAATATTACTTCAATCTCACAATAGTTGTTACATTTTAATATAAATTTTATATACTACATGTAATAATTATTGGGGAAAGAGTTTGTAATTTTTTTTTCAGTCATCATTCTATTTTTGCACATATTTATGATTTGTTGCATTTCTTTTATTTCTTATGAAATCATTTTTTATTTTAAGTTTGTAAACAGATTTAAAAACTAATATCTATTATTTTTCAAGGAAAAATCGTAATTTTAAGATATTTACTTGCAAAATTTGTTATATTTTGGAGGAGATTGAAAAAAAGATAAATATTTTCTACTTCCTCTTATTTTTTACTTCCTGTTTATTTTTCTAAATCATCCTGGTTGTCTTTCAGGTAAAACTTTTTTTTTTCTTTTTTTTTTTATGAGGCTTTTCACTATTCGCTTTTGATTAACTGATGTTCTACCATTATAGAATACTGTCAATTTCTGGTTTTAGCTGTTTTTGCTAGGGACATATAATTTTTAATAACTGTCAAATTGTATCAAATGAGATAATCTGTGAACCCACTGGATCCCCATTATAGCAACAGTCCATGATAATATTGATGCTCCTATTTTGGAAAGAGAGAAAGATAATAATTAATATTTTATACTTAATTCTATAATATCAATAACTTGATTGATTAGAAAATAATATTCAGCATAAACATGAACCCCACAAAATTATCAGTCAGTTGCAAATTGGACTGAAAATTACTTTATTCTTTAAGTTAGAACATTTTCAAGTATATTACTCCAATAAAAATCTTACTATGATATCCCATTTTTGCTAAATTTCAGTTACATGGACACATACTCACACACAGAGATATAATAAGAATTTTAATCATACATAGATATTGAATGAATTATATCAGCTCATATATTTGTTGTTAACATGTTGAAAGGACTGAACAATTTCTGGAACTATCTGCATCTATAAAAGTTCTCATACTAATTTGACCTTGTATTGCATTCCATCTTCTTGGGGAGGTAGAAAAATAACATTATGTTTTTTATCCATGTCTTTGAAGTATCAAGAGAAAAAATACCAGAAACTGATTATTCATATACCGACAAGGTGTTATCTATTTTATATTTACATAAAAGAATTGAGGGAAAAAAGAAGTTCAGTCTACATGAAAAGATTTATAAAAATTATTTTGTATACTAGAAACATTACAGACTAACTACTTCTTCATATTATAAAACTATTGACACAATATTATAGAAAATCTCTTCTTTAAACCATATATTTGGTATATTTATGACTCTTCTTGAGAAATGTCATTAACAATATAGATAATTTGGTTTCACACATATTCACTGGGAGATTATATTCTTTATTTCGCACCTGTTCTTCAATGTACTGTTAACAGATTTAATGAAATTAGCGCAAAATATAAAAATCCCTTTGTTAACAGGTAAAGATTAATTTACTAAAACAGCTGGCATTTACTTGCAAATATACAGTATCAATCATAAATTGGTTCAATCCTTTAAATCTTTTTATAAAATGTTAATTTCCTTTTCAGGTATAGATACCAAGTATTATTATTTCTAGAAGATCATTATACAATCAAAACTTTTTTATTCTGATATATATAATGATACTAGAAGACTGCTGCATAAGAATAATTCATCTCCTTCTTTCCAGTTTTTTCTCTCTCTATCTGTCTCTCTGTATATGCACATACACTCACATGGTATTGCTTATTAATAAGCATGCTCCTAAAAAAAGTTTTATAGAAATTTAATTTTCCTCTAAATCAAAGATACCAGCATTTAAGTGTTTCTAGTAAAACATTATACAAAATGGATATCATTAGGTATTATTCATTACCAAACTCTACAGCACTAAAACTCTATGCCCAAAGAAATAATTGCATTGTATATATATATATATATATATATATATATATATATATATATATATATATATATATATATATATAAGGGTATTCTTTATTTTGTTTTCTTTTGTTGTGATTTTAATGTGGTAGAGTTTGGTTATAAATAATGCCTAAGTATATCTGTTTTGAGTGTATAATTTTCCTGTTGAAATGATAAAATCCTGGTGTTTGATTTAGAAGAAAATTAAGTTATTGTAAAAAAAATGTGAGAGGTTTACTTATTTAAAACTGATACCATAGATGCTTGTTTGCTTAGGTTTTGTGGCATATCAACCTTTGTTGGTTATTTAATGCCAAATCCATTTTTATACAAATGAACAGTTTTATTTCAAACAATTCAGTTTAGCATAGGTACACAGTTTAATTGTCAAAAACATTTATTTCAAGCTATTCAGTTTCGTCAAACAGTTCTAATTAAAAGAATTCAGTTTAGTATAAGTATAGTTTTTGTTTACACACAGTTAAATGTCAAAACAGTTCTATTTCAGGCAATTCAGTGTAGCCTAAGCACAGTTTCCTTGTCAAAAACTGTTCTGCTTCAAACAATCCAGTTAAGCATACAAAAACAATTCCATTTAAAGCAATTCAGTTTAGCATAAGTATGCAGTTTAGTTCTATTTGACCCATAGATAGGACCCTATCAGGTGCTACCACTCCAGGCCAGAGTCGATCTGGGAGCGATGGCAATGAAAGGTACTCCACATTCCCTAAAGCTCCAGCATTACTGGAACCTCACCATGAGATTGTTTCATGTCATATCCAGGACACTCTTTGGGAGAATCTTAACCCTCTGCAGAGAATCAGTCAGTGTATTCTACAGCCGACTGGGCAACCATAGATGCATGGAAATGGTAAATTGACAATATCCTCATTTCTGTCTGTTTATATTAGTAGTGAACTTTCTTATCATTTGTATTTTGATCCACATTTGATTTTTTTTTAATTCATATCTAGTACAAAAGTATTGGAATTTTTTTTTAATAATTGTTGAAATTTCATATCAGCCTTGATAAAATTACTCTTCATTTTAGAGAAATATATTTATTAAAAGTAACATTTAATTTGTAAACTCAAACTTTTTAAGTATAAAAATTCCCTAACATTATCATTGACATACATTTTTATGGGTAACTATATTACCTATATTCAACTGGTCCATTGGCATAATGGTTAAACTGTTCACCAATGGTCTAGGAAATCAGGGTTCAATCCCAGGTCATGTCATATCAAAGACTCAAAAATGGTACTTAATGCCTTCTTGCTTAACACTCAGCATTATAAGGTACATATCAAGGAAAAGTCGAGCAATCCAGGGAAAGGAGCAGCACCCTCCTCTACACCTCGGTGTAGTAGCTATTGAAAAGAGAGCCTTCAGGTTGCCCTTGACTACAGTTGGCCAACTTACGTTTATAACCTGTGCAAAAAATAGCAAATAACTGCAATGTATAAGTAATTTACCAAAATATTGTGTATATATATATATATATATATATATATATATATAACTTTGTTATTCAGTCTGCAGTTTATGTTCAATATATCCTGAATATGAAACTGAAATTAAAAATGATCCTCTGTCTAAGCTATAAAATTCATGGATATGTTTTTACTTCTATAAGATTTTTTTTGTTGTTGTGAGAAAAGAAACTAAACGTATTTACATCTTGTCTTATGTTATCATAATAACAGATTTTCTCAATACTCAATTTGCCTGTCTCTTAACGATGAAATATTTTGGTTATCTAGAAATGTGTTATGCACAAGTAAATATATACATGTACATATTCCATTTTATATGTAAATTATTCGCTCATTTTTATACTTAATCATTTTTGCAAATGCTAGTGAATTAAGACTAGTTTAGCTATTTTACTTAAAATATTGTAATATTTTTCACATAAAATATTTTGTTTTGGTTAGCTGTTTTTAATTTTAATGATACATACTTTTACCTGTAAGAAAAATGTATAGCTGCATCATCATCATCATCATGTCGTGCCGCCAGCACAGATATCCTTGACCATCTCTCGCCACTTCTCCCTATCATTCATCGCCTCCGAAAAACTTAAAAAAAAAACAGGTAACAAGTGTATTTTTGCATAGATTAATATTTCCAAGTTATAAAATAACTATTTTTGAACCATGTGCTCACATCTAAGTAAACTTTATAGAATAAGATTGTTTAATTTTACCATTGCATTGATATTTTTAATCTATTTTTGTTCAGTATTCCTTTTTAGTTCTTACAATGATATTAACACATTGTGCTGGTACACATTTTTCTTACTGATCCTACTTTCTTTAATATGAAATTACTAATAAATATGGTTTTAAAGAATCTTTTTAAAAAAATCTTCTACAGTTAGTTGAGAATTTTTTTAACAATAAAAAACACTTTTTGATAAAAATAACTAAATAATTTTATTAAAGATCCCATCCAAATATAAATAGTTTGATGAGTTTCTCTTAAATTTCAGTCCCGTGATGGTGTTAACATCAAAAAGCAGTAGAGTTTAAGAAAAAAGCAAGTAGAAGAGCCTAAAAATTTATTTAAACTTTATTTTTCAGAGCAAATTTTGTGGTTTGTTACATCACAGAAAGTTACTCAGAATAAAATTATCCAGATGATAATGCCAATTTTATTCAAATTGGTGTAATTTAACAAAAGTTATTACAAAATTTAAGGTGGGTGTCCTTGTGGTGTAATGGTTAAAGTGGAATCGTAGTAAGCGAGTTCAAACTCCAGTTGTGCTATTATGTTCACTTTCGGACAAATACCATTGGGAAAGGTGTGAACCCCCTTATCCTCCCAGCTATGGGTTAAATAGTACCACTACTGTTTTTCTCAAAGGATGACTTTGGCATTAAATAACCTACAAAGGTTGATATGCCATTAGACAAAGAAAGAAGAAACAAAATTTTAACTAACTCTTGGCGCAAAAAGCTGCCTTAATTATATGAAGTACAACAAACATTTGTGTTTCCTCAGTTTTATTTCTTCAGCATGTTATTGTATTAATGATAATCATAATTCTATTGAAAAAAAATAGCTTATTAGTAGATATATATATATGTTCTATTTTTAACTAAATATATCATATATGGCCAATAGATGAATGATAGTAGTTATTAATTAAATAAACAGAGACTACTACTATCTCATAATAGTTTTTACATTTGTTCATAATTTCATAAACTAAATGCAGTAACTATTATTAGACAGATGGTTAATTCTCATGATATAATAATTTGTGAGCTAATCTAGCAGACCATTGTAGTGAGCTCAATTCTAACTGGGTGTTCAATATTTCATACCTTGTGGATAGAGGTAGTAGTTTTAAATAAGTAAATCTTAACTCACTTTTATAACTGGATGATAACTGATTTAATTAATATTACTTCTGTCCTGTACTAGTTATTGCATTTGCATACATATTTCATACACGAAATGTAATTGTTAATATGGGACAAAGATTGTAGTTTTAAATAAATACAGAATTCTTAATACTGTGTGTGTGTGTGTATGCGTGTGTGTGTGTGTGTGTGTGTGTGTGTGTGTGTGTGTGTGTTTAAATCTTAGACACAAAATGTAGCAACTATTATGGGACAGGTGGTAAAACAATCATCAATTAAAATAAACTATAAAGATAGACTAACTTGAAGAACTGGAACTTAAAGTTTCTGACTTTAAAATTTTAATTTTTCTGTTCATGTTCTATGATTAAATAAAAACAGATATTGCACTTTGATCTGAAGCCTAAAAATTGAATATTTTACATCCTAGATTTTAAATTGTTCATACAAAACAGACTTTTTTTTTTCTCTATTCACGGTTGATTTGTTTATTTTATTCAAATCCCTTTTTTTAAGCTATTTTTCTATTATTATTTATGTTCTAAGGAATTTGAATAATCTCTGTATAATAAAATAATTAAACTATATGATCATTCATTTTTCATAAAACCTTTTTGAAAAAAATTCAGTATATAGACAAAGATTTGAAAAGCCATTTTATTCATTGTGATGATGTATTTGCATACTAATAATTAAATACATTTTCATAAAGATGCCTTGAAGATATTTTACTGAATTCTACTGATATTTCTCCCAGATTATTTTAATGAAATTATTTTCATCAGATAACTTTAGCTTTTTGTTGCATGCACTAATTAATCATTTTATTCTATTTATGCGTCAAAATGGTTTCTAATTTTATTTGTAATATTCTTTACCAAAAGTATTAATGATCTAACCAGTAATTGCATTTCACATGACTATATTTTGTTTTGTTTTTTTTTTTTACTCTACATAAATAAATCTTCCTTTCTACATTAGAATGGATCATAACTGTTTTACTGCCTTATTTAAATAAATAAATGTTTTCACTAGTATAATGAAATATGTTTTACTCACCTATGTATATAAAGAAATCTTCCTGTCTCTACCATAGTGAATTTTAAATGTTTTACTCTCTTATATACAGGAATATACCTTTCTTTCTTCTGTGTCATTGATTATAATTGTTTATGCTATTGTACAGGGTGTTTTAAAAATTAGATGTCATTTTGTAATTTAATAAGTTGACCAATTCTTCAAATGATCTCAGATTTTAATTGCATCTGTAGAAACAACTCAAAAGTTTGTTTAATGTTTAAATGTCTTTATTTTTCCAGTGAATGGCGTTGTCATACCTGAAAAAAAAACATTACACATAGATTTTGAGTTGTTTTTACATGTGCTGTTAAAATTTGACATCATTTGAACAAGAATTGATCATCAAGTTATTAGATTTGGAAATGGTATCAATTTTTTTCTAACACACTGTATTATAAAATTCATTCTTAAAATTGTGCATCTTTTAATTAGAATGTATATTCATTAGCTTATTTTTATTATACATTTATTTTTCTTATGAAAAAATATCATCTTTTGTTTAGTTTACAATTAGTATGGATTTATTTGATCAACAAATATGAGATTTGGAAAATTAATATGAAATGATTTGTTTTGAAATCAGTAAACAAATAGTTTTATACAAATTTGTCATTTGATCTAAAAAAATTTATTTTAAGGACTTAGATGCTCTATTTGTGATAAATTCTTATCAAAAATGATGTAAAAAATGAAAAAATAGTGATATATATTTACAAATCAATGTATGAGTGTCAGCAGAAAAGTTCATCGACAGACTAAGATATTCTTATGGAATATGACCAAATGAGATTTTTCAAGATAGTTCTCTTTGTGGTCCACACACTTCTTTCATTGGTATTGCAGTGCTTGGATCCTATTGATCAAAAAAGTCATCAACAAATAACAAGACATCATATGAACTTTTCAATACACCCTATGCTGTCAAAAATTATGGTAGTATTTAAATGATTTTGCAGTTGTATTGTACTTATATCATCATCATCATCATCATCATATCGTGCTGGTAGCACGGATATCCCTGACCCTCTCTCGCCACTCCTCCCTATCGTTCATCGCCCTAGGTAGGTCTTCAGGACAACATCCTGTATCCTTTAAAATTGAAAGCATTATATCACACTGCATATATTCATGTATTTAAAAAAAAACAAAAGAAAACAAAGTAAATGAGGAATGCAATCAAGAGGTTGGCTTTGATGATCCATTTAAAGTTGACAATCATATTTTGTCTGTTGTATCGAAGGCAAATGGAATGATTGGCTATATTTTATTTCAAGGGAAGCAAATGTTATTTTAAAGATATATAAACCCTAATAAGACCTAATATAGAATATCTTACTCAAGCCTGGGCTCCAGTATGAAGGCATGGAAATTGGAGTGTAATATTGAGATTGGAGGGCATACCAAGAAGAGTGACAAAAATAATAAAAAGAATTAAAGATTACAGTTATTGGGAGAGATTGGAAAAATTAGGATTAACTACTTTGCTAAAAAGAAAAATGAGAAGTGAGCTAATTGAAACTTTCAAAATGGTTAATGGAATTCCTACTTATTGTCAACATTTTTTCAATATTTTTCCTTCAACTGGAAATTCACTGTCAAGGCAGATTTCAAGAACTAAATCTACTAACCAATTGGATTTTTTTGCTAATATATTTTAATATTTGCTAATATATTTTTGAAACAAATTGCCTTATTGGATCAAAAGTTGCTATAGTGTAGAAAAGTTTAAGATTAAATTAGATGAATTCAGAAAAAAATGATAAGTAAAATGATTTAAGAGGGCACATTATTTGGAACAATTCGATGAATTACTTCAAAAGGTCTTTACTCATGGAAATGAAAACCAAATTACTTAATCACTCTTCATTTTGGGAATAACTCATATAATTATTTACAAGCTTTAGTGAATAAAATGATTTTTCACAGGAAGCAGATGTAGTAATTTGGTTACTTCTGCCAGAGCTTGATTTAGCTAAAGTTCCTGTATTATCTCTGTGACTTCTTGGATGTTTGAAACCTACTTTGCAAAATCTGCTGTATAAACTGATTTCAACTCACATTTCAATACATTCAAAGTTGAAATACTTCCTTTGAAAAGTTTTTTTTATAAGTGCGAAAAAGCTTCAGATTTAACAATTCAACAAATCTGAATCTTCCCATTGTTTTAAATCTTTGGTCAACATGAACAATAACTTTATCTAAACTATTGTTCAAAATTGAATAATAAAAAATTTTTTCCTCTAAATCTGTCCAACTATAAGTCCTTTGAATAGATAAGTCTTTGATTTCAGCAGCATGAGGGAATAAAAACATCATCACTTTAGTAGAGAGTTCTGCTGGCTTAATATGGCTGGAAAGCTAGTAAAAGAATTTCTACATTTTGATGGCTTTCTCTAGGATTCCCACTTCATTATTCTGTCTCTTGCACACAGCTTGAAAGGAATAATAAAACAGCAAAGATTAAAGCTACAGCATTTTTTGACCATGGTGAAAAAGCAAGCAAAAATATTTTGGCTTTTCAGTAGCTGTATCTCTTTCACCCTCTCATGTTCTGACTCATTCTCCCTACTCAGAGGCAATAAGGAAGCTACTAAATTCATTGCTTTTACTTGTGTCTTTTCTCTCAATTAGCTGGTTACACTCCCAAAATAATATCACCTGTAACAATAATCCTAAGAAATGAAGAAATGGGAAATAAAAAAAATACAAGTACAAAGACGATTGTGATAATTATCATTAATTAATTTTATATTGTACAAAATTATCTATCCTAGAAAAATTGTTTGGCAAGTAGTGAATGCATTGCATACATGGACACTTTGCCTCAGGTGTAAGTGTATATAAGTATGAATATAAAAACATGAGATCCTCTAATTTATTGTGGCAATATTTTCTGTCAGCCATCTTCTGTTTGTTTATCTGGATGTTAAAAATAATTTATGACATAATGATTTTTGATTTTTCAAGTTTAAAGTAACAGAAAATATATTATATTATATTACCTGGGAAAAAATATTACTGTAGTAAGAGATTCTCTCATTGTCTAAATCCCCTATCTATTTATAATGGAATATTCTGGTTATATAAAAAAAAATGTTATGTATGTACATATATGTAAACCTTGACCTTATAATACAAAGGATGTCTAAAAAGATGCCGATTAAGTCTTATTCTATAATAAAATCATTGAAATATGAATTATAAAGAACAAATAAAATTTTGTGAGTACTTTTAAGATGTCTTGTTAAACTGAGACTGTTGCCTATCTTTAAGTAGATTACTTTATTTTACTGAAGAATTTTTTACTGAGAAAAGTAACTTTTTTTTTCTGAGTATTTTAAAGTTTCTACATGTTTTGAATCTATTTATCAAAACATACACTAAACCTAAGTAAAGTCTTAAAAACAGTAGGAAACAAGACAGAAGATGGAGACATGAGATAGAAGGGTTTGCTGGTAAAATATGGCAGAGATTAGCATAGAAATGTTTTATCATAGAAGGAATTAAGAAAGACTGTTGTTCAGCAATTAATGCAAAATGGCTGTTGATAATGATGATGATTTTAATTATTTTCACATATATTGTTTAAGAGCAAATAAAATGTTATAAATAAAATTGAAGCTGTTAACCTGAATAAGAACTGGAAAGATAATTTTCTCTGTATTCTAAATATTCAGGATTCAAAAGTAACAAGGTTTCTGTTTTTTTAACAGTGTCAATTTTAAACAATTTATCTACGTCAACCTTGTAAATGGAAATTTTTATATATTGACAAGGATTCTTTCTTAGTATAGTATAATAGTTATGTATGTATGCATTTTCAATATTGTATGCTGACATAGTGACTGTTTTTGGAAAAGTATAAAAAATCTACTTGAAAAAAATTCAGAAATGTGTAACTATGATTGTACCTGATTTACAGAATATGAGTCATGAGAACTGGCCGAAAGAATTAGGTTTAACAATGTTAGAAAGCAGTCGTCTTCTAAGCTTAGTTTAGTTTAACACAAG
>OY757908.1:104657800-104700300 GCA_963585895.1 Sepioteuthis lessoniana
ATTCTTAAGGATCTTAGGAAAAAGCCTATTAGAATACCTCTTTTTATTTTGTTGCTGCAGTTGGGAAAATAGTGAATATAATCATTTCTACTGTTGGTTTTGTGGTGGACTTGGAATTCTAATTTGTCATTTTTGTTTATTAATAGGATATCTAGGAAAGGTAAGGAGTTATCTTTTTCAAGTTTGTAAGTTTTATGGTCAGTTCTATGTTGTTTAGTTTATTGGTGATAGTTTCTATATTATGTTTGTTTGGATAGATGATTAGAATATCATCAATATATCTAAAGAAATACATGTATTTGGGTAGGATATATATATATATATATAGTCACACAACCTGAAATAAGAAATTCCATTGTTATGATAAAACAAGGCATTTATAAACGCTAGTTTCTTTTCTAACAAATCAAACAAATTTATATACAAATTCTAATATATCCATGGTGTTTGTATTGATATCCCGATAGACTACACAATTTAATCTTTCTTTTTTTATCATCTTTCACTAACTTTCTATACTTCATTTTTTTTCTTTTTATTCATGACTTCATGTTCTTTCTCTTTTTTCAATTTTTCTATGCTTTCCTCTTCCCATTCTTTCTTTCTGAGTAATTGACTAATTTCAAAGGATTTCAGTCAACTGATCCCTCAATGGTTTTAACTTACCAACATAATTGATGCCACCATCAGTCTTCTTCCTTCTCTCTGTCATTTTGCATTCTTTCTCTCTTTTACTATTTCTCTTTTCTTCCAACTAATTCTTTCTTTGCTTGTGTGCTTTCTTTCTTTTTTTCTGTTTATTTTAATGATTTCCAAGGATTTGATTTGACCATTACTGCTACATTCTCAACTGACCAACATAATTGATGCCACTGACTGAAGTCTTAGACAAGTTCCAATCCATATAACTTGGTAGACTACATTACTTAAATCTCTCTCTCTCTCTCTCTCTCTCTCTCTCTCTCTCTCTCTCTCTCTCTCTCTCTCTCTCCTAGAGTAATTTGAAAGGATTTTTCTCTCTCTTCTTTCACTTTTTTCCCCTCTTTCACTGTAATTTTTTACTTCTGTCTTCTTTCTCAGCATCATATTGTGTTTTTTCTCTTCTATTTAAATTCTCTTTCCTTCAAACTTATTCTTTCTCCACTTTTTTCTGATACTTTCTTTCTTTCTTTCTTTCGTTTGTGGACTTGAATAATTAGAAAGGATTTTATTCAACTGATGCTTCTGCATTTTCAACTCCCTAACACAACTGATGCCATCATTTTGAATACATAAGCATGCAGAAATGCCAACCCTTGCATAAATAATCTTGACATTTATGATGGCAATTATACTAATACAATTATCATAAAATCAAATTTTATCTATTTCTTTCTCTAATTTTCTTTTTCAACCTTTTGGAAATTAATATAATGTATTAACATATGAATTTATTATTTTCATTATCCTCCGTAATGATTTAGTCTAATTTTCAATCCAGAAAGTGACTGAGTAGTCAACACCATGGAAAAATAGAACTGGCAATCTAAGTTCAATTCCTAGCAGAGAGAGTTTGTGTACACTTTTCACTGATGCCTTTGAGAAGAGGCATTAATCTATGCTCTGCCTCCAGATATAAATAAAACAGCAGAGCAGACTGGGCTCTCTAGCTTTGTTTCATAACCAATCAAGGAGAAGGACAACACTTAATTGAAATTCTATCTGGTAAAATCTACTTGCTCTGATGGTTAGTGTGTAAGCTGAAGGACTGGTCCGATAAATCATTTTCTCTCAGTTTTTCTGTCACTTAAAACCTTCAAAGATCCCCGTTCATTTTTCATTATATTTTGCCTAAATTTTATTGATAGATTTTATCAGAATTCTAATTTTTGGGTTGAAAAAAAATTTTTTTTAACAAATGATTCTCACTCTCTTTAGATTACTGATTAATTGAAGTGCTCTTTCTTTCAAATTTTTTTTTTTTTTTTGTATTTACATGAACTTGTTTTCTTTCCTTTTGGTTTTTAAATCTGCTGTTTTAAAAGGAGGTTTCTACAAAATGAGCTTAGTAAAAGCAAAAAACTGAAGATAATTCTAAGAGCTATTTTAAGTTGAGCAATGTATGTAATCTTGGCAGTAACAAGGAAAATAGAAATAGAAGAATAGAAGTGAAACTGGAGAATGGTGTTCATGTTCTGCCTTGAACAATTTACATTGGACTAATGCCCTTGGGAAAAGTGTGAATCCACTTCTCATCCTCTCCCCACATCTTCCTATGGAGCCCTTTAGCTTTGTATAAGGCAATTTATCTTGACAATTAGATGATAAGTCAAATCAAGTCTGGGAGTGTTCCTTACTACTGCTTCCATGTAACTTAGTATAATTTGTCCCATGTTACTTTGGAGAGGAAATGGGCATTGTCAAATAACCCCTACTGTTTTGATTGATGCCATGAATAGTAGCCCAGTCAGCTAAGGCTTTAGAATATGCTGATTGCATCTCTGCAGAGGGCTAATATCCCCTAATGAATATTCTGGATATGATACTAAACCATCTCATGGTGAGGCTCCAGCCCTGGAGCTTTAGGGAATGAAGAGTACCCCTTTACTGCCATTACTCCCAAGTGCACTGTGATCTGGAGTGTTAATGTTATTAGGGTCCCATTTAGGAATCAAATAAAAAATATTTGATCATTTTCCATTCTTGAAACCATTTAAAAATGTTACCTACAAACTATATCAACAGGATTTAGCACTAAATAACCTACAAAGCTTTCTATGCCATAAAACACAACCAAACCAATGCAATGATCTTTTAATTTAATAAACACTGGTGTGTTTTCCTAGGCTTTCCAAAACATAGGTGTTATGAGTTAAAATCTCAGTCACTCTATCTGGTGAGTTTTGAATATACAGATTGCATCCTCCATAGAAAGGTATTCTGAATATGACACTAAACAGTATCCAATGATAAGGCTCCAATTCTGGAGCCTTGGAAAGTGTGGAGTAACCGTTCATTACCATTACTCCCAGATCCACTCTGATCCATAATGTTAATACCTGTTACACTCCTATCTATGTGAAAAATTATGAGTAATGGATCCTAATGTTTGAAACCATATAACTGTGCAAACAAATGTTTATTATTGATAAATAAAAGTGTGATTTAAAAAAAAATGATTGCAATGAAATGGGGAAAATTAAAATAGTTATGATTATAACCAAGCATTTACAAATGAGTCAAATTTCAGCATTAAATAACCCATAAGAGGTTGATATGCTGTAAAAATAGACCAAACAAAATCTCACTTGGAGCTTATTCTTTATTATTTCTGATTTGCAAAAAAATGAACATAAAAAAACATAATAATAATAAGTAGTCGTAGTAGTTGTTGTATTATTATTATTATTATTATTATCGTCTTCGTCTTCTTCTTCTTCTTCATAATAATAATAATAATAATAATGATCTGAAATGCTTTGTCAAAAGTAGATAAAAAATCTGTTTGTTTTTTGCTCTTTTATTTAAAGTCATTTTTTATTGTTTCATCTTATATAAGAAAATTTCATCATTGGTTGTAACTCCTATCAGTATATTTTCATCATTTTAATGTTTATTTTTTATCATTGATTTATATCTCTATATAAGTACTATTATCTTTGTGCCAGTAAAATGAAATTGATATTTTAAGTCCTTACTATTACTAGAATATTTTAATATAAGAGTTTTATATATATTCTTCATTATATTCTTTCTTTGCTTTTTGTTTAGCATGATCTCTTACCATGTGATCAGTATAAAAGAAGGTAGTGAATATATCCATTCAATCAAACAAAATCTTGTTAGTTGATACTTAACATATATATTATTTAAGATTTTCTTGTGGAGATGATTAGTTCCAAATAGTGCAATTTTTGACTATCTTGTAAATAGGGTCTACCAAGGATTTTGTAAATGTGCTTGTTTTTACCTTTTTCAATCATACCTATGTCTCCAATTATTATTGATATAACCATAATTTTCAGGTGCCACTTGTTTTCAATTTCTTGGGTAGTAGTAGTAGTACAACTACTACTACTACTACTTTAACAATATTGTTTTTTGGATTTTGATTTTCATGTGGTTATTAATTTATATTTCACTAGAAAATTGTTTATTTAGGCCAATGTTTTGATATCTTTGAGGCCAAAAAAATCAGCTATGTACAAACTTAATAAAACAGGCAGCAAAAAATATATATTTGCCCTTAGAATAATTTTTAAAAAATTGAATGGTAACTATAAAAATCTATTTTAACTTAGGGTAATATATTAATGCATCTTTGTTTTTGTTGTAAATCTCTTTTTGATATTTCTATTTATGAAATTGCATAAAACATTCAATTTTTATTTTTGTTGTGAACATTTCTTTTTTTTTATTCAACAAGTTCTAATAGGATCTGTTTTGGTATCAATGGTTCAACACTATACTACTGAAGGCTTCCATAAAAGAGTGTTATTAAAGATGCAGTAGCATTGATTTATTTTTCTGTACTGATTGTATTAATTTAGTTTCCTAGAGGAATAACATTATGCTATTCTGTATGAATTATATTTAATTTGAATTATATTAAATTAGCTTCTTGTGGGAAAATCATTGTTTTGTCTTATAGGAATAACATCAATACATCTTTTAATTAAACCAAATTTTATGGCACTGTTCTGTTTATCTTTTTATTCTTAACTTCTGCTTCCATATCATAGATACTGTGAATGTGTTGAAATATTCTCTTGATTATCTAATCAATTTGGGGTATTACAGATAAAAATTAATATACAATCACATCTGGTATTTTCATATAATAGATTAATCTGGTGCCTCAGCTCAAATTGTAGTAAACCCTGTCTTGATTTTATTGATAAATTATTATTTTTCATTTGTCTTTTGTTTTCATATTTCATATCTTTGTCACACCACAATTCAGTCAATCAGTAATTAAGGTCCTTTATTTTCTGCAGATTTTTCTGATCAATGATTTATCAAGAATCAATTCTCATGCAAAGAAGTTAATGTTAAATTCCCTAAGCCGAATTGAGTGGTCAGTTAATTCAGTTTTAGGCAGAGATGTAGTACTAAAAAAAAGACAGAAAAAGTGAGTCAATACAAGACTGCTTACTCTAATGAGTGTTGGAAGCATGCTTAGTATGATAGTTATCTTTGTTGAAAATGGAATTAGCGTCCCAAGTTCAAAACCTGGTTGAGGCTGCTTGTATTTTGTATCTCACTTTGCACTAATGCCCTTTGGGAAGGTATGAATTCATCCGTTCTCTCTCCAGCTCTGGGTAAAATAATTGAGCAGACGGGGTTCTTCTGCCAAGGTTAGGCAACCAGTCTAGGAGAAGGAAAACTGAATTCAGACCAGTTTTACTCTGCTCCAAAACTGGCCTTATGTCACATCTTGTATTTTGTGGAGGGGTTGGGTAAATGCATAATCTAGTAAATGCATAATCAGATGAGCCAAACAAACCATTTGAGACAAATAACATATAAATAGAATAAGGATTTTAGTAGTATATAGATACTGAAAGAATACTGTTCTTCTTCTCATATAAAGTAAGGGAAAACAATCTCCAGGCATTCACACTGTACCACCACAGCTTGGAAATACCTATAAGCTTATAGAAATACCAAAAATTATATATCTATTCAAATGAGAAAAAGAAAAATTCTTACATTACTGACAGTGGTTATTGTAATCTATATACTGATTAAGGCAAGGAGTTGTCTTATTTGACAATTACCTCTTTTAAATTACTGTGATGTTGAATTGTATACTAGAACTTAGAATGTTTTTGTATACTAGTATATATGCATTAGTAGTTCACAACAGAGTGCTAAGAATTGGTATTACATAGATGATTCTCATAAAGGTCTCCATATGTCTTGTCCCCACAGCTCTAAACATCAGTAAACAAGTAGTCATGAACCAGTTCAACTACCCCCAGAGAAGGTGCGATAGACTAGTCCACAACAAATTGTTATTATTTAAACTATTTATATGTTGTCCTAGGTATGACATTAAACTACATCTAATGGTGAGGCTCATGTCTTGGAGTTTTGGGAATATGGAGTACTCCTTCATTATCATTACTCTCAGATCCACTCTGACCCTGAGTGGTAGTATCTTTTAGGGTCTCATCTATGGGTCAAATAGAAATATTTAATACTTTTCTGTATTTGGTAACATTTAACTCTGTGCAAATGAATGAATAATGTTGTATAGAATTATTAGTGTTAAATAGCAATACTTGGAACCATTTAACTGTGTGCAAACAAATGAGCTCTGGCTCATTTAAAAATGTTGCCTATAAAGTATTTATTTACAAATCATATTTAATATATATATGTATAAGCAGGATTTGGTATTAAATAATATACAAGGGTTATGCCATAAACTACAATCAACCAACCAACCTATTTATGTCTTAGATTATTATCTTCATCTTGGTTGTTATATCTGCAATTAGATTGGTTGTTATATTCACAAGTCATAGACAGTGGAATAAGAACAATCTGTCTTCATGGATTGAATAAGAAACAATAAGTGGAATAAGAACAATCTGTCTTCATGGATTGAATTTCTGTTTGAAATTCCTTGTGGGTTACCAACTTCAACAAAAGGCATCTGAAGTCTTGAAGGTACATTGGCTAAAATGTAACAACCAAGATAAGGACAATAGTTTGAGACATGTAAATAATAACATATTCTTATTTCTCATCAAATCTTGGTAGTAAGGGAAAGTCAAGAAAATTAGCAAGATGGCAGTGTGTAATAATTAGGATTTTCTCCAGCTCTTCAGTCAGATTCACGTGTCTTGTTTTAAAGGTTCAGACACTTTTTACTAATATTTGTAGAATTCTCATTAAAAAATGTTAATGTTAAATTCTATGAGAAGTTGAGTTTGCTTGGCAATTCATGAATGTATTTGATAACTTGAATTATCATTTGAAGAAGAATAAAATTATTTTTTTGCAGGTGTGTAATAATAATAAAAAATAGAAGTGGAGGAATGCATTGTTGTCTTCTTTAGCAAGTATAGCAGCAGTCTGGTGAGCAAAGGAAGCCTCTTCTTCTGCACTTCTTAAACAGTCCTAGTGTCATTCATTCTCATGGCTTTATCAATATTTCAGCAAATTTGAGGATAGAAACAGAAAAAACAATTTTAGTAGTAATAAATAGTGAAGGAACACTATTTTCCTCCTTAAATGAATTAGTAATTTACTAAGTCTAGGGCACCCAGTAAGAATCTAAGTTACTCACAATAGTCTGGTAGCCTAACTTGCTAACCATTACATCATATGAGATATTCTTCCTATTGTCAAACAAAGTAAGGGAACATAATTCCCAGAGATTAACACTGCCACTACTAAAAAATACTTGTAAGTTCAGAGAAATACCTAAAATTACATATTTATAAGAAAAAGGAAAATGTTGTCATTACTGACAATAAATATGGCAACCTATGTAGTGGTTAAAGCAAGAGGGAGTTCACTAATTTCACGGAAAACCTTTTTTCTGTGCTGAGAAGTTTTTATTACACTAATTTCGTGTTTTGAATGATTGTCTTCATCTTGGTTTTTTATATTTACAAATGATACAAGATAGCCCAAGGCATGAACTGTGGAATGAGAAACATCTACCTCCATGGATTGAATAAGTGTTCATTTTGAAATTCTTTTAGGTTACTGACTACTAAGACAAAAATCACTTGAAGAAGGCCAGAGGTTACAGTTTGGTCTGGTTGGGTTTTATCGCATATCAACCATTGTAGATTATTTAATGCCAAATCCTCTTTATGCATATATATTAAATATATATAATTTGTCAACATATTTTGTTAATAACATTTCTAAATGAGCCTGGGCTCATTTTTTTACACACAGTTAAATGGTTTCAAGTCTTTCTATCTAATATGAATAATTCTATTTACTATTAATCATTTATTTGCAGTTAAATGGTACCAAGTATTGCTATGTATCCCTAAAAGTTCAATTAAACATCTGTCATTTATTTACACACAGTTAAATGATCAAAGTTCTACTTCTAACAATTCAATATCGCATGGGCCAGTTGTTCATACACAGTTTAAATGTCAAACAGTTGTATTTGACCCATAGAGAGGACCCTATCAAGTGCTACCACTCCTGGTCTGAGTGGACCTGGGAGCAATGGCAATGAAGAGGTACATATTCCCCAATGCTCCAGGACTGGAACCTCACCATCAGATTGTTTAGTGTCATATCTAGGACACTTATTTGGGGCAGGGGTCTTATTCCTCCGCAACTGACTGGGCAATAGAGATTACAGTCATAGGATTGTTATAAATGTAACAAACAAGATGTGCAAATACCATAAATAACAACCTATTTTTATTGTTCATCAAAGCTCAGTAGTAAGAAAAGGTCAAGAAAATTAGCAAGAATTCTCTCTAATTCCTCTATCTGATGCAGATTTCTTGTTTTAAAAGATGCAAACTCTTTCTACTAAATTGTATTGAATAAAATCTAATTTAAAGAAGTTAATTTACAATTTCATAAGAGAAGATGAGTTTGATTGTCAATTCATGAATGAACTAGATAACTTTAATTACCATTTGAAGAATAATATATTCAATTTTGAAACAGGTACTCACCATATAGTGCTTATTTCTCTGACTGCAATGTTTAAATTTACATACACTATATTCTTGATATTGAGAACTTTTTCTCCATAAATAACCATATGATCTTAAGATAATTTACTATATGAGAATAATTTTAGCATCCAACTACTTACACAATCCTGTTTCATCAGATATTGCTGTTTTAAAAAGGATTAGAACTGGCTTCCTTCTTTTTTTTTTTCTTATCTTCAAATTGACACTGACTCATCTAAACTTCATCTAGATGTCTATAAAAGAATATGTGTTTGATTGTCAATTCATGAATTAAATAGATGACTTGAATTACTAGTTGAAGAATAATAATCAGTTTTTGGCAGGGATGTAGTGATTAGAAAAAAGAAACTGGGAATACAAGGCTGCTTTCTTTAGCAAGGATAGGTTTGGTTTCTTTGTTTAATGGCATATCAACCTTCATGGGCTATTTAATGTCAAAGCCATCCTTCTAGAAGAACAGTAGTGGTACTATTTGACCCATAGCTGGGAGGATAAGGTGGTTCATACCTTTCTCAAGGGTATTTGAAAGGGAATTTAATAGCATGATTGGAGTTCAAACTCACTTACTACGATTCTGCAATTCAGCGCTTTAACCATTGCACCATGAGGGCCCTCCTATTTAGCAAGGATTACAATCAGGTGAGCAAAGTAAGCCTTTACTGCAATGTTTCTGAAACAGTTTTAACATCATTTACTCTTGAGTCTTTATTGAAAATTTAATTCAACCATGACTAAATTTCCTGCTATTTTACCCATTTTGGGTTCCAAGTGTATTAGTATGAAGTTAATGCCAACAACCTTAATTAAAATTTGAACTTGGTTCACCACTTCTATTTTCCACACTGATAACCATTACCACAAGCATGACTAACTGGACTTTTTAACAGTGGTACAGAGTAATCAGTCTAGGAGAAGGACAACTGTGAATTCAAACTCTGCTGACATTCCAGATGGCAGGGATGATAGTACGTGTTCAGATTCCATGTATGTCTCAAATAGTTTTGTTTGATAATTAATCATAATAGATAGGAATACTTGATATAACATGATGTGCAAATTGTATTAAGAACTCTTACTTAAAGCTATAATTGTTTACTCAGGAATATTATTGTTAGTTACTTGAAACCATATAAGTGCTTGCAAATTATTGATGTTAGAATTATTTGAAATCATAAAACTGTCTAGAAACTAATGATTATTAAATAGGAATAGTTACTTTATATCATATATTTGTACATTAGCATTAGGAATACTTGATATAGAGGTGCCCGTGGTGTAATGGTTATCGTCGCAGGAAATGGACACAGCGACACGAGTTCGAATCCTGGACGAGACTGATTGCATTTCACATAGCACTAATACCCTTGGGAAAGGTATGAATCCAATTATTCTCCCTCCAGCTATGGGTAAATAGTAGAGCAGACTAGGTTCTTCAGCCTTGGTGAGGCAACTAGTCTAGGAGAAAGAAAACTCTGAATTCAAACCTGTTAAACTCCGCTTAAAAGATTGACCTTGTGTCATATCCTGCCCGAGCGGAGGGGTTGGTAAATATGATTAGGAATACTTGATGTATGATTGTGTACAAACTAATGATTATAGACTAAAGTTGAATGGAATATTAAAAATATAGTTATGATTGCAAACATTTGCAAGAATCTAATTTCTGCATTAAATAACTCGTAAGCTATATGCCATTAAAGAAATGAACAAAACTAAACCAACCATCAAACTTGGATGAGATCTTCAAGAAACCACTCCACTATTGATCCCCAAAAATATCATGATGATACACAGTTTACCGATGAAAGGATACTGTTAAGGAGCTAGGATCCCCCGAGTCCTGAGGAGACATGGCAATCTAATTCCAAAGATACAGGATATTTCCCAGATTTATTGTAATATAACCTTTTAATTGAGGCATGAAGATATAAAACTAATTTAACTGATATTACACAAATGGAAGAATAAGACATGACTGATAAAAAACTTAAGGAAATTTAATACAGTCAAAATAAATATTATGAAGTATTATTTATTATCAAAGTCTACAGCATTCCATTCTGACACTATGCAGTTTCTCAATTGTTCATCTTCTTGGATGATCATCCTTTTTCTACTTTACATTTCAGTATGTGTTTATATTTTTGTTTAGAGTTTTAGTGTGATAGAATTTGGTGATAAATAGTAATAATATCCGTTTTAGTTTTTCTAGTATAATATTCTACTCGAAATTATAAAATCTTGGTATCTTTGTTTTAGAAGAAAATTAATTTTTTATTAAAAAATTGTTTGGAATGTACTTATTGGTGATGATATATATATATATATATATATATATATATATATATATATAATTATTATTATTATTATCATTATTATCATTATTGTTTTTTATCTTCCATATTACTTTTACTCCATTCTATTAGCTAAAGGCTCTGTGATGAAACACGTTTTTTAACAGAAAACTTTTCAAAATGTTTGTGCCACAAAATTATATATTACATACAGTATAAGAAATTCTTATCAAATTGTTGCAGAATAATTAGATATTGTTTTTTTATCAATTACATAAAAATTACATTTAAAAATATTGCTTTCTTAACCCTGGAAATACAGAGTGGGACAGAAATCATAGAAAAGTCAATAATGATATGTTTTTGATAGGCACATTACTTCTGCCCTATGTATATATTCATATTGTTATTATTGACTGTCCACCTATTTCTGCCCCATCCTATATATTCTGTAGATAGAACTGATTCATTTTGTACGATTACTAAAAAATTTTATAATTCTGCAATTTTTTTTATTTTTTTCTAGATGATGTGAAGCCAGACATCAAGAAACTATTTGCTTATTCTTCCCAATGACTAGAGACATGATTATTCCTGTGTGTTTCGTGTTGACTCTTCTCTCTGTTTGCGAGTGTGTAGACCTCACTTATTATATACAGGAAAATAAAGGACCAGATACATTTATTGGTGACATTGCTGCTGATACACACTTGATGAACAATATCCCCCTTCATGAACAACAATTGATCAGTTTTAATTTATTGCAACGAAAAGCAACCAGTTCTTCCTTATTTCGTGTTTCGAAAAGAACTGGAAAATTATATACTGCTAAAAAACTGGATGCTGAATCCCTTTGTACATTTAATAAAAAATGTTATGAAATGGTAGATGTGGCTGTGAGGAAGGCAGAGTCCTTTATGAAGATTTTGGAAATCAAAGTTGTCATTGAAGACATTAATGACCATAAACCAGAATTTCCTCAAAAACTCATCAACATTGAATTCTCTGAAGGTGATAGAAAAGGAATGAAGAAATTAATACCAAATGCAATTGATAGGGATGTTGGTCCTCTTAATTCTCGAATTGATTATCAACTTATGAAAAATAAAGATGAACCTTTTAGTTTGGATGTTTCTAAAAGAATAGATGGAACATCAGAACTTGGCATAAAATTAGAAGAAGATCTTGATAGGGAAAAACGAAGCAGTTATTTAGTTCATGTGATTGCCAAAGATCAAGGAAGTCCACCAAAGCAGAGTGTTTTAGATGTTCATATTTCTGTTACTGATGTCAATGATAACCCACCAGTTTTTTCACAGAATGTTTATAATGTAACAGTTAGGAATGAACCAAGTGAAATATCTCCAATTGTTATTCTATCAGGAAAAGATTTAGATGCTGGCAAATATGGCCAAATTAAATACCATTTTAGCTCCAAGACATCAGATATTGCTAAATCTCATTTTAAATTGGATGATAAGACAGGAGAAATATTTCTTTTTAAAAAATTCTCTTTCGGTCAAGAGTTATTTCATGAATTATATGTTAAAGTAACTGATGGTGGTAATCCGCCTTTGAGTTCTATTGCAATGGTACTAGTAAATGTGGTCAATGAAAGGAACAATCCTCCAAAAATTGATGTGAATTTTGTATCTGCCTCTGAAGGACAAACTGCTACAATTTCTGAAGACATCAAAGTTGGCAGTTTCATTGCTTATGTGAAGGTCATAGATGAAGATTCTGGACGCAATGGAGATGTCACTTGCAATTTGAATCATGATAAATTTCAGCTCCAGAAACTCGACATCAAAAAGTACAAGATAATTGTAAAAAAGCCAATTGATCGAGAGGCACAAGATAATCATGATATTGCAATCACTTGCCAAGACAAAGGATCTCCACCTCTTCACAGTGAGACTAAATTCTCTGTCCAAGTGACTGATGTCAATGACGTAAAACCCCAGTTTGGTGAACGGACAGTCAAACTATCAATCTCAGAAAACCAGAAAGCCAAGTCGCAAGTTGGTTGGATCAATGCCACTGATCCTGATCTGGGTCCTGGAGGAAGATTGACCTATTCTCTTTTAACAAGCAACAAAGAACAGTTTTTTCCATTCCGCATTTCGGACAATGGTCTAATCTCCACAATAATGTCATTGGATCACGAGTTCCAAAAGCTTTACAAGTTTCAGGTTTTGGTTGAAGATAATGGGACACCATCTTTGAATAATACAGTGAATGTGGAGATTGAAGTTACTGATGAAAATGATAATGCTCCATATTTTACATTTCCCAGTGTAAATCCTTATAGCCTGGATGTTGTCTATTATCCACATCACTCAAAGAACATTACAGTTCTAAAAGCAGCAGACAAAGATAGCCTGGAGAATGCATTTTTGAAATATGAAATACTTGCTGGCAATAAAGCTAAGATATTCAAATTGAACCGTTACACTGGTATATTATCATTTAATCGTGAGATCAAGCAACAAGACACAGGCTCCTATGACTTACAATTTGTTGTGAAAGATAGTGGCATTCCTGTGCTGTCAGCAAGCACTAATTTATCTTTAATATTGAGTGTGAGCAATGTAACATCTGAATATGTATTTAATTCTACCAAACCCCAATTAAGTGACAGGATCCATCAGTATTTACTAATTGTTATTGTGTTGGTAGCTGTCACTTTGGCAGTGCCCATTACAGCAGGTCTTTCAATCTGCTGTATTCGATGTAATGATCGTAGAAGAGCCGCACGCAATGCTACTACAATGAGACTTTCCAAGAAAAATTTTAACCAACAGAGACATTTGATTGTTCACCCACATTTAGCTGCTGCTTGGTCTGATGCTCCTGTTGTGAGAACAGCCACCCCAAACAAAGGAAAGAAGAATTCAGCTTTAACAATGAAACTTCAAAAAGTTACTGATGCTGTTTATCAGGTAAGGAATTACATTTTCAAGTTTTTAAATGTCATGTCTAATTGATAATATTCAAAGTAATTTATTCAAAGATTTAACATTTACATCAAAGCAAGTGTCATTTTTGTTTTTACCATATTTATGTTTTCTAGTGTGCTATTAATTATTTGTATTATAGTAAGTAAGTAAAGTTGGCGACCTTAGTCGAGGGTGACCCGAAGGCTCCCTTTTCAATGGCTACTACACCAAGGTGTAGGAAAGGGCGCTACTCCATTCCCTGAATTGCTCTACTTTACCCTTGATCCTTACCTTATAATGCTGAGTGCTAAGCAAGGTGGCATCAAGTACTATTTTTTTGAGTCTTTGGTATGACTACCTGGGATTGAACCCTGGTCTCCTGTACCATTGGAGAACACTACTCATTAGGCCAATGGACTGGTAAATCATGCTGATTTGTATTATAGTGTTCTGCTAATCAGTGAAGGTTTATATGAAAACATCATAGAATTAAGACATTTGAAGATAAGAATCATACACCTCAACCTCAATTGATGGCAAGGTTCTATTTCAAAGATCAACTTGTTAAGTGAATTGGTCATTAGATAAGAATCTCCTAATCTGAATATATCAAGCATTAAGATACAAGTGTTATATGTCTACTTTGGATATTGTTTATCATGTTTGGTGGTAACAGTTTAATTCTCTTTCTCTTCTTTTTGTTGAATGGAGATCAAAAGGGTAATGAATCGTATTGTGATTTTTTTAGAGACTATATTTTTTGTATATCATTTTATCTACCTTGAAATATCCTAAATCTATAGTCATAGGAAAGCAACAATTTTCTTCAATGTCATCGAATTTAATCAGATCACTGCTATTATTTGAAGCCATAATGTAATTGAATATAGATAAAGCAATTTACATGTACCACCATTCAAGATCCTATATACAGCTCCTTCACTCTTGCTTAGAAGACTATCTGATCCTGCCAATAACCTGTTGATCCAATGGTTAGAGCATAACTGTCTTATATCCTGAACCCCAACTCTGCAACAGATTCCCAGACAGGTGGGACATGTAATTACCCCGATGGACATACATGCAAATAATATTGTAATAAAAGTAAGGATAAAATAAAAAATTTTATTGTGAGATATTGATGAGAAGACAGACTAAAAATAACATTTGTTTGATTTTAATTTTTATAGCATCAAATTTAAGCTGATCATCATTATTATAGGAAGCTATACATCAAATTAAATCAATTTATTTGTTGCACTGTTCATACACCTATGTATTAGATTAAAGTGATGGCTTGTCTTCCACTTTTCTTCCTATCTATTGTTGACTGGGAAATAAGGGTTGGTATTCATGAAATAGGATATTATAAACACTGACCATTTTTGAAA
Organism: Sepioteuthis lessoniana; assembly: GCA_963585895.1. NCBI lineage: Eukaryota > Metazoa > Mollusca > Cephalopoda > Myopsida > Loliginidae > Sepioteuthis > Sepioteuthis lessoniana. The sequence goes on from OY757908.1 coordinate 104,673,100, forward strand.
TACACTTGGTTTTCATTTATCAACTATCTCATTTATAAGTAACTGACACTTATAATGGGTGTTTTCGTAAGTGTTTGTGGTCAATAAAGAAGATAGTTGATAAATGAAGACTAAGTGTATTTGAAAAATGTTCCATGCTTATAATATTCTATTTCATGAATACCAATTGTTATTTTCCTGCCAATATCAAATTATTTTATTATATTTTCAGACAACTGATAAGACAGTATTAAAAAATCATTATAACTAGCAGAATTCCAAATATGAATGTATGTAAATTTAAGATGAAAATAATTGACTCATGGAATGTCATAAATTTTCTTATTTGGTGTTCAACATTTATTCTTTTTTGTTCTTTTTTTTCCTTTAAAATTCGAATAAAATTTGTGGATATTTTTATAAATATTGTTATTTTTTATTTTTTTAAAACCATGGTTCCCAAATGTTTTCAAACTGCTGCATTTTTGGCTGCCTGGATCCATCTTTAGTGCTCCCATCCATGGCATTCTGTATGAAGTATATAGAACGTCATGCTCCCACCTTTTTCTTGATATTATATCTCTGGCAAATTTAAAACAAAAAAAAAATCTATTACTAAGTTTATGATCATACCTACACTTTGGCCTTTACCTGGTGCATGTTCCATCCAAACCTCATCACAAATATACAAACAATGTTTGGACTTTTGACTTCACACCACAAAGTAAAACAAAGCTACTTTTGGATATAACATTATATTAATTTTACCTAAAAATAAATGATTTATCAATTAAAATGGTAAAAATTTAAAGCAAATTTTATTTCATTTTATTTAATATTTATTAATAATTTTATTTTATATAAATTAGAAAAAAACCAAAAAAATTATGAAAAATAAATCATGAAAATTATCCAAAAAATAGATTTTTAACTTCAGCATCTCTCTGGATGAGACATTTTATGTAAATAGATAGATATTAAAATAAATAGGTCTGTGTTTATATATATATATATATATATATATATATATAATGTGGCTACACTTCTCTCCCTTGTCAATTTCATCTGTGTAAACTAATAAATTCATTCTATCTTTATAGCAAAACATGCCATTATAATTTTCCATTCCATTTTTTTCTTACATATAAGAATTTAAATTCTAATGTAAGATTTAATGTAGTTAAAACAGTCATTAGTGAAGATTTTGAAAACATTTGGTACATGAGATGTGATATAAAACTATCAAGACTGAAGCTTTATTTATTTATTTTTAATTTAAAATTTAAGATTTAAATAAAGATGTTTGCACAGCTGACCAGCTTATATTATAAGTGAAGATATTCAGACATCTATAATGCTACCAAGACAAAACCTTACCAATTTGAAAAAAGAATTATGAAGCCAGTCACCATACTTTTTGAACAACAGTTTTTGACAAAGCGCAGTATTATGCAAGTGCAGTAACCACTATACTCATCCGACCTAGTTCCATATAACTTTTTCTTCTTTTTCATACTGAAAATTTATTCTATAGTAAAATTTGGGGATAATGATGACATTAAAAGGAATGTGATGATGTAGCTTTACACTATATCAAAAGTGAAGTTTCATAGGTGATTCAACCAAAATTAATGTTTTGTTCATTGTTCATTTCTGTCTTGGTAAATTCAGCTTTCATCTCAATACTTTTTGAACATGTCATACAGTTCTAGGGTTTTTTTAAAAGAATTTTGTATCAAAACATTTTATTCAGAGATTTTCTCATCTGGTAATTGTAGATGTATTCAAGATGCATTCACTGTTAATCCTCTTAATAAAACTTGAATGAATAAGCTTAGTTACATTCTTCTTAGAGAATAATGTCTCCAGACATTTGTTATTTAGTCATTTAACTTTTTTTTTCCTTACTTTCTTTTAATTGTTCAAATACATTGTTCTTTTTTATGCTAACAATGTCTTAATTGAAAACAGCTTCGAATAAGATTAAGATCAGCTTTGAAATTTTTTTTTCTTTTAGAATCTTCAAAGCTAATGATATAAAAACTAATTGATTTTAAATGAAGTCATTAAATCTTTTTTTTTTCAATTCAGTTTGTTTTTATGTTTCTTTGTTAATTACATTAACTGAGACATCTTAACAAATTTTAGATAACCTCACTGGTAGACTGATAGTATTTTTAAAAGGATGTATAGCTTGGTTTTAAATAGTTTATCAATACAAATGGGATTTATGTTTTTCAAAATCCTTACCCAATACCCATTGGTATTATTTGAGGGGGAACATTTTTAACTATTCTTTAATAATTAACATGGAGCCTTCCAATAATAATCTATACATAAGTTAAAATAAGTCTGAATAGTTATTCTGTATAAAAAGTTCCATCCCATTCATGGTACCTTGGCATGACCTAAGATATGAATTTATCAATTTTTATAAACATTCCATGAATAGAATTTATTGAGTTAATAGAAACATTAAACTTTTTGTATATTTCAAAGTTTTGTTCGAATTAACAGTGATTTCAAAGTTTGACTGTTTCCAAATTTTTTTTTTTTTTAAATTGCTGACAGTCATTTGTAAATGAAATGGAACCTTGACCAAAATATATCAATTGACAAATGAAATCAATGGATATATCTGGAAGGATTTGAAGAGAATTTTTGTGAATGTCAGAACAATAAAATAAAGGTCAAAGATATCAACAGAAAACATAATGTCAATAACTTGAAGAAGAGTAATTAAAGTTAGATTTTCATACCATGTATCAGCTAATCAATTTTAAGATAGCTTGGTACCCCTACCGGTTTAGGCATGAGTTCTACCTTATGGCACTATTAAAGCTCTTTATATTTTTTCTTGGTCAGTTTAGTATAGTGGCCTGGAGATGCTTTTATTGTGTTTTATGGCCTTTTGGTTAAGATCAAAGTATGGTATCTATGCCAAAAGGCTGTGAAGCACCAAAAGCTTACTCCCCACCTGCCACCCAGCCAGTACTGCCTCTTCATGTAAAAGGAGTAAGGGCTGGTTTATTGTTCTGACCTTAGACACCCTCCAAGAGTAATGCCAAGAGAATTTTAAGCAATTTTTAAATCAACTGCTATGGGAGTCATGCTTCCTGTCTGGTATATCTCATTAAGAAGGACCTTGTGTCTGTTTTGGTATGGTGGAGAACCAAAAAAACTAATGCAACCTGGAGATGCTATGCCAATATAAACCATAAATTGTTAGAAGCTTTGGACTTAGTTGCTGCTGTGCTTACCTATATATATTTCAGCCAAGAATTAACATATTAGAAGTTGATCAGACAATTGAATCTCTTTTTCATATTTATGATGTTTTTTACACTTTTTAGCAGATCTATTCTTTTGCTCTTGTCAGGTAATTAATCCATGAGAATTTCTTTTTTCATGGAAAAAAAGTAGTGATAGAAAATGGACATTAATATTAGTGGTGATGTTAGGTCTGACTGTACACCATCGGTAATTGTTAGATCTTTACCCTTCACAAAATTATAAACTTCTTTAAAAAACAAGAACAAAAAAATCTATGTTCATAAAAATGTCCCAACTTGTAAAAATTTCAATTTTGTATTAAACTTTCAGTCATTCTTAATAAGAATCATTTAAGAAAAATGTATAAAAATTTATTGTGTTAATATAAAAGAATTGCACTTGAAAAGTTACTTTACACTGTAAAAAAAAGTTTACAGATTATAATTTGCATAAATACAAATTTGTTAATGAGTTAAATCTTGATTTTAAAAATCAACCAGAAATCAACAATTTATTTAATTAATTCAGATAAAATTTTCTTTACTTATTCATTTATAAAGGAATTTATTTAGAAATAGGGCATTTCATACTAAATGATTTTAGAATTTTTTTTTTTTTTTCAAATATATTTTTGAATTAAACCTTGTTATTTTTTAGGGATTTTTCTGGGTTTCATCAAGTATGTCTACCCCCACCCCCATTCTGGAACTCCGACTACAAGACTTAAATTAAGAGAACTGGCTCATTAGACTAGTGGGTAGAGTGTTCGCCAATGGTCCAGAAGACCTGGGTTCAATCCCAGGTCGTGTCATACCAAAGACTTTAAAAATGATACTTGATACCTCTTTGCTTAACACTCAGCAATATAAGGTACATAGCAAGGGTTAAGTGGAGCAATCCAGGGAAAGGAGTAGCACCCTCCCCTACACCTTAGTGTAGTAGCTATTGAAAAGGGAGCGTTCTGGTCACCCTTGACTCCAGTTGCCAACAACTTGATATCACAAATATATGCTTTTGGTTTTTTTTAAAATAAGGAACAGGTGAAAAATCCCTAAAACTACTCTGTTGGAATGCAAAATATTTCATATATGAGGGATGAACAGATCTGAAAGGTTTATCAATGTTACTATATCAGAGTTGTATTTAACAGCAAAACTTCTCTTCAAAAATTTTCTTATTAGAATTCTTCCTTTAAGAGAGAAGTGTCTTACTAAAAACAGAACATGTAACATAAATGAAAAGACATAGCTGTTGATTTAAAGTCAGATTTAAGGAATATAAAAAAGTTATAACCAAAGATGAGATGAAAAAATCTGATATGGTGGAGTTTATCAGGAGTAAGAAAATTACATGTTAGTCTCTGTAACATGAGGTTCAGATGATTGACAGAAGCACCATTAGAAAGGTGGGGCAAGGAAGCTGAAGTAAATAACAGATATTGGCTTATCAACAATATGCATAAGTTAGGCTGATACAGATTATGTGGTTTATTTTGCTCAACAGAGTGAATGTTGGAGACCACTCCCAAGTATAATTTGGAATCACCTGGGTACCTTAAACTTTGAGAAGGAATTGGTGTGAGGCTTGAAAAATGGATTGACTGAAAGGCTGTGTTAACAATATCTAGAATATTGATACATTTGTTTAGGGTAATGCAGGGGAGGAGATAAGAAGTAAGGAAAAGAAGAGGGATAACTTGTTGACCAGCAAAAGAAATGCTGTATCACTTACTGTTTGTGGTATAGTGATAAAAAAAAGAATGATAAACAAGAGTCAAAGACAAGGAAAAGTTATTTTCATAAATTTATAGAAAAGCAATTTAGACAGTCAGAGAATCCTTTTAGCAAAGGGTTATGTTTGATTGGTGTTTAAGATTGTACTGTAGTGTATTAAAAGTAGTTTAGACAGTCAGAAAATCCATTTAGCATAGTGTTCTGTTTGATTGATTTGATTTCTTTTGTTTAATGGCATATCAACTTTTGTAGGTTATTCAATGCCAAAGCCATTCTCCTAGAAGAACAGTAGTGGTGCTATTTAACCCATAGCTGGGAGGATAAGGGGGGTCCATACCTTTCCCAAGGGTATTTGTCGGAAAGTGAATGTAATAGCATGACTGGAGTACAAACTCATCTACTACGATTCCGCAGTCCATTGCTTTAACTATTACACCATGAGGACACCCCCGGTTCTGTTTGATTGGTGTTTAAGATTATACTGTAGTGGATTAAAAGCTATTTAGACAGTTAGAGAATCTGTAGTATCACCTCCCTTACTAAGGTCAGTAAATGGGGCAGTCAATACTAACTCAACAGGAATCTTGGATTTCAGCCCTACCAATAGTTCTCATGGGAATCCGAAGTATGCCCAACTGCTCCAATTTTTCCCCTTTTTATGTGGTCACAGGTGCACAAATGTTATTGCCACAACTAATAATAAATACGGAAAATACAGAAACAGTTACACAAAATTTTACAAGAGAACTGCACAAAACTATGGCAAAATTCGATCTGACAGACTTTTCAAACAGAGAAAAATCAACAAAAACATCATACGTGCCAGATCAACTTCAAACTTGTGATAAAGTTTGGATTAGGATAGACCGCGTTCGAAAACCACTAGAAGCACCTTATTCAGGTCCTTACATGGTACTCGAATGAACACCAAAATATTTCCTAATAGAAACTAACTCAAATACGCATACACAAGTTTCAATAGACCGTTTAAAACCTTATATTGAAAACAAACAAAAATGTACACAAAATGCAACTACCAATACAAATAAAAAGTCTGAAAGTTTACCTCCTGAAAAAGTCCAGGAACATAAAATGAAAACAAGAACTTCAGGTTGAACGGTTACATGGAAAAAGGATAACGAGTATATTTATTATTAAAACAAAAAAACAAAAACAACAAAACCAAACAAAAACTCTGTTTACTGGTAGGGGAGTATTGTAGTATCACCTCCCTTACTAAGGTCAGTAAATGGGGCAGTCAATACTAACTCAACAGAAATCTTGGTCCTTACTTACACCTCGGCCAAGGAATGCTATCCCAGAATCCATCGCCTCTCACTCTTCTCTCTTCCCTTCTCTCTCCTTTTCTCTCTCGCTTTCCCTCTCCCTCTGGCCAATCAGCAGAGATAGTAGCAGTTGCCAAAGACGACCCAAGACAGAAGAGGAGGCAGTTGCTGAAGAGATTCCAAACACTAAACACACGTGTTGACCGCCGGACATTTTCTAGCCAACACGTGGCGTTGTATACGAAGAATAAAATTCCTCTTTTAAAGTTAATATTTGTACTTCTCATTTATTATCTCAAATAACATAACCCAAGTACATATATTACAAATCCATTTAGCAAAGGGTTCTGTTTGATTGGTGTTTAAGATTGTATAAGAGCAGATTGAAAGGGAAGTTTGCCATTTGAAGCCTCAGCTTACTCTTTGGAAAGCCAGCCTTGGCTTGTAGCATTTTCTTTGGTGACATAATTTTTGTATGGATTAGCTTTCTCTTTTGATAGCACTAGTATCTTGGATGGGTGTTCTCTTCTTGAGCAAGTTGCAGATAGTGCCATTATGAAAGGTTGATATGCAGAGGCATGGATAGAACATTGCACAGGATCTAGCTGTATAAGGGTCTCTTGCACTGCATCTGTTTACATGGAAAGAGGGGATATGGCTGTGTAAAAGTTTCTTAGGCAGCTCCAAAGAGAAAAGCATTTTGCATTTAAAGTTTAAGAATATTGTTAAAGGATGCAGTTAAATTACCTTTCATATTTATGGAAGACAGGGCTATGAAGTTGATGTGGAACACTTGTGATGTCAACTCTTTTCTTTATATGTCAAAATAGACAATCATTTCTATAAAAAGTAAAAAAAGAATTCATTTCTCAAATCACTTATCTTTGCAATGTGTTATGCCTCATATAATTAGAATACATGATTTAAATAATTAAGTATAGTATTCCTTGAAATGGAAGATGGAAGCTTCTTTGAAAATAAAATTGCTTTTTATAGCCCACTCAACTGGGGTTATAAAATATGATGACTGCATCTTCACAGAGGAATAGGACCCTCTCTGTTTAACATATGTCCTGGATATAACACTAAACCATCTGATGGTGATGCACAAGGGCTGGAACCTTGGAAGAATGTGGAGTACACTTTCATTGCCATTACCCACAAGTCCACTCTGACCCAACATGTTAGAATCTGTGAGGGTCTTATCTATGGATCAAATAGAAATATGTAATCATTTTCTAAACTTAAAAGCATTTAACCGTACAAAAATTACTCATGTTAAATTGAGCTATTAGTATTACATAGCAAGTCTTGGAACTATTTAATTGTGCACCAGAAAATGAGCTCTGATTCATTTAAAAATGTTGCCAACAAACTATTTACAAATCAAATATTATATATACGAGGATCATTCAATAAGTTTCCAGACTTTTTTCGTATAGGCACTTTTATTGATAGAATACACATGAAACTCTTGTCCCCTTCAAAGTAATCTCCTCCAGCTGCAATGCACTTGTTGTACCATTCCAACAACTTCTGGAAGGCCTCATGGAAGTCCTCTTGTGTGAGCATGTCAATGACCTTCGTCACAGCCTCTTTCATCTCCTCAATTGTCTCATAACAACAGCCTCTAAGCTTAGGGAATAAGCAAAAGTCACAGGGAGCAAGATCTGGACTGTAGGGAGGCTGAGGAACTGTCTTGATGCCCATCTTGGTCAAATAGTCTGTGACAAGGATGGAGTTGTGGACTGGTGTATTGTCCTGATGGAAATGCCACTAACCCGATTTGAAGAGTGCTGGCCTCTTCCGACGGAATCTCTTCCTGAACTCTCTTAAAATCTCAACATAGTAACCCTAACCTAAACCCTAACCCTTTGGCCAATCAATTCTGGTCTATTGACTTCCTTACTCCTCCCTCACCTGTCATCACCCCTCACAGACTCCCTGCCTTCCTTGAATCTCTTATACCACTAAAATACTGATGCTCGATTCATGCAAGATGGTCAAAAAGCAGTCTGAAGCCTTCCATACGTTTCTGTGGCATTTTTTACAAGTTTAAAACAGAATTTTATTGCTTATCGTTCTTCCTCATGTCAGATTGTATTTTTGAAATTCACCAGATGTGACAATCAGGTTTTAGTAGGGTGTATTCCAATTGCTGCTGTAGCTGTTCATTTGAAGCTGAAATCATAAAAATTGGTCAGTCATCTCATAAGATGTATAGCAATAACATACTGAATTTTCAAGAGTCTACAACAATTTTAAATGACTGTACAAAAATGTCTGGAAACTTATTGAATGCTCCACGTATATATATATATATATATATATATATATATATGCGGGTGTGTGTGTGTATATATGTGTGTGTGTGTGTGGTATTAAATAACCTACAAGGGTTGATAGGCCATAAAACCCAACCAAACTAAATCATATATATTTAATATACATGTATAAATTGGATTCGGCATTAAATAACCTATAATTATTGATATGCTATAAAACATAACCAACCAATTAAAATTGCTTTTTATGAAATGAATAATGAAAATTTCATTAGAATTTAATAATTACTTGATTTTTGATAGATTTTAAAATTTTTCTAGTGGCCAAGTCATGATACTAAACTGCATCTGATAGTGGGGGCTCGAGTTCTGGAGGCCTGGGGAGTATGAACTACACCTTCATTGTGATTACTACTCGGTCCACTCTGACCTGGAGTGCTATTATCTGTTAGTGTCCCATTTATGAGTCAAATAGAACTGTTTAAACATTTTCCATACTTCAAATCATGTAACTATGTGCAAACAGATGATTGAAATTAAATTGAATTATTAGCTATACTTGAAACCATTTAACTGTGTCCAAACAAATGAGCTCTTGCTTAGAAATAATGTTACCTTCAAACTATTTGTTTACAAGTCATATATATTTAACATATATGTATAAACAAGATTTAACCAGGCCATTGGCCTAATGAATAGGTTGTTCACCAATGTTCCAGGAGACCAGGGTTCAACCCTTGGTTGAATCATACCAAAAACTCAAAAAATGGTACTTGATGCTGCCTTGCTTAACACTCAGCATTATAAGGTAAGGATCAAGGGTAAAGTGGAACAATCCAGGGAATAGAGTAGCACCCTCCTCTACACCTTGGTGAGGTAGCTATTGAAAAGGGAGCCTTTGGGTCTTTCTCGACTAATGTCGCCAACTTTACAAGATTTAGCATCAAATAACCTATGAGGGTTGATATGCCATAAAACACAACCATCCAATCCTTTTATGGCTTAAAGATATCTGTTTCACAAAAACTAAAAAATATAGATGTGTAATGAATGAGATTCCCTAACCTCTAGGCATAAAATAATCATAGATGAGTTGACATGGCTTTAAAATCAATGAATCAATCTATAAATATTCTAACACAAATTATTACATTATTATTTATTTATTTATTAGTATTCTTTGAACAGTTAAGCTTCTATTTGATATTTTATCTATATTTCTTGATATTGACTCAAATTTTATGAAAATAGAATTGTTTTTATGCAAATTAGAGATATTTTATTTCTCAGGGTTCGGTATATCCATGAAAATGAAAGATATCCTAAAATGTTATACTGTGAATTTTTTTAAAAATTTGAATTAAGATACAACTTGAAAATATTATCAGAAAGAATATTTAATCAATTTATTAGCTATGAAATTTGGAAATTTGACACTTATATTGCAATTTAATTTTTTGACCCCATGGAAAGTGAAGTTCTATCATAATATGGTGGTGAAACAGACATAAAACATACATTTAACATGTTTTATATCAAAGGAGAGGGAATAAAAGCACAAACATTCTCACAAATAAATAAACAAAAGTGTCAGAAGAAATACATTAAAAGATATAGAAAATTCATTCTTTTGAGACTTGAAAAACTAGCTACTTAGGTAAAAATATAAGATAAGCTGCCATATATAAATAAGTTTCATAATTGTGATAATGGATTCACCACTCAGCTGAAATTAGAGACTGGGCAATTGAGACTGCATGTTAATGGCTTTCTGTAATGCATATTCCAGACAGGATTGCTGATTGCTTAATTTAGTTTGCAGGTTTGCACAAAAATTTGTTTTTATTTCATCCATTTCCATTCATATAAGTTGAATATGGTAGCCAAATGTCTACAAATTGGAGAGAATATACTTCTACATTTATTGTTGTGGCTATATAAGTCTCACTATGTATTGAGCAGTGATTTTTATACATGAGACAGAAAAGTGAATAAGAATGCACAAATAAGTCATTACTATAGAAATAATATAAAAGCAATACTACTGCATTTTATTACCATGCATAGAATAATATAAAAACTCTAAATTTTATTTCTTAGTCATTTTGATCAATATTTTTGAATTGTTATCATTTTATAGTTGTTTTAACATGTACTTAAGGTTATATCATATATAAGCTGAACTAAGAATATTGATTCATGCCAGTCATTCATGCTTAGAATATGCTGAATGTATATCCTCTAGAAGAGTAACCCTTCCTCTTGAAAATGAGGTGCCCTGAGTATGAGGCTAAACGTTCCAGTTTAGAGATCTGAGTACCCCTTCATCATCATTACTCCCAGATCCACTCTGACTCAGTATGGTTGTACCTGTTAGGGTCTCATGTATGGGTCAAATTGATCTGTTTAAAAGTTTCTCATATTGGATTGGACTGTATTCAAAGGAAAACTTAAGAAACAATTAAACAAAAAAGTTAAATATGAACATACAATGAACTCAGTCCCCTAAACTCTCAGCATAAAATAACCCTAGCTGGGTCAACATGCTATTATAATCAATCGATCAATAAAAATACTCCATTGGAAACTGATATAACTTTATAAAATGTTATCTATATTACTAATTTGAAAGATTGTTTGTTGTAAAGCTACAAAATCTCATTCATTCTGATTGAACCAAGAGGAAGGATTTCAACATTAAAAAAAAAACTTTTTTCCTCTGAGGAGATCTCTAACAATCAGCAATAATCAGCAAAAAACAATTTTTCTGCAAGACGTAATTGTACAGAATTAGATTTTCCAAACTCCAATAGAAAAAAAAAAAAATTAATGATTGTTTCTCTACTATTTAAATAAACATGGCTAATTAGGTTTATAGATTGTTCTTCTAGTTTCTAAAATAATTGCATATATTTTGGCTTAATTAGGACTTATGATGTGGACAAAAATAAAAATATTTCAATCAATAAATTTCCTAAGTATTACTCACTTAAATTAAGAATAAATATTTCACATTGAAATGTTTCATAGAACAATATTAGCTTTGAAACATGATATAAAAATATAATTGTTAAATCATTTATAATAACAATTACCATTTATATTCAGTATAATTTATAATAAAAATTACCATTTATGTTCATATAATTTTTTAATTGACAAAATTGACTACTAAGATTGTAAAATAGACATTCCTTAGGAAAATGAAATTAGTACAAGAAATATTTATTTATACATCTCATCACATCTTATATACAAGTCTTAACTTCTTATTTAGCTTAGATACTAATGGGATTTAGAATATGCTGATTGTATCTTCTGCTGGGGGATAAGAACCCCGCACCAAAAGAGGAGTGTTTTGAATATAACACTAAGCTACATCTGATTGTAAGGCGCTCATTCTTGAGATCTGGGGAGTGTAAGGTATCCCTTCATTGCCATTACTCCCAGGTTCACTATGACCTGTTGATGCTTCATCTATGAGTCAGATAGGTCTATTTATTCATCTTTGATAGGACTGTGTACAAAACCTCTCATGAAACATCTCACACAAAAAATGTAAATATGAATGTGTATAAAATGACTCTTGTTAGGTTGACATGCCATTAAAATCAAATAATCAATCAGCTTAAAAAGGTACTTCAGCTTGTGAAAAAATATATGGGAAATATTTTCTTTTTATTATTTTGTTTGTGAAAGAAGTAGTTTCTTTTCAAATCTGTTTTAGAAAATTCATTTTTAGAAATATTTCACTAGTATAATGGATCTGAAATTAAACTAATATTAAATCAGTTATTCTAGTATTCTTTCTTGTTGTAAACTCCATTTTGAAACATTTGACATTAAAAATGGTTTCAAGTCAGTCATAAAATTATAATGACCATTTTAGAGAAAATCAAAGTGTTTGATGCTAATGTTAAAAGCTGTTAAAAATCAATATTGATTTAATTTAATAGAGTAACATGTTTCACCATACCTTTTCATAAAAGATAGTTCTTCAATAACATGCCTTGTTTATGCAATATTATTCAATAAACCCTGCAGATAATGTTACCAAAAAAATATTGTATATTTTAATTCCTTAAATAATCAATATTACTGATGAAATATTAGATTGTTGGTTGCTTGCTTTTATAGCATATCAACCCTTGTTTGGTTATTTAATGCTAAAATCAGTTTTGATTTTTTTTGTTTTTTTAAGTAACTATTCTTATGGAAATAATTTGCAGTTTATTATTTCAAGTTTTCCTAATACTAATAATTTGTATACAATTATGCTTCAAGTATTCCTAAATAATACTTATAACTTATCAGCTATTATATGATTAAATTTTCCAAGTTTATAATTTGCAAACAATTATAGCTCCATTTATATGATTTCAAGTATTCCTATCTAATCTTATTATCATTCCCCAAACTTCTGTCTGTAAAAATAAGACTCGGCTATTTTCATTCTGATTTCAACCAAACTTTCAGGAATATTTTATTCATCCGTGAAAAGTTTTTAAACCATATTAAGTAAAGTTTATTTCTTTATTTTTTATGACCTAAAATTAAAATAAGTTTTATGCCACTAAAATGTTAAATAAGCTTAAGGTAACTATTATTTGCAAGAGAGGTAACAATGTAAGATACTTATCATTCACAGAAAAAATGGATGTCATTTTCAGTGCTTTAAGAAATTGAAGATTTATTTAACAAATATAATAAAAAATTGATGATTTATCTATTTATTTAGATGATTTATTTATTTATCTCTTATATTCACATTCTTAAAAGTTGTATATATTACAGGTAAGTACTATTAATAGTAAAACTTTGCAGCAGTTATTCCTACTTAATAATAATTTGCTTACATACATATGGTTCTAAATATTCCAGTCTAATACTAATAATTTTCCAAGAGACCTATTGGACTTATAATTATGAGCCTAACAGGTACTACCACTCCATAATATCAGTGCAAAAATATTTGCTATTTTTGACCATTTTTTTTTCTGATTCGGTGCAAATGTCAAATGTTGAATGGTTAACATTTGCTTTTTCTGCAAGCTCTCCAGTTGTTTTGCATGCGTCTGCTTCAGTAATGGCTCTCAATTGGTTGTTGGCAATTGCAGAATGATGTCTGCAACTCTCTCTTTCTCCAAGGCGCTCGTTGCAATTACAAAATATTTTGAACTGTACTTTTGTTGACAGTTCCTTAGCACAAAGCTTAGTTGATATTGCAAGCACTTTCCTCAACTGTACATCCCATTTTGAACACATACAATAAGATCACTCAAATTTGTTTTATTCTGTTATTTGACAGGCCAAAATAAACAAGACTAAACAGTGAAAACAAAATCATTAGCCAAAACCAGTAGAATGAAATATGCATGTTAAAATAGTTTATTACATGAACATCATTAAATGATAGTTTATTTAAAAAATACAGAATAAAATTTAAATAATAAAGAACAATTATTTTTGTGCTAACTTTATATTTTCTCTTTGGTAAAATTATCTTTCCTTATTATAAAGTCTCTGAAAAATGAAGGTAATGTACAGAGATTAGATTGTAAGTTTTTTTTCCAGAGGGGAGGACCATCATCATCATCATCATGTTGTGCCAAAGGCACAGATTTCCCTGGCCCTCTCTCGCCACTTCTCCCTATCGTTCATCGCCTCTGGTAGGTCTTCAGGGACACATCCCGTATCCTCACATAGCTGCTGAATGTATGTTCGAGCTGGTCGTCCTGCTTTTGCCCAGCCATATGTGGGGGTCCATAGGAGTACATCACTTATGAGTTCGTCCCTGCTTCTCCAGCAGTGACTTGAATGTCTGGTTCGTCTAACTTGGATAGTTTTCATGATGGGAGACATGTGGCCATATAGTTGGTGCCTTGTGGGGTGTTGCTGCCAGGACTTGTTCAATATTGCTCGCAACCACTGTTGCAAATTTATTGACTTTAAGAGCATGCCAACCCATTTAGTGTTATTTTATGCCAAAAGGTTGAAGAATCATATTCATTGTATGTTCATATTTACATTTTTTGTATAGTTGTCTCTTAAGAGTTTTTTTTTTTTTTTTTTTTTTTTTTTTTTTTTGAACATGGTCCTATTCAGTACAGCTTATCATAATTCTGAGTCAGGAATCATTACTTTAGAAGGATTTGTGAAAGTTGAATTCTTATATTTGTCAGAAGTTGTTTTTTAAAAGCCCTAAAGGGAAACAATCTTCTCTCTTTAACTGTTGTATTCTCTTTATTGAAATTGAAATGAATGAAGAAAGGAACAAAGAACTGCAGGCACATATTTAAATAACAACAAATATTTAATTACAATGAATTATTTTACATGCAAGTATAAAGTGGCTTAAATATCATTTTTCACATAGTAGGATTCATCTAGAGCATACTGATAAGGAAATATAAAATCAATATGATGTTTTCAGAATTGACAAAGAGAATAGCTTTACCATAGATTTAAGAAAATAGCCAAGTAGTGACAGTAATTACAAAAAAGTAAATTTTAAACCTAGTTAATGACAATATATTTGTGAGAAGAAAAACATGATTAAACATTTATAGGAAGATTCAAAGAATATTTTCAATAACTTATCAAATGGTAAATAAAATATGCATATCAAACAAGTTTACAAGCAATACAATAATATATTCTGCAGTTAATGATATAAAGCAATTATACTGGGTACAGTAGGGCTGTTCTGTAATTGGTAATTATTGCACAAAAAGAAATAATAGAATTGTGATACAGTGTTTCAGTTGATAAAAATGACAATGAAAAAGTATTTAATACTAGTTGGGCTATCCAATATTGCCCAGGGAAAAATAACTTCAAATATGACAATAAATCTAATATATGTACTTTCATATATTTCTTCTAACACAACACAATAAGCAAAAGTTATTTACACATTAAAAGATATTATAATTTTGTAAAAAATTATTTTTATATGAATCTCTGTTAGTCTTTATTGTTAGCAATAATTTTGGCTATTATTATCCATCTTCCTAACTGTAGTTGCTTTTTATCACAACTCATTCTGGTTGTCACTTCTATGACAGCAAGGAATAGTATACATCTGGAATGAGAATAAAAAATATGTTCAAATTAGTAAGACTGGAATTCATATCACCTTCTCTCCAAGGGAAGCAGTTGGTTTTGAGTTTTATATATTTGGCACAAAAGTTGTTATACAAATAGTCATGTACTATTACAGCAGTTTGCATTGCAATGAATAAAAATGACCATGAAAACATTTGGTATTAAATACAAACATTTACTATGTAGATGTTCAAGAGGCTTGAGTCATGGGTAAAAAAAAATCATATTAGTCATAAAAAGGATTTTAACCCCTGATATTTGGTAGGGGCTGCACTTCAGCTGTGACTCATCAAAAAGTGCATGAATATATTCTTGCATGCTTCCTTATCATAAATAACATGGACAAAATACTGAGCAAGCATTTCTAATTCATACAATTTTTACCAAATGTGTGTTCTCTTAATTTTGATTTAACTCATATCATCATATTAACTAACCTGTCAATAAGGTGTGATAACAAAATGTTGAAACTGAAACTTTTTTTTACTGTTTTTTTGTAATTTAAATGAAGATGTATACACAGCTGAACAACTTATATAATAATGTCAATGTTGACATGAGTCAATACCATTTTGAAAAAAATATTATTTTCATATCAGGAGAGGAGGTTCTTTGTCCAATAGAAAACTTGCTTGAATAAATGTATTGTATGCCAAGGGAATTATTTTGAAGAAAAATATGCATTGGTCATTACTCTCTTTGTGAATACAGCTTCAGTCTCAATATTTTTTGATACACTTCTTGGAGAGAAAACATCTCTCAATAAAATTTGTGAATTGTTTTGTTCAAAACTCAATGGAAATTATTACAATTGTCATTTAATTCATTACAAAACAGTGAAATTACATATTTATTTGAATCTTTAAAGTAGAACCTGTAAATATGCATTTAGATGAAAGAATATTGATCGAATTTTTATAGCTTTAAATCACCTTTGATTTTTTTTTTTAATGGGTTGGTCTAGTGTCCAATATTCAATGAACAAGTAGTCATCATTTTGAAACTGCTTCAATATACCAATTTGTAGGATTATGATAGACATTTCCCTTTAACTTCACTTTTATCAGTGATTGATAAAATATTTAAGACCATTATATATTTTTGATTGAGTACTTTTCAACATCATACACTTTCTATGATATTGATTCTTGCAAAATACTTTACCAAGCACATCTGAATTAAGATCTCTGAACATAATAAGAAATGATTAAAAAGTATCAAGACTGAAGTTTGAATTTAAAAAAATGTTGAATCTGAAATTTAAATAAAGATGTAAGCAACTTTTATAAGAAAGTGATCATAGGTAGATGTCTAGACATATAGACTGCTGCGTAGATAGCTAGAATGAGAGTTGACTTAAAAAGAAAAAAAGAGACTAACCTTGATACTTTTTGAATGAAATGTTTTTGGCAAAATGTGGGATACTTGGTTTTGTCTAGCCCATACGCCTCAGGTTGCTTACAGTATTTTTTTTTTCCAATTCTGTTAGTTATATAGTTGTATAGCTATATCAATAATTGAGATGAGTTTGACTGTATTCCCCAAACAGCCAAAGAGCTAACAAGTTACTGGATCCAAGGGAAATTTTTAACTTAAAAATACAAAAACAATTTCAACCTGATAGAGAATGAGGGTGGGGTAGTTCTCATCAAGAAGGTTTTCTAAGATTAATCTCTTATCAGTGTGAAACGAGGTTGTTGCAAAAAATAACTACTCATTAAAATTTAAATTTCTAAAAAAGAAAAACATTTATTATTTCTCATATTGAAATAATCATTCACATTTAATTAAATATAACTAATTGATTTTATTTGTAGTTTTTAAACTGGAGGTGTAAAATAATACTTTGCAATTATATTACATCTTCAGCTTGATCAACTACCTATAACCCTAATTAGTAGTTTTTAATTAGATTTGAATAATTATTTTACTATTTTTTAAAAAATGTTTGTATGATTGCTTACATTTTAAAGCAACATGGCTTCCTACTGATTATTGTTTATGGAGGGGGCTCTCCTTTCCTCATAAGAAAAAACTCTTATTTTATTATTAAAGATTTACTTTGAGATCAAAAAGTATGTAATTCAAATTTAGTAGCTCTATATCAACCCATTTGTCTAACTATAGAGGACAGACAAATTGTTCCTAATTAATAATGTACAAGGTGTGTTCAAAAGAGAAACTATTTATCAAGACAGAAAGGAACAATCAATAAAATGTATGCACAATTTTCTTAAATATATTTTACTTGGAATTCAACTCACTTATTCCATTGAGTTTTCCAATGATTGAAGGACCTCTGAAATTCCTTTATTGACATGATATGAAGCTGCACCATTGTATTTATTATTCTTAACATCCTCAAGTCTCTTACAATTTAGGAAACAAAAAAAGCTCCAAGGAGCTAGGTCTGTGTTTCACAAAAACTGCTCTTCAAAATTGTTTGAAATTGACTTGGGAATTTTCTTTCAAATTGATACTGACTCATCTAGATTTCATTATTTTGTTGTATATTTTGCTTTATTCATTTAAATAAAAAAAATTAAACTCCAGTCATAATACTTTTGTGAATACTGCTAGAAGATGATAAGTCATTACATTTTATTTCTTTTAATTGAGCAAATTTATTGCTATAAACTCAATATTGCATAAATATTACTTTTTTTTTATTTTGCTTAATGCTAGATTAATTTTTATTATGCAGTTTTCTTTAATTTTTTACTTTTTATTGGTGATTGACATTTAAATATAAATTCAAGAAGTAAAAGAATAGATCCTCTGCTTTACTGTGATGTGTAACACAAATTCCTTAGTCAATATTTGCCAAGACAGGCAGAGAGATGAAAACAGATTCTAAGCATAAAATGTTATGCTTTGGACTGACAATTACGCATTCTCTTTTTCATAAGGACAACAGTCGAAATGGTAGAATGCTTTGTTCCATGGCATATATTGATTCTTTCATCTAGAAGTAATTACTCCAGCCTGCTGAGCTAATTCTTCATGATGGTATAAAAGGTTAAATGCGAAGAAGGAGGTTAAAGAGACTGACATTGTCTTCTCTTATGAGACTATTTGAAAACATCTACCCTGTAGTTAGCTCTCTTGATAATTCAATTAACAGCTGTGGAAATTCTCTTAAGAGTATTATTAATGATATCAAATATTACTAATAAGTGTTTACAGAATGATAAATTAACACTAAAGAATTTTTTTTCTTTTTTTCCCACCTTTAAGAATGATGCATTGTATTCCATTATAAACAATCAGGAATATAACCAATATTTTGCCACCTTTCTTTGTATCTTCAGTATAGAAAAGTTATTATTTGTATAAATCTCTGAGATGATTTTTATGAATTAGAGTATTCAGACTATTGTCTTGATCTTTATTTTATTCACAGTGTTTTGACTGATGTATCCTTTGGCCTTCTTCAGGTATTTCTTGTTGAACTCAGGACCCTACATGGAACTTTGAACTGATCCCTTTATTTATGGGGGTAGATTGTTCTAATTTTGTGAACCATAACCGGGTACTAGTATTAAGTAAATATTTCTTGTTATTTTCACCTGTAGTCAGGATTGAACCTGCAACCTCTGGATGATTTCACTTAATAGTTCTTTAACCAAATGCCTATATCTGTTATGCCAGGTGTCCTGCTGGACAATTCAGAGTGAATTTTTGGGACTTATAAACCTAATGTCTTTATCAACCTATAAAATACTACTTGCCTCATGAGTAGAGTGTTTGCCAGTGGTCCAGGAGACCGAGGTACAATCCCAGGTCGAGTCATACCGAAGACTCAGAAAATGGTACTTGATGCCTCCTTACTTAACACTCAACATTATAAGATACGGATCAAGGGTAAAGTGGAGCAATCCAGGGAAAGGAGTAGCATCCTCTCCTACACCTCGGTGTAGTAGCTATTGAAAAGGGAGCCTTTGGGTCACTCTTAACTAAGGTCACCAACTTTACTTACTATTAAAGTTGTTGATTTATTGGCTCCAAATAATTTTCTGATGATTATGGTTTACGCTAATAAGATGTAACTGGACTTGAAAAAAAAATTTAAATACAATAACTACAAGGTTTAATTGTGGTATTCATTAATATATCAAATACTAAAAAAAATTATCTGCCCTTATGGTGGGGTTGAGAATATGCTAACTATATTCCCTACAGAAAGGTAAATTTACCCCCCCCCCAAAAAAAAGGTGTCCTGGCTATGACACTGATTTGCATCTGATGATGAGGCTTCAGTTCTAGAGATCTGAGGAGTGTGAACTACCTCTTCATTGCCATTACTCCCAAGTCCACTCTGACCTACAGTGGTCGTACATGTTAGGGTCTCATTTATGAGTGAAATAGATTTGTTTAAAAATTATTTGTATTTGATAGGACCATATTTTAAAACAAACTAAAACAACTACACAAAAAATGTAAATATGAATGTACTATGCGATTCCCTGACCTTGGTACAAAATCATGCACACAATGCACTGTGTCACAAGTCAATTGCAATGATGGCAAAACTACATGAATTGCACTTCGAATTGCTTCTGCAACCACCCTATTCTCCAGATCTGGCTACTAGAGAACTACTGCCTGTTAGCAGACCTCAAAAGAATTCTCCAGGAAAAGAGATTTGGCTCCAGTGAAGTAGTGATATTGGAAACTAAGGTGCATTTTAAGGCCAAAGCAAAATCATTTAACAAAAAAGGCATCGAATTGTTAGAGTAGTGTTAGAATCAGTGTTTTACCCTAAAAGGAGACTGTGCTGATGAATAAAGTCAAATTTTGCCTAAATGTTGTTGTTTTATTAGTTAGGCCTAGGACTTATTCAGTGATGTGTTAAATATCATTCTTTCCTTACTCCATGTAACATGCATTACTTGTAGGTAAAAAGTGTATAAAGATATTGATTATATTCTGCTTTAATTATAATTATCCTAGTTCCTGTCATTTTGACAGATTTCTTAATGTATGGATCAGCATTGATGCCTTGGTTCAAAGTATTGTATCTGCACACTGTGCTGAGGATAAAGTTTCAATCCTCATCATTTCTGACTAGGGTCAGAGTGTTGTATCTGTACTCTAAAAATCCCATGGTTATTTTAAAAACTATACATTAAAAACATTTTTGTTTATTTAGAAAGGTGAAAAAATAATAAATAATTCAGAAAATAATAATTTATAATTGATAAAGATATAATTATTTTAACATACTTATCTGGCTTCAGCTTGGCACTATTTAAACTTGAGATTAATAATAATGCAGCAAATACAAAAACAAATTAATAAAAAAAATAAGATTTATCTGGGTTTGGTATGTGTTGTATCAATATTAACTTTTGATCTAAATTCTGTCAATTTTTAAGCTGCATTTGCAGCTTTTTACAATGTATTACAAACTTGGTCTTACTACTGAGTAATGAGAAATTAAATTATTTTAACTCTCTCTCTCTCTCTCTCTCTGTCTCTTACACACACACACACACACACACACACACACACACACACATTGAAATATAGAAAGATACAGCATAGGTCTTTTATGAATGTATTCATTGCTTGTGAATATTTTAGTATATTAATACAACATAGATATGTTGCATTAACATACTAAAACATTCATTGGTTCTACCTAATTGAGAATTTCTTATAACTCATTTTGCAGTCATTAATTTGCAGTAGCTGGTCTTTCTGGATTCAAGTGCATGTTCTATTGCAACAGCTTCTTTCCTGGAACTCTATCGAGCAAAACTCCCTCAAAAATATTTTCCTCCCAGTTACAACCTTTTTTTTTTTTTTTTTTTTTTTGTCCAGCATTAATAAGTGTCTTACTCTGTCATTGTTTAAATTTCTGCTTTGTTGTTCCTTTGTTATACTCTTTCTTTTTTACATCTTATTATCTTTCATTTGTCATTTTGAAACCCTTTTCTTTATAGTCACCAACTGGACTTGGTTAGGGTGACTTTGAGTATTAAAAAAAACACAGAAAAATAGAAAGGTTAATTGGTTTGAAAATTAACTAATATTTGAATTTAAAAAAAACCTAAATTCAAAATTTGCTGTTAACACTGCATAAAAGGTAGCTCCATGTGATGTAATGGTTAACTAGCGACTCTATTAGATTGTTTATCAGTTCAGTTCTCACTAGATGTCTCATATTTCTTGCCTTGGGCCAAAAAAAATTCAGCTTGTCAAATGACTACTAATATTGCTTTCAAACTGCTATTTCAATTACCAAGCATGTAAAAAAAAAAATAATTCATGTGTATTACATTAAATTATTTGGTAATTTTTTTCTGATTTTAAGTATAAACAGTTTCTAGCTTTAAAAAAAGGCACTTTTTTTCTTTAGCAGAATTTGTTTTAAAAAAAACAACATTTTTATTCATAATAATATTCCTACATTTATGACATTTATTTATAATAAGGGGTCCATAATCAAATAAAAGGGAGGGATTTTCATAAACAACTTTTCTTATTCAGTTTGATTAACTACACCAATTGATTTTTGTTGTGTTCTGGTTAGTGAACGCAAGTGGTAGTGATAATAAGACAAACCATGATATGTGAGGTAAATAGTTATATTTACTGGAAAGAGTATTTACAAGAGAGAGACGGTTAGTGATAAGAACATAGGATTAGTGATAGAGTAATGATATACTTCAACAATAGGAACGGCTCTTCTGGTCTGACTCGTAGGCTTATCCTTCCCAGACTGATCTCCGCTACTGCCATATATGGCAGATGGAACAGCTCATTATGCTGAAAAGGTAGGTGATACCCAACAATTTTGTTTAGTAGGAAAATAAATTTAATCCACATTTATATTCATTTGACTTTTAAGTTTAAAAAAAAATGTAATAGAATCTTGTTATAAATAGATTTACATGATACGATCCTGAAGTATCAGACTGAATCAAATCTTAATCATTAACTATTACTGAATATATAACTGAATCTTAAATATTAGCTATCATATTTTACCAAACTCTTTAGTATTGAAATTCTGTAACCATAAATATGAATTTGTAGCAGTCCAAAAATAAGCATGCTTCTTATGCAATTTATCATTATTATCTATGCAATTCTATTTTTGGTAAAAGAAGTTTTGCAGTTTTATTTTCTTGCTACTTTTATGGAAGATGTACTGATGACCTGAATCCATTAGTATCTATGTATATCCATTTAAGTGTGTATAAACAAATTACTAATGTTAAATTGTTACTGTTATATAGCAATACTTGATACCATTTAACTGTGTGCAAACAAATGATTAATAGTAAATAGAATTGACTTAAATAGAAATACTTGAACAGTGTGCAAAAAAGAATAGCTCAGGCTCGTTTAAAATTATTATCTACAAAATGAGTTTACTTTTCATATATATTTGATATATATGCATAAAGAGAATTTGGCAATAAATAACCTTCAGTTGTTGATATGCCATAAAACTCTACCAAATCAAAAATATTATCTACAAAATGGCTTTACTAATATATTTAATATATATGTATTTACAGGATTTGGCATTAAATAACTTTCAATGGCTGATATGCCTTAAACCCCAATTAAACAAAACCATTAGTTTTATCTATTTAAGAGTTTCCTGTAACGACTTATTTTGCTGCTTGTGTTTTTTTGTTTTTTTTCTGTATCTTTCCCATATCAGATGTATGTTTCATTTCAACAGCTGTTTTCTTTGAACAACTGCACTGTGGATCAAATTCTCTCATAATTTTTTCCCTCCCAGCTTCAACTTTAGTCTTTTTAAAGTCAAGGGTTAATAAATATCTTACTCTGTCTTAGTTTGGATTTCTACAGGGTTATCCCTCTGGAATACTCTTTTGTCACTTTCTTGTCATTTTGTAACCATTTGCCTTTCGTGGCCAACTGGTCTTGCTTAGAATGACTTTGTGAAACCAAGGCTAAAGTCTGCCCTATTTGCCCATAGGTTGGGGAAGACAAATAGTTTCATGACTTTTTCAATGGTATTAGCCATTAGAAAGAAAGAACCCTTGTTTGTAACTACTCACCTATCTACCTAATTAGCAAGCTTATCACACTTTCAATTATAGATATACATGCCAAATAAGCTGCTTTTCTGAAGCCAAACTCTTTTATAAAGTCTAAGAGGGGATATATAGGGAGTGAGACATCTTAAACATACCTCTGTGGAAAAAAAGAAAAGGAAAGTTAGCTTTGGGAAAAAGAAGGTATTGGATAGTGGAAGAGGTTAGAGAGAGATAAAGAGAGAGAGAGAGAGAGAGAGAGAGAGAGAGAGAGCTTAAATTGTCACCGTTGATGAAAATAAAAGAATTAAGTCATTACTTTTACAAATTATTTTGTTCTAATATACATTTAAGGCGGCTTACTTAGCATAGTGGTTTTTATCATAGGAAATGGAATTGGCAACCTGAGTTCAAATCCTGGATGAAGCTGTTTGCGTTTCATTTCACATTGGTGTCATTTGGAAAGGCATAAATCCATTTGTCTCCACTTTAGCCTTGGTTAAACAACTAGTTTACTCTGTGTTGGAACTTGGGTAGCTGTCTTGTCCTCTCGTTATGGAATTCTCAATACAAAAAATATGTTGTCAGTTGAAGATTGCAGATTCGGTAAGAAGATGCTGATAATTTGCTCCTCCTCTTATATGCTTCGAGGCATTTCTGATTGGCTGATCTCGCTGCTGCTGACTGGCAAATCTATAAATAGGATGGACGATTTTCATGATGTCATGTACCCACCTCTTTATCCTTCCCTAAACAATCCAACACTCTAAATTTAAACCAACTTCACTCTGCTTAAAAAAGTTGACCTTGTGTCACATCCTGCCCATGGCAGTGAAGTTAGGTAAATATGTATATTCAAGGCTCTCATTAGGCTTAACATCTGTCCCATGTTCTTGTGCAGTTTACTAATTTGTTCTAGTTAATTTATCCAGTTAACTAAAGTTTTTGAAAATCAGTGCATTGCAAGAATTAGAATCTATTTTAACCTATGTATATAAAGAGGAATCCCTGCAGTATAATGGCTTAAGTGCTGGACTATGGCCTTGGAATAAAAAAAGTTTGAAGTCCAATTGTGCTATTGTATTCACTTTTAGATTAATACCATTCAGAAAGGTAGAAACCCCTTTATTCCCCCATCATGGTTTAAATAGTATCACTGCTGTTCTTCTACAAGGCTGGCCTTGATATTAAATAACCCACTAAGGTTGATATGCCATTAGACAAAGAAACCAACCAACCATGTATATAAGTGTCTGTGTAACCAGTTGGTTATGCTATTTGGCTCTCTGTGTTGTTTCGAATCATAACAGTTCTGGGATAAATTTGATACATTTCAGCATCTCTCATTCATGAATGAAATTTTCGTGTTCCTTGCTTTGCTTAATTTAAATATTAAGAAATATAAACTGTCAGTATACTCTTATGTGCCAGCACGAAAACCTTTAAGGCAAGTTCAATTGGGAAAGAACTTCTTTATAATACATATGGTTCTATGATAAAAATTGGAAACTGTCCTGGTTTGAGGCTTGAACATTATGGTAAACTTAATCATAAGGTTCTATTTCATATATTTTTGTGAGATATATATATGTTTTTATTTCACTAAAGTTTAGAAACAGTAATTGACAACAATTTATCTTGGAACATTTTTTTCAGTTTAAATTCCAATATGTGTGTTATCATTAAATAGAATGATATAAGACATGACATTCTGGAAAAAAATAAAAATAAAAGCTTCACTTATTTGGGGTTTTTTTTTTTATTTGTCAAAAAAGAGGACCAACACAGAAATTAAGTTTGAGCACTGACAGGAAAATTTCAAAGATGAAATTGCAGTTGCTTACAACCCTAACAATTTTTTCAAAGATGTATAATGTACTTCTAAACTAAACATAAAAAAAAATTGTTATTTCTAATGGAACATTATATAATGAAAATGGATATTATTATGTATTATTTATTACCAAACTTTACAACATTGAAACCTTAACCAAGAATAAAATTGTATAAATATATAAGGGATGTATTTATTTTTGGACAGCCACATATTCATATTTTTGGATACCAAGTCTCAGTGCTAGAGAGCTTTGCAATAAATAATACCTAATAAATCTATTTTGATTATATCATGTTCCACTAGAAATAATAAAAACCTGCTAAATTTAGTTTAGGAAAAAATTAAATTCTAATGATAAAAAAAATTAACTTCTAATAATAAAGAAAATTAACTTCTAATAATAAAAAAAAATATGTTAGAGGTGTACTCGGTACTATAACCTTACAAAAAAAAATGTGAATGGAAAAATTGAAGCTTTGGTTTTGTAAAGTAGCATATTTTTTTACAAAATTTACTTAAATTTTTAGGTGGGTGTTTCAATTTACCAGTTTGCAAGATCAAGATTGACATTAACACAAGGTCATTCCCTTCTTGGTTTAGCTGAGAACTTTTCTACACTCCTTGTAGTATATCAAATCACCATCTTGATTTTTTTTAATTGCCAGTATTTTGATTCATTAATCTATTTCCATTGTATTTATACATTTACGAGTGTATTTAATTTCTTTCAGGAAATAGAAGATGCCGATGCAAAAGAGCAAAATCAATTGATGATTCCTGATGTTCAAAGAGAGTTAATATCTGCACATACTGACAGTGAAGATGGTTGGAGTGATGGGGAAACTAGAAGAACTCGACAACTCCCAGGTATGTTATTGCTAGATCGTTTATTTTGCCTTTTATTTTGTGGATTTTGATGCTGGAATTCAATTTTCCTGCATTAAAGATTCTGACACTATTAGTGTTTGTCAAGGTGTTCCTTAATTCTTTGTAATATGAAATTATGATGTGAATTGGAAAGTCACCTTGAACAAAGGGAATTAGATCCCTGAATCTATCTGAAATAATTATATTTTAAAGAAAGAGAAAAACAAAAATGGAGTGCCTGTGTATATGTATGAGTTTATGCATATTAAAAAGTTTTAGAGAGAAAGTACTTGCATATATTTGTATTTATATCAGTTGGTTTGGTTGTTTTGTTTTATGGTATATCAACCCTCTTTGGGTTATTTAATGCTGAATCAAGTCATTTTGCTGGAAGTTTGTTTGATTTGGTTTGGTTTGGCTTTATGGCACATCAACCATTGTAGGTTGTTAATGCCAAATCCATTTTTAAACATATAAACAGTTTCATTTTAAATAATTCAGTATAGTAAAAGTATAGTTTCTTTATTTACACACGGTTAAATGTCAAAACAGTTCTATTTAAAACAATTCAGTTTATCATAAATACAGTTTCAATGTCCAAAACAGTTCTATTTCAGACAATTCAATTTAGCATAAGTACACAGTGTAAATGTCAAAACAGTTCAATTTCAAGCAATTCAGTTTAGCATAAGACACAGTTTAGTTCTATTTGACCCGTAGATAACGCCCTATCAGGTGCTACTACTTCAGGCCAGAGTAGACCTGGGAGTGATGGCAATGAAGGGATACTCCATATTCTCTAAAGCTCCAACA
>OY757908.1:104705300-104795300 GCA_963585895.1 Sepioteuthis lessoniana
TCTCCTCAAGATGCACTCAATTCCCTTTTTTATCTAATCAAGATCATTTGATACACTGACGCTTAATACATTCAACCACATTCCATGTTTATTATAAAATGATTATGTAATGTTTGAACACCTTTCTGCGATGGTTATATCGAGGGCATTTATCAATGAAATTTGCTTCTCTGAATTCAACTTTACTCATATTTGACTGTGAATATAGGACTATAAGCAAAACTCTTCTCTTTCATACATGGATTGATCACATTTACAAGCAAAATCAGATGATCTAATACTATGCTACAGATTCAGTGTAGTAGCATCACATCAAAGCAACAGTGTGATTCTATACAACAAGCAAATCATGTTCATCAGAACACAGACTCCAGTGGTTTCAATATTTCACGTAAGTATTATTATATAATTATAATATATCTACATACTGTGTTCAAGAGTGCCTCAGGTGGTGTAATGGTTAGCAAGCTAGACTAGCAAATCTTCACGAGTGAGTTTGAATCTTATTGGATGCCTCTTTCGAATGGCCTTTGGCTACATCTAAGCAAAAAGCTTAATAAATTAGTATATACTGTGTTCAAAATTATCTTGACTGAAACTGTATTTACCAAAACAGAAATGAACACTGAATGAAATATTAATTTTCTTTAAAATATTCCTCTGAACGTTTGATAAACTTATTCCCGTGTGTTCTCTCTTGGCAGAAGCACATCTAAAACTCCTTTTTGATATAAGGTGAAAGTATGCTGTCATATTTCTTTAATGTTCACTACATCCTCAAATTTTATCCTTGAGATGAATTTTCAGTTTAAGAAATAAGAAAAAGTGGCATGGAACTAGGCCTGGTGAGCAGGGAGGATGTTGCACTTATTTTACCGAAAAGATTTTATTTCAAAAGTATCTAGACTGACTTCATAATTTTTTTTTTCCATTGGCACTGAGAGGGGGTGTCTTCATGGTGTAATAGTTAAAGCGCTGGCCTGTGGAATTGTAGTAAGTGATTTCAAACTCCAGTCTCGCTATTATGTTCACTTTCCAACAAATACCCTTGGGAAAGGTATGAACCGCCTTATCCTCCCAGGTATGGGTGAAATAGCATCACTGCTGTTATTCTAGAAGGATGGATTTGGTATTAAATAACCCACAAAGGTTGATATACCATTAAACAAAGAAACCTAACATTGGCACTTACTCATCTAGACAAAGTTTAAATGTCTAGACATCATCTCTTTTTTTTATAAAAGTTGTTCAGCTCTGCATACATCTTCATTTAAATCTTAAAATTAAAAAAACAATTTAAATCTTTACTAGTGATGCTCTTTGATCACACCTTACATATGTTGTGGATAAAGAGGTAAATGAATGAATAATAATTTGATCTACAAATTTTTAATTTTTATTTCTTTAAACTGTGTGAAAAGTTTGCTGAAAAGCAAAAGTTACAAAATCTTCTCTTGTAACAAAAGTATTTTTCAGAGCGAATATATTTTCAATAGAGATTGTTAAGATTGGTAAATAAAGCAAAGCAGTAAGCGTTAGCTTAAAATAAACAGGCATATTTTGTGTGTGTGTAGAAAATCTTTGTTGAATTGTGTAACTACGCAGTGGAAGAATAATGTTATGATAGTAATGTATGTCCGTATGCTAAATGAAACAAGCAGCAAGTAAGATATTTTATTTTTTCATTGTAGTAGTAATTGGTTTATGTTAACACGAAAGTATATGATAGTTAACTAATATTGTAATAAAATGCATTCAAGAAAAAAAGAATGCTAAATTTTCATTCAAAAGAAATAAGCCTTAAGGATAAGTAGATAATGGAATAAATTCTATTTTTACACTTAGTTGAGTAAGTATAGCCAATCTCATACTTACTGAAGAAATATTTATCTCTTTGCTTATTTAAATGATTTAGGCAGGCTCAAAAGTAGATAAAAAGTTGATGATTTATCTATGAATCTAATTGGCTAAGAAATTGTATTTTTAATATTTTTTGGAGAGAAAAGATTACTAAAATCATTTTGGGTTTTGATCCTTCAAATTTTTTGCAACAAATCAAATATTGTCATTTGTGAAGTATCTCAAAATTTAAAATGCTATTGGTCAATTGATGCAAGAATACAAATACAAAAATTACAACTTCTTAAGCCTATTTTTGGCATAAGAATTGACTTTTTTTTAGTATGGAAATCATTTGAGTTCCCACATACACACACACAAAACATAAATGTGTGTGTGTGTGTTCGATTAAAGATAACAAATATGATATTAATAAATGTATAGAGATTTAAAGCACTTTTGGTTATCAGAAAGAATTTAAAATCTATCACATAAAGAAAGTTTTGTAACTAGCCTCAGATTGGTGCATTTGAGCAATAATAACTGAACTAAGTGTTCAGCACTTGGAATCTAGCATAATCATTAACAGTTAAGATGTAGTAGTAACATCAACATCAGTGGCTACAAGAAGTCTGCTGATGAAGACCACCATGGATCTGCTAGCAGACACATAGTGGTCTTCATCTGCAAGACCTGCCAAAAACTATGTTTCCTCTTCATCGGACTTTTCAGACACGAGAAGAGTTGTAACTGAAAAGGATATTATTATTGATATCAATAGATGACCATAGGCTAGTAAGAACTTGGAATCTATAAATTTACATAATTTCAATCCTATACTGAGATACTAAATTAAAAAAAAGTAGAAGCTTATAAAAGTGTGTAATAAACTGAAACTGTCTGTTATCTTCACTTAAACATGCCAAAAAGAAAAATAGCTAAGTATTCAGACATTTTACTTTCATCATAACTTTTTGTATTTGATAGTATTTATCTATGTAATAAGTAATTAAGTCTTAATAACTTTCACATACATCAGAATTTGTTAGAATTTCTTTTTAGTTTTTATACCCTATGAATTTTTTATAAAAAATTGTTTTCAATGAAAAATGTTCATAGACTTGTTGATAAAGATACAATTTAAGACTTTGATCAGAGTAACATTTTAC
Organism: Sepioteuthis lessoniana; assembly: GCA_963585895.1. Taxonomy (NCBI): domain Eukaryota; kingdom Metazoa; phylum Mollusca; class Cephalopoda; order Myopsida; family Loliginidae; genus Sepioteuthis; species Sepioteuthis lessoniana. Next base: position 104,708,309 of record OY757908.1, read on the forward strand.
GAGGATCATTAAATAAGTTTCCAGACTTTTTTCATATGGGCACTTTTATTGATAGTACACACATGAAGCTCTAGTCCCCTTCGAAGTAATCTCCTCCGGCTGCAATGCACTTGTTGTACCGTTCCAACATCTTCTGGAAGGCTCCATGGAAGTCCTCTTGTGTGAGCGTGTCAATGACCTTTCATATCCTCAATAGTCTCATAACGACAGCCTCTAAGCTTAGGGAATAACCAAAAGTCACTGGGAGCAAGGTCTGGACTATAGGGAGGCTGAGGAACTGTCTTGATGCCCATCTTGGTCAAATAGTCTGTGACAAGGATGGAGTTGTGGACTGGTGCATTGTCCTGGTGGAAATGCCACTGACCCAATTTGAAGAGTGCTGACCTCTTCCAATGGAATCTCTTTCTGAACTCCCTTAAAACCTCAACATAGTAACCCTAACCCTTTGGCCAATCAACTCAAGTGTATTGAGTTCCTTACTCCTCCCACACCTCTCATCATCCCTCACAGACTCCCTGCCTTCCTTGAATCTCTTCTGCCACTTAAAAACTGATGCTCGATTCATGCAAGATGCTCCAAAAGCAGTCGGAAGCATTCTATACATTTCTGTGGCATTTTTCCAAGTTTAAAACAGAATTTTATTGCCTATCGTTCTTTTAAAGTGTCCTCACATCCAGGTTGCAGTTTGAAAGTCACCAGCTGTGACAATCAGGCTTTAGTTGGGTGTATTCCAATTGCTGCTGTAGCTGTTCATTTGAAGCTGAAATCATAAAAATTAGTCTGTCATCTCATAAGATGTATAGCAATAACATACTAAATTTTCAAGAGTCTACGAAAATCTTAAATGTCTGAACAAAAAAGTCTGGAAATTTATGATAATTTAGTTGTTGTATTAATTTCTATACTTGGCCTACTGAGGTGGTTATTAGAGTCTCATGTGAGCCTTGATTAAATTTTCCTGTCCTATCCCGTGGTTTTATATATATATTTATGACCAGGCTATTGGACTAATGGGTAGAGTGTTCACCAATGGCCCTGGAGATCAGGGTTCAATCACTTGTCGAGTCATGCCAAAGACTCAAAAAATGGTATTTAATGCTTCCTTGCTTAACCCTCAGTTATTATAAGGCAATGATCACGGGTAAAGTGGAGCAATCCAGGGAAAGGAGTAGTGTCCTTCCCTATACCTTGGTGTAGTAGCTATTGAAAAGGGAGCCTTCGGTTCGGCCTCGACTACAGTCACCAACTTTACCTACTTTATAGATATATATAAACTTATATACATATATATATAAAAACTTAGAAAAGTTCATAAATGAAACATTTCAGTGTGTTCATTTAGCAGTTATCATAACCTTTTGAATTAATATACACTTAATTTTTCCCAAGTTGAGTTTTGAAGTATCTTTTTGGAAATTCAGTTGCAAATTAGAAAGATCTTTTATGAAGATTTTTCTAATATTGTAACAGACATATGATGCGGGGAGTGTTTAAGCAATATACAATATCATGAGTATTAGTGTTTGAAATCAGAAAGAACAGCCCAAATCTGGATAATCTTTCACATCTTATGGATGATAATCATATCTAGCTAAAGTTCCGGGTTTTTGCCTCAGAGTATGTTCAAACTCCAGTCATGCTATTACCTTCACTTTCAGGCTAATACCCTTGGGAAAGATATAAACACCCTTATCCCCATCATCTATGAGTTAAATAGTATGACTGCTGTTCTTCAACAAGGATAGCATTGACATTAAATAACCCACAAAAGTTGATATGCCAATAAACAAAGAAACCAATCCATCTTATTGGTCAATATTTTCTCGCATTGTTATGAAATCAGACTGTGTAAAATTTTGCTTTATGTCAACTTTTTTGTCTCATTTATAATCATTTTACTTCTGTTCAAAAATTTAAAACAAGGTAAAATTTTCAAAGTCTTTAGATAACACAAGAACCCAACATGTTCCTGTTGTAAATACAATCTATGATGATATTGATGCTTCTATATATGAAGAAGTGAAGAATTCTAATTAGCATTTCATAATTATCTTTGTTCTATTGAGAATTTGAATGATTAAAAAATGTTGTTTCATGCAATTATGATTCATTTGGAAATTGAATAATTCTCTAAATTAGAGCATTTAGAATATATTGCTCTTATAAGAATTTTACTATGATGTATTGTTTTGTGTGGTTATGGTTATATAGATACAAATATATATAGATATAATTCTCTTAAAAAGTTTTAGTATTTACAGAGAGATTGTAGCTTTAATTTCTAAGTTGTACTGCCCAATGTATGTGTGTGTGTGTGTATATATATATATATATGTAGAGAAAAATTGATAACAAGGTAATCCAAGTGGAAGGAGAGATGTATCGAGAAGTCAACATTATAGGGTTTCGATTCTACTGAACCATCATCAGGACCATGAGAGGTGATATTAGCGATGTTAAGTCAACGATGGATGTTTAAAAATGCAAAATACAAAAACCCAGGGGAAAATTTGTATAACAAGAAAAAGTTGGCAGTTTAATTGGTGATTCAGCGTTTGTTGTTTTAGATTACGCCTCAATGAATACACAAGAAGACCATTGTTTATAGAAAGGAAAGTTTAGTGCTTGCTTTTCCTGTGATTGGGGAAAGGGAAGGTTATCATTTGGAATATGGACTGCTAGTAATTCTTATTTGGTGATGTTTTAGTTATGTGGGTGGCTGTGTGCTCTTCATTGAGCTGGTTATGAATAGAGCCATAATGGGTCTTCAATGAGATTATGCATGTCAGCATTGAAAGAACTATAAGGAATTTGATATGCTACATGTGAGTGATGTGTATATGGCCTTTAGAAGGGGTTGCTGTGCAGCACATGTGTTGGCATTGATAGGACTGTTGTATGTATCTCTTATGCACATAATTTACATGGATTGGACTATAAATAGGGACTCACTGTTGGTTGTTCATATTGGTGCAAGAGGAGTTTGCATAAATTAAGGGGTCTCAATGAGGTATTTGTTTGAAGTGGATTGGACATTTAGTTGGGGTTGTTATGTGGCACAAACATGGATGTAGATAGTACTCTTGTGGGTGAATCAAGTTTCTATGGGCAAGCAACCTGTGAAGATGGGGAAAATGGTTGTGCATGTTAGCTGACTATGCTGCATATGAGGTTTCATGACAAGATTGGGATCTAGGTTGAGAATCTGCCCTATGTTTTGTGATCCCTTAGGCTGGGAAGAAAAAGATATTCTCTTGCTTCATTCAGCATCTGCTAAGTGTGCTGGCTGATGATGCCATCAAGTGACATCATTTGTCTATGGATAGGCTAGAAGCCTTTCTATGAGTTGTTGCTGCCGGAAAAAAAAGAGACAGAAAAAAATTGGGACATGTTTTTTAGGAATGATGGCTGTAATGTCTTTCAATTGGTCAAAAGGGGGATATGATAATAATGTCTGCACTGTAAGCAGTCTTTTTTCTTATCATGAGATTTGACTTAGACTTTAACACAACCGGTTCATAAAAAGTAAAGTTGGCGACCATAGTTGAGGGTGACCAGAAGGTTCCCTTTTCAATAACTACTACACCGAAGTGTAGGAGAGGGTGCTTTGAACCAGACTTTGGCCTAGTGAGTAGAGTATTCACCAATGGCCTAGAAGACTGGGGTTCAATCCCAGGTCAAGTCATACCAAAGACTCAAAAGATGGTACTTGATGCTACTTTGTTTAGCACTCAGCATTATAAGGTAAGGATCAAGGTAAACTGGAGCAATCCAGGGAAAGGAGTAGCGCCCGCCCCTACACCTTATTGTAGTAGCTATGGAAAAGGGAGCCTTCAGGTTACCCTTGACTACGGTTGCCAACTTTACTTAACCAGCTCATTGGTCCTGTGGGTAGAGTGTTCACCAATGGTCCGGGAGACCTGGGTTCAATCCCAGTTCGCATCATATCAAAAACTTTAAAAATGATACTTGATACCTCCTTGCTTAACACTCGGCAATATAAGGTATGTATCAATGGTAAAATGGAGCAATCCAAGGAAAGGAGTAACGCCCTCCCCTACACCTTGGTGTAGTAGCTATTGAAAAGGGAGCCTTCTGGTCACCTTCGACTATGGTTGACTATGGTTAACACAACCAGCAGTTATTATCCTCTAAGACAGTCTGGAAGCTTAAAAACTTAATACTGCTTGTCTGCCTCTTCAACTGAGCCAGTGTATATGTCTTAATATTCTACTATTGCACTTAAGTTTATTTACTAAATCAGGTCTTTATAAATTATCTTTTTTGTTGTTTGTCTCATTTTTAGGGGGGGGAGGATGCCTTTGCCAGTATGTAGTTTATACGCCTTCCTTCTAGTGTTGTGTATAAAAGAAATGGGATATTGGAAGGATTTAAAGATATTTATATTCACCATCTAAGTATTTGGGGGCTGCATATTTTAAGAGCTCTTAAACAGAATTATATTATTATAGTTTTTTTAATTTTCTTATGGTGTGAACAGAAATATATATGTGGTTGTTTTTTTTTTTCTGATTGATTTGCAGTATATTTTTAATTTCAAATTATCATTAGTTTGAATTAATAAAATACCCAGAAAGGTAAAAGAAATTTTTTTTTTTTTTTTTATAGATGAAATCTGCTATAAATGTGTGGTGGGATTTTTTTTTCATTTTGAGTTAATGCCTTTTCTTTCCTTAATTAAAAGCCAATATATGGTGTTTATTTCCATACTAGGTCTACTTAAGAGTTTATTAAAGCTTAACATAAGCTTCAATTCTGTCAATTGTCTAATCTTCTAGTTTTGTTATCAGTATGTAAAGTGGGAAGTACCATGGTATAATGGCTTATATGCTGGACTGCAACATCATAGCGAATGAATTCAAACTCCATTTACATTATTATGAAACGTATGTGTGTGTTTATCTGTTATATAGTTATTTACACGTTCATTCAGCATCACAACGACACCATAATTAAGACGCATGAAGGAAGGAAGACGCAAGAAGAATTAAGATGCAGGAAGGAAGACGCATGAAGACTTCTTTAGAAAAATATTCACCTCTCACTTTATTGCAAGGGTTCGAAAGGGTTGTTTAAGGGTTTGCATGTGAGAGGATGCTGGAGACCGAACGTAAACTTCATATTTTGACCCCACTGTTATGACCGTCACGTTGTGTCTTTATTGTTCTCCTGATGTTGGGGTCTACTCCATCGGGGCTTTCCGAGGGCCCCCTCGGTCTGGTGTGGCCTTCCCTACCACATCTCGTCTCTAACCCTCTGGGAGTCTGCTGGCAACTGCCTCGGGGGTTTTCTGAGTGCCCCCTCGGTCGGGTGTGGCCTTCCCTGCCACATCTGGTCTCTAGGTGTCTGGAATTCTACTGGCAACTGCATCGGGGGTTTCCGAGGTCCCCCTCGGTCGGGTGTGGCCTTCCCTACCACATCTCGTCTCTAACCCTCTGGGAGTCTGCTGGCAACTGCTCTGGGACCCAAACTCAACTGAGTTAAATAATAACTTGTCCCATATCATAAGCCTTAATCCGCCCACGCGATCTCTTTCGATTACTGGCCATTGGAATGTGTCACTTCCTTCCGGTGTATTACCTTGGAATAGTATTTTTGGGCCGGGTCGAAGGTCAAAATATAACATATCTCTGCGTCTAGGTGTGTGTCTGTGTGTTTCTCTCATATATTTCTATTACAAAGAAATCAAACCAATCTATACATAAGACAACGGATACCTGAAGAAGGGAGAAAAATAGTAAGTAAAGCTGATGACTGTAGTCAAGGGTAACCCAAAGGCTCCCTTTTCGATAGCTACTACACCAAGGTGTAGGGAAGAGCACTACTCCTTTCCCTGGATTGCTCCACTTTACCCTTGATCTTTACCTTATAATGCTGAGTGTTACACTCAGCATTATAAGGTAAAGATCCAGGTAAAGTGGAGCAAGGTAGCATCGAGTACCATTTTTTGAGTCTTTGGTATGACTCAACCTTGGATTGAACCCAGGTCTACTGGCCCATTGGCAAACACTCTAACCATTATGTCTATGTCCGGTAGAATACAACTGCCAAAATATGGTAACTATAAAAACCAAGATGAAGACACTGGTTTAAGTATATCATGATGCTTTCTCATCTCAAAAATGGCTAAAACATTATGACTATAACAACCAAGATGAGGATACTTGTCTACACCAATAATAGGGAGAGAAATATGACTTATCTCTTGCTCATGAATAAACTAAGATCCTTTTATATTATTTATAAATACTTGCTGAACCCATGAAGCTTCCATGGTTTAATTAATATGTAGAAATATTATACACTATTTAACTGTGTGTCAATATATATATAAGGATTATTCAATAAATAAGGTGAATATTGAAAATTCAGCATATTCCCACTCCATGGACTGTTTTTCAATTCAGGCTCGTATGTTCAGCTCATTTGTAAACATTTCTGCTTCTCCATACATCTCACACATTCTTTTGTAAATTTGATATGGTTTGCACTTCTCAGCCAACAAAAATTTTGACAGACCTCTGTTCAAGCCTGGGACAGTCTGCGTGATTTGTCACCATTTTGAATTGCTAGAAAACAAATATTTTTGCAAGATTAAAATAATTTTTACAATAAACCACTACCAAACAATATAGAGTTTACATTTATGGAAAAAATTCAATAAAATTTTATTTTGCTTTTTTTCAAAAAGATTCTTCTTATTTATTGAATGAATCTCTCTCTCTCTCTCTCTCTCTCTATATATATATATATATATATATATATACATATATATATATGCATGTGTGTGTTTGGTTTGGTTTGGTTTGGTTTCTTTGTTTAATGGCATATCAAACTTTGTAGGTTATTTATTGCCAAAGCCATTCTCCTAGAAGAACACTAGTGGTACTATCTAATCCATAGCTGGGAGGATAAGGGGGTTCATACCTTTCCCAAGGGTATTTGCCTGAAAGTAAACGCAATAGCGCGACTGGAGTATGAACTCACTTACTACAATTCCACAGTCCATCGCTTTCACCATTACACCACGAAGACACCCCCCACACATGTGTGTGTGTGTGTTTATATATATATATATATATATATATATATATATATATATATATATATATATATATATATATATATATATATATATATATATATACATAAAATGAACCACTGAAGAATATATTACTCATTTGAACTTCCTAATAAATAATATTTTTCATAAAAGCCATTCCTCTTTTAGAATCCTGACTTTCTCCAGTACTGGATTACATAACATTCATTTTATAATTAAAAATAGGTGAAAATAATTTTTAAAATTTAGACAATAGAAAACCTTGAGGATTTGTTAAAGTATTGATATTTATAAACTGTTACTGCATTTCACCATCTTTAACTGCACTAATATGATACCTGGTCATGCGTGTTTGCTTTTTAAGTTTAATTAAATTTCATGGATTACAAAAAAAAAAGCAGTTGTTATTTACAATTTCAATACTGCTGTAGTATTTCAGTGAATGCAAGGAAGCATAATGGAAAATAGCTGGCTTGAACAAATGCTTTGGAAAAGTCATTATGGAGTAAGTGATGTGCTATAAATTAATTTTGTAACCTGATTCACATTCTAACTTGTGTAGTAAAAGCATGCTTTCAAGGATATAGAGGTGATTTCATTTTGTTTAATCTGTCCATCCCTCCCTGCTTAGTGTGATTCTTGCCAAACCCTAGGATAAAGGTAGGTAGTTACAACTAATTAATATAGCAAGATACCTGACTTTATCTGCAACTTGAACCAAACCAGTCAGTTTGGGTTGTAGAATATGCTGACTATCTCTGCTGAACAAGTGTCCTGAATATGATACTAAACCATCTGACTGTGAGGCTCTAGAGCTGGAGCTTTGGGGAAATGTGGAGTTCCACTTCATTACCATTATTCTTAGGTCCACTCTGACCTGGAGTGGTAGTACTTGTTTGAGTTCCATCTATGGTTCAAATAGAACTATTTAAGTATTTACTATACATGAAACCATTTAACTGCATGCAAACAAATGAGCCTGGATTATTTAAAAAAATGTAACCTACAAAATATTTACTCAAAAATCATGTATAAACAAGATTTGACATTAAATAACCCACAATGGTTGATTTACCACAAAACACTACCAATCAACCATTGAACCAAATCTGAAAAAAACATAGACTGTAGTGATAATAAAAACACTATATATTCATAGGCACTGTTCAATTGCATATGCACGACTGCTCACTACAATGTCTTCATCAGATGATGAAGACATCGTTGTTTTGTTCCAGGGTTAAAACATCATTACTATGAACCTAGGACATTCTAGTTGGTTGGTTGTTGGGTTTTATAGTATATCAACCTTTGTAGGTTATTTAATGCCAAATCCATTTTTATGCAAATAGTTCTATTTCAAACAATTCAGTTTAGCATGAGTACACAGTTTAATTGTCAAAAACATTTCTATTTCAAGCTATTCAGTTTAGTCAATCAGTTCTAATTCAGCTAATTCTGTTTAGTATAAGTACAGATTTTGTTTACACACAGTTAAATGTCAAAACAATTCTATATTAAATAATTCAGTTTAGTGTAAGTAAAGTTTCAATGTCAAAACAGGTCCATTTCAAACAATTCAATTTAGTATAAATATGCAGTTTAAATGTAAGTACACAGTTTAATTGTCAAAACCATTTCTATTTCAAGTTATTCAGTTTAGTCAAACAGTTCTAATTCAAACAATTCAGTTTAGCATGTAGTTAGTTCTATTTAACCCATAGATAGGACCCTATCAGGTGTTACCATTCTGGGCCAGAGTGGACCTGGGAGCAATGGCAATGAAGGGGTGCTCTGCATTCTCCAAAGCTCCAACATCACTGGAAGCTCACCATCAGATGGTTTTGTGTCATATTGAGGACACTCATTGCGGGGATCTTACCCCTCTGCAGAGGTACAGTGGGTGTATTCTACAGCCCCTGCCGACAAGTAAAGGGGTATTCTAGTGTTATATCTCAATATTAACAGAAAGAAAAACAGAAGAATAGATATGAAGGAAATACAAGCTAACTACAAAACATATACATAACAAAATCATCTTCTGATAATGACTCTTGGGTCAGATATAAATCCAAGATTAGAACATTACCATGAACCCAGGACATTCCAGCATTATCTCACAATGAGAGAGAGAGAGAGAGAGAGAGAGAGAGAGAGAGATTAACAGAATGATAAAGAAAATAATATTTAACTAAAAACATTATTCACACACACAAAATCATCAGATAATGACCTTGGGGTCATGTGTAGTTTTCAGACTAAAACAACATAATTAATACTTATCCAGATCCCCTCCTCACAAAAATATATGATCAGATTTAGTTGGTTGAAAAGTTTAATCATACATTTCATGTTTTCGCCAATGGCTGGGGAGACCAGGGTTCAATCCCAGGTCAAGTCATACCAAAAACTCAAAAAATGGGACTTGATGCTACCTTGCTTAACACTCAGTATTATAAAGTAAGGATCAAGGGTAAAGTCGAGCAATCCAGGGAAAGGAGCTGTGCCCTCCCCTACATCTTGGTGTAGAAAAGGGAGCCTTTGGGTAACCCTCAACTATGGTCACCAACTTTACTTACTTATTTACTTATGTTTGACACACTCTAGACCAGCATAAACTTATACTCTCTAAAAACGTTGTAAAATTTTACAGCTATTGCTACCCAGAAGATTAAATATACATCAATGAATACTTTATTTAATATGAATGGAAATGTTATCAACTGGAAATTTAACTCTTGGAAAATATCAGTTTAATGAGTTTATCAGTAGCTGTGTGTAGTTAACCCAATGGATACTCTGGCCTGTTGGTGAGGCTTAGAATATGCTGATTGTATTTCCTACTGAGAGGTAAGAACCCCCCCCCCAAAAAAAAAGGTTCATTCTTTATATAACATTAAACTGCATCTAAGGATGAGGCTCCAGTTCTAGAGATCTGGGAAGTGTGAAGTACTCTTTTCCATTATTCCCAACTGTATCTGAGGATGAGGCTCCAGTTCTAGAGATCTGGGAAGTGTGAAGTACTCTTTTCCATTATTCCCAACTGCATCTGAGGATGAGGCTCCAGTTCTAGAGATCTGGGAAGTGTGAAGTACTCTTTTCCATTATTCCCAAGTCCAATCTAACCTGGATTGGTATTAACCATTAGGATCCCATCTATGGTTCAAGTAGATCTGTTTAGAAATTATTTATATTTGATTGGATCATGTGGGAAAAAAACTTAATTAACTATACAGAAAATGTAGATTTGAACATGCAGTAAATGTGATTTCCTAACCTCTTGGCATGAAATAACCCTAGATGGGTTGACATGCTGTTAAAATCAATCAATTCACCAACCAATCAATAGACACCATTGTCACATTTATAAGACATTTCCAAAAATGACTATATATATATTTAAGATCCAACTAATGTTCTATAAATGTGATGGAACTTTTTACCTATAATAAATAGTTATACTAATTTTAAATTGGGTATACATTAATTTTGGAATATCCACATATTAATTATTAAAGACTTAAAACTTTACCGTCAAATAATTAAATCTGACACTAAAGATTAAGCCCTGTACAAATTGAATTAGCATTTATCATAACTAGCCATACTTACCCATATTACATATAAGTTTTTAGATGGTCACTGATGTTCATAAAGTATTTTGTGTTAAACTCTTTTGTTTATTTATTCCTAAATTGCCTCTCACTTTCAAAATCTGATATCAAAAATATCTTCATCATGAAAGAACATCTATATAAACAACATTGCTTATGATATATGTATTCTTCTTATTTGAAATGTTGGTGAGAATTTGAAACATCGCAAAATTTCCAGCTCTGTTCATGTCAGCATAGAGCTGGTCATGTGACAAGTCACTTTTTTGGTAGGTGCCTATCTGGAAGAGTTTGTCCTTGTGCTTCTTATGTGGTCATTCCAAAACAAATTCAAACTAGAAACTGTCTCTGTTTCATGCTGTAGAAAAACAGTTTGCCACTGACAGCAATAAGAAACATGGGACAGACACTCTTTTACAATGGGAGGGGGGCAGTAAGATGTAAAGAGAGGGTAGGAGACAGATCTCATTGAAAAACCAGTCTGAGTCTGACTGAATATAATTTAAAACTTTCCAAGGGGATGATCCTAATAATTCCAGAAAATCTGCTTGAAATCAGGCAAAAATAATGAAACCTTAACTATATGGATGAATATTTGGTGAATTCTTTTGATAAGATGTATTTTACTACATTGCAAAAATATCAGGAAATTACACTTAATCTTTCACGTACACACATTTATGCTACATTTTCTGATATCATTATCCCTTGATTCATAGAAAACTGAAACACTCTAAAATCTATCTTCATTTCATTGATATCAGTTTTTATCTTTTTATTAATTTTTAACCTTCATCTTTCTTTGGTTTCTCCCCCCTACACACATACACACACACTATCACCAGATTCTCAATTTTTTTTTTTTTTTCATTGACTGATGCTATTTAAGATTTTCCTGCCAGGCCAACCGTCATTTATTTCATGTTAATATTTGGCCCAGAAGCAAGTAGTTATCATTCAGTCTCTAAAATTGCTATTCTGGTTAAAGTTGTCTTGTTTAAACTTGGCACCTGCCCTTCATGATATTTTCTTGGTCTGTGCATATTTATGAACCATGTACACTAAATAGGACATTTGATCAGTTCTATAATTGCCTGTGTTAGCCATTTGAAACTAAAAATATAAGAATAATACAGATATTGAAAGGCAAAGCAGAAAAACATGTGACTGTATAATGTAATGCTGGATCATCTTTATTCAAGTTCTATAATCACACAAATTATTAATTGAACGAAAATAACTTCCTTTGCTTATATATTAATAACTTGTGATATACATAACTCTTTAAACAACCTTCAGGTTTTGATTAGAGTCTGCTATCTGTTCCTCTCTCATGGCTGTGTTCACAACATTGAGTAGGATATGGCTAAAAAACTGTAGGAACCAGATATTTATTGACTAACGTATTTTGTATGCCATCAGTGTCAATTAAAAATGAAATTTTTTCTGAAAGATATTTCAGATTTTATTAATTTCCAATATTCTTTATATATATATGTTCTATAAATATTATATCCAAAATATCAAAATTATCAAAATTATATCAATGAACATATCTATGACAGTTTAGATTAACTACTGTGATTTTATTAGCATGGCTGTTTTAACTACTAGTGAAATGTGTGCAGTTGACAAACCTATTTTAAAACTATTTATTCTTATTAAAATGAAGGATACTAAATAATTTTGAAATAATAACAAATGATCAATGAATAAAATAAAGATGTGATAATGAAGACTAAATAATTTTGATATCACAACACACTATCATTAATTGAAATGAAGACTAAATAATTTTGAAATTACAACACACTATCAATGATTAAAATGAAGGAGACTAAATAATTTTGAAATCACAACACACTATCAATAATTAAAATGAAGGAGACTAAATAATTTTGAAATTACAACACACTATCAATAATTAAAATGAAGGAGACTAAATAATTTTGAAATTACAACACACTATCAATAATTAAAATGAAGGAGACTAAATAATTTTGAAATTACAACACACTATCATTAATTTAAATGAAGGAGACTAAATAATTTTGAAATCACAACACACTATCATTAATTTAAATGAAGGAGACTAAATAATTTTGAAATAACAACACACTATCAATAATTAAAATGAAGGAGACTAAATAATTTTGAAATTACAACACACTATCAATAATTAAAATGAAGGAGACTAAATAATTTTGAAATTACAACACACTATCAATAATTAAAATGAAGGAGACTAAATAATTTTGAAATCACAACACACTATCATTAATTTAAATGAAGGAGACTAAATAATTTTGAAATAACAACACACTATCAATAATTAAAATGAAGGAGACTAAATAATTTTGAAATCACAACACACTATCATTAATTTAAATGAAGGAGACTAAATAATTTTGAAATAACAACACACTATCAATAATTAAAATGAAGGAGACTAAATAATTTTGAAATTACAACACACTATCATTAATTTAAATGAAGGAGACTAAATAATTTTGAAATTACAACACACTATCATTAATTTAAATGAAGGAGACTAAATAATTTTGAAATCACAACACACTATCATTAATTTAAATGAAGGAGACTAAATAATTTTGAAATAACAACACACTATCAATAATTAAAATGAAGGAGACTAAATAATTTTGAAATTACAACACACTATCAATAATTAAAATGAAGGAGACTAAATAATTTTGAAATTACAACACACTATCAATAATTAAAATGAAGGAGACTAAATAATTTTGAAATCACAACACACTATCATTAATTTAAATGAAGGAGACTAAATAATTTTGAAATAACAACACACTATCAATAATTAAAATGAAGGAGACTAAATAATTTTGAAATCACAACACACTATCAATAATTAAAATGAAGGAGACTAAATAATTTTGAAATTACAACACACTATCAATAATTAAAATGAAGGAGACTAAATAATTTTGAAATCACAACACACTATCATTAATTTAAATGAAGGAGACTAAATAATTTTGAAATAACAACACACTATCAATAATTAAAATGAAGGAGACTAAATAATTTTGAAATCACAACACACTATCATTAATTTAAATGAAGGAGACTAAATAATTTTGAAATAACAACACACTATCAATAATTAAAATGAAGGAGACTAAATAATTTTGAAATTACAACACACTATCATTAATTTAAATGAAGGAGACTAAATAATTTTGAAATAACAACACACTATCAATAATTAAAATGAAGGAGACTAAATAATTTTGAAATTACAACACACTATCATTAATTTAAATGAAGGAGACTAAATAATTTTGAAATCACAACACACTATCATTAATTTAAATGAAGGAGACTAAATAATTTTGAAATAACAACACACTATCAATAATTAAAATGAAGGAGACTAAATAATTTTGAAATCACAACACACTATCATTAATTTAAATGAAGGAGACTAAATAATTTTGAAATAACAACACACTATCAATAATTAAAATGAAGGAGACTAAATAATTTTGAAATTACAACACACTATCAATAATTAAAATGAAGGAGACTAAATAATTTTGAAATTACAACACACTATCAATAATTAAAATGAAGGAGACTAAATAATTTTGAAATCACAACACACTATCATTAATTTAAATGAAGGAGACTAAATAATTTTGAAATAACAACACACTATCAATAATTAAAATGAAGGAGACTAAATAATTTTGAAATCACAACACACTATCAATAATTAAAATGAAGGAGACTAAATAATTTTGAAATTACAACACACTATCAATAATTAAAATGAAGGAGACTAAATAATTTTGAAATTACAACACACTATCATTAATTTAAATGAAGGAGACTAAATAATTTTGAAATCACAACACACTATCATTAATTTAAATGAAGGAGACTAAATAATTTTGAAATCACAACACACTATCATTAATTTAAATGAAGGAGACTAAATAATTTTGAAATCACAACACACTATCAATAATTAAAATGAAGGAGACTAAATAATTTTGAAATCACATCACACTATCATTGATTAAAATGAAGACTTCATACTGTTTGAATTAATTGTACTTACCAATATTACACATAGATTTTAAGATGCTCACTTATGTTCATAAGATACGGTTTTAAATCTTTTATTTATTTATGCCTAGCATGCCTTACACTTTCAAAATTTTATATCACAAATATTTTCATTATGAAAGAACCTCTGTTTTGACAACATTGCTTGTGATTTATTTGTTCTCCATGTTTCATTAACAAAGAACAAATTGAAAAAAATCCATTTTCATAGAGCTACTGAAGTGTCTGTTTTTGTATGAAAAATTTCTCTCTAATGTAGTTTTTTTAGCTCTGTATGGAAATGACCATTATTCTTTTAAAAAATGTTTTCTTTTCTCGAAAAATAAAGCTTAAAAGTCAAAGCAAATCAGAGAGCATCCTGATTTTGTGTCCATCTTTATTTCATTTTCCAATGGGTAGAGGGTTCACTAATGGCCCTGGAGACCAGGTCAAGTCATACCAAAGACTCAAAAAATGGTACTTGATGCTGCCTTGCTTAACACTCGGCATTATAAGGTACAGATCAAGGATAAAATGGAGCAATCCAGGGAAAGGAGTTATGCCTTTATCTACAACACGGTGTTGTAGCTAATGAAAAAGGTGCTTTCGGGTCACCATAACTATGGTCCCCAACTTTACTTTTACTTATTTCATTTAATATTATAAAATGAATAGATAAATGATCACTTTCCTATCATATCTTTTAAAAGAAGTTATTGCTTAGAGATTTGAAAAAATGATGTCAGTTCTTTTTTAAATGTCAGACATCTAATTATAAATCATTCCCTAACTTTTGGAATTAGTGTTTTATTGGCATAAGAAGAAGTTACATTTTGGGGAGTAAAAAATAAAATTGTCTTGGCCAAAGTTTAAAACTTTTTCAGGAATATCTTTAACAATTCCTAAAAATTCATATTGGTATGGACAGATAGACATTTGATAAATTATAATGAAATATCTACATTCTAAGAGCCAATGTATTACTATTGTTCATTGTCATTTTAAACTGATAAAGACTTCATACTTAGTTGCAATATCAATGTTTTAAAGGCAAGTCTATTAATGTTGTTTGAAATCAGTTTAAACATTATCTTAATTGGATCGATTTACCCAGGATATTCTTTGTAGATGGCATATTCTGCACCTGTTGACATGGTGTAATAAAAGTGGTTATAAATTACTAAAGAATTTTTCAAACAAATGGGTCTTGTTATTATAAATTTTGAAGCATAGTTTAGCTTTGGCATAAGGTTACAAGCATAGGGCACCCAGTGGGAACTGAATTTTCTGCTAAGGACCTGAAAGAATAGCTTGCTAACCATTTCATTAAGAAAGGCCCCCACATTTATTTTAAGTTAATATAAATAAATTTCAAAAATCAGTTTTATTTTATTTTTTTTTTTTTTAATGTTTTGTAAGACAGTAGATAATATAACATTCTGATGAGTTATTCGGTATACAAGCATGTATAGAGACATGAACTTACATATATATGCATGCAAATGTACACACACATTTTTATATATTTATATGTGTTACCTCTTCGCTACCCTGTAATTTTATATTTTATGAAAGAGAAATCATCATTTATATGTGTGTGTGTGAGACTGTCTTTGTACACACACAAATGCACTCACAATAGAATATATGTTTATATAGATGCCCTCTTCCTACACATGCATTGATTTTAATTGGCTTCACACTGTATATCTTAATGACATATTAAATGATAGATTTTGATTTTTATATTACCATGACATAGCAAAAATTTCATATAACAGAAAGATTTTTGTTTGCACCAATGATTAGAATTTTATCTAAAGAAATTTTATGATTCACCCTAATAATCTAACATAAATTGATATCATTCAACCAATGGCGATTTTTTAAAATTGTATATAAACAAGCTAAATTACCTGTTTCATGGACATTTTGATTGAACATTGCAAATTTGTCAAAAAATATTACAAACCATACAATATGCCATGTTTGTGAGGAAGAATTTCACTAGAAAACCATCTATGACATTGAAATAGCCCAATGTTGGAAAGAATTTAATATTTATCAGACTTTTGACACACATAAAGGCATGAAAAAATAAAAAATTACATCTAAAACCAGATTTTGAAGGAGTATTGATAATGACTGTATCAAAGAAAATGAAATGAATACACACATTTTGACCTCTTGGATTTTTGCTTCTAACAATGGAATTAATTATAAAAGGTATTTATAGTTATTCCTAACCAATTTCATATTGGATATCCTGAAGGTCCTCAAATGTTTTTAAAATTTTCCCCATTCGTTTTTGTATCCTTGTGAGTAGTAAATCCTGAAAATTGCACTGTAATAGCATTAGGCATTCTTATTTTATGAGCATTTAAAAGTTTAGGGAATTTCCAAAAAGATTTTCTGTTTGAGTATTTCCTAATTTTGGAGGCCTACATTTTGAAATTGGGTGTGTTACAAGCCATGATAAGTTTGTTTTTCTTATCTCCATCCTAAAGTGTTTTAAAATCAGTTAGAACCAATTGTTTTAACTTTGATCCCTTTGAAAAATTAACAGTAAAAAATCTTTAAAAAACATTCAGTGGGGTAATTTTCAAAAGATTCAAAGTTTAAGTAGCTCTTATTCCAAGATTTTTTGTTTAAAGCGCTCCATCTACTTCACTCTAATAATAGGATTGGATTAGTCAAGCAAACACCCTTAACCCATTTGATTAGAAGTGTCTTTCATCCTTAATGGGAGGCTTAAAATTGCAAAAAAATCAGAGATCAGGAAAATAGATATTTTTCGATTATTGCATCAACTCATCACAGAAACATCAAAACTATAGAAACTATTTATATTCTTAATGTAAATTTGAAAGTTTGTCTAATTTTTTTTTAAATAAGATGTATCTATCCTAATTTTTGATTTTGGTGCCCTTAGAATAAACCCTTTCAGAAGTTGTAAAAATCACTCAACCAAAAGTTTCTGGATTTCCATGTGTGACAATTTCAAAAACTTAGAAACTTATCTACCTTAAAATGTTGATGTATCGACTCTACAATAACAATTATGTCATTGTTATATGGGCCTATGTATTTCAGAACAGCTTTCTTATTTACTCTTCTCATGGATACAAATAAATTGTGAAATATTGAAAAAAAATTTAAGATCCTTCAGGACAGACTTTTCTGGGAAATTGTCTGGAATGTGACCCTACCCTGGAAATCCACTTTGGTGACAAAATATCAGCAATTTAAAGAAAATTTTGATTTTGGATGTTTTCTAAATAGCTCAGACACAACTGAATGAAACCACTATAAAGATATAGTATGTAGGTCTTTGTTTTAGAATATATGTGAGTAGTATGTTCTACCTCAGCATTTTTATATTTCCAAATATACAGAAAATATTTTGTTGCTTTTTACCTTTAAAATAAGCATTTTTAAGGGATGTTATCGTAAAATCTGATAATAAAAAGTAAAATTTTACTGGAATAGCCAAAATCTATGACTAAACTTTTCAATCTAAAATATCAGGACTATTGGCATATACCTAGACTAGAAAGCCATTTTAAAGACTGCACCTCAATTTTGATGATAAATTTACATGCACAAATTTTACTATTAATTTTTCAATAAAACTGTCAACTTCAAAACACTAACTTTTTAACAGAAAGGGATGGAAACAAAATTTTAAAAACATGTGCTTGCCCCAAAATTCACATGTCCTGTTATTCAAACAATCTTCAAAAATAGTCAATGTCTCTCTCTTGTTCACTGGGAATTTGTTAGACTTTTCATAGTGAATATTTTAGTGATTGTGAAGTGAAAGAAATGTTCTGAATAAATGTAGCATTTTGATGAAAGAAACAGTTAAGAATGTTTTTTATGTTAGTGCATTCAAATTTAAAGTTAGGATAGAAAAACAAATATTTCTTCCTTCCTTACACACCAATTTTGACCTTATGTTATATTTCTTTCTAATATTTTTATAAAAGTGTCTATTAGAATAAATAAAAAAAAACAGATTGTTTTAAAATATTGACAAGCATTTTTTTTTCTAAGGCACTTGTAAAAGTATTTGAACAAACACAAAATATGTTATTTTATTATCAAAGATGTCAGGAACCATTTTAGATTTTGAGCCAGAAGAGATCTCAACTAGCTTAATAGTTTGGAAATTCTTCCATATAGCAATATGAGTCCTGTTTTTCAATTGAACAAGTTTTTAAGAATATTCTTTTTTCTTTTAAGAATTTAATTTTATTAAAAAAACATTTTTTAAATCTAGTATTCAAAGCCAGAAAATATAACTTATATGCTGATTGAAAAGAAAAAAACTCACATAGCTAATTAGTTAGAAACAAAATAGTTGTGTGTGTGTATATATATACTGTAAATTGCAGCATACAAGTTAACCTTTTAAGCTTGAAAAAACTCTACACAACTAGGGATTGACTTATGCAACAGAACTAAAATCCAAATATTTAACAGTGAGTGGTCAATTAGTGAAACTACTCCTAAAAATCAATATACACCACTTACCATAAGTCCAGTTGACTGCCACAAATATTTCCAACTTAAACTCATGTTTGGAGAATATATTTAACAAATTAACACAGAAATTATATAAGATGATAAAACTGTAATTAAAATTATGTATTATATTGATGCAATATTACATGCCATTTCTAACAACTGATGTACTTACTGTAAACACTAACTGGAATATCACAACACTCAGGTAGCCAGTCAGACAACTATAGTATATTGTTTATCTGCACATTTTCATGATAGTTCAACAGATTGTGAATTCTTATGAATACAGGCTCTAATGTATAAGATTTGCATGTTTCATGTATGGTTGATGTAATTCTAATTTCAGAGAAAAATTATGTACACTACACGCTATTGAAATAATGACAATTTAATAAGACATAATTGTAATTTATTAAATATACACAGATTAGCATTGGTTGATGTAATTCTAATTTCAGAGAAAAATTATGTACACTACACACTATTGAAATAATGACAATTTAATAAGACATAATTGTAGTTTATTAAATATACACAGATTAGCATTATTACCTTCCTTATATGCACAACATTTTAAATCAAATCCGCTTAAAGGTTACTTTATTGACAATTAATAAAACCTTAATTTTAAGATACCACACTGAAATTTTAAAAGTATTTACTCATACACATAAAGTTAATCACCACTATCAATATACTTGAAATTATCATTTGACAATAAAAGGATGAATGATCCCATTTTAAAATCCTTGAAAATCCTTCTTCAATTTTTTTTTTTCATCATCTGTAGCCTACTGTTTGGGGGTTGATCTATACATCAGGTATAGGTTTAACTTAGGATTTTGAGCTAAAAATCTTTAGGTTGACATATGCCAGATCAACTTGGTCTCCATGATGCATGGTGTATATATATATATATATATATATATATATAAGGGTCATTCAGTAAATAAAGAGATTTTTTTTTAAATTCTTCTCAATTTTTTTCCCATAAATATAAACTCTGCCTTGTTTGGAATTGGTTTATAGAAAAAATTATTTTAACCTTAAAAAAATATTTGTTTTGAGTCTATTCAAAATGGTGGCAAATCAAACAATGCTCCAGGCTTGAATTGATGTCTTTCATGAAATTTGTGGTGGCTAAGAAGTGCAAACAATATGAAATTTACTGAAGAATGTATGATGCGTACAGAGAAGCATGTTTTAATCAAAAAGGGTTTACAAATGCTATAAATCATTTAAACAAGTTTTAAATAGTATTCAAGATGAAAACATAAAGCAGACCCACAATGCCAAGCACGCTTAAAATGGTAAATTCAGTTAATACGTTCATTTTGGCTGAAAGAAAAGAGGATGTTTCTGAAGAAGTGAGAATTTCTGTGGTTACAGCCAAGACCACCAAAAAAGTAGTCCATGAGATTTGTGAGACAGGCAGTAATCTTGATGTAATATCAATAACAAATGACTGTAAACTAAAAAGATAAGTTTTAGAAAACTTTGTAAAATTACATTTAAAAAAGATAGAAACATGGTTAAATCTTACACTAAACTTTTTAATATTCATTTTTAAAAAATAATTAATTAGAAAAAACTGTTGTTGTGGAATTATGTATTTAAGTAAATTAAGTAAAATTGTTTGGTTTCATTTGGTTTCTGAGACTCAAATTCTTTTATTATTTTAATTGTTTCAATTTTGAAAACAATTTTTTCAGAATTATAATCAGTATTGTTTTAATTTGCATGTTTTTATTTTAATTTCAATAATTATTCTGTAAAATTACAATATTATTAAGTACGTTTTACTCAAATAGAGCAACAACTAAATTAGTAATAAGGGAACAAACAAACAATAATCAAGTAAGTAAAAAGAAAAAGAAATTACAAGTAAATGATAAATAAAAAAAATAACTATAAATAAGAAACAGATAATTGAATACAAACAAGCAAATAAATTAAATACAAACAATAAGTAAATTTAAAATCAAACGATATTCATAGAAAAAATATGTTGCAGACAGAAAATTTAGCTGAAAGTTTGAAGTTTTCTTTTTTTTTTTCTTTACTTATCATTTTCCTTCGAACAAAAAATATTTAAGAGAGCATCTTTACAGATCCAGACAAACATTCTTTCAATTTTTTTTATACTGTGACCCTCTTCACAAGTGTCAATCTGAAAAAGAGGTTCATAATCTACCAAAACATCCAATTTTATGTGCATAGCTGATTTCCTTTGATTTACTGAATTAAGAAAGGAATAATCTTTTATCAGTTTACCAATGAGTATATAATTATATAGAACAAAATTTGCAGTTGTATCATTAGGATATAAGTGAGAACCACTATTATTTCCCTGAAAATAACTGTTCATTTCAGGTATTTCTTCCACATTATGTCTTCCAGATATTAAATTTTTGAAACTATTGCATTCAATTTTCCTAAAAATTGCACCACTAAATATAAGATATGTTTCTATATTCTGCAACTTCTGCAAAATAAGGCTAATATTTCTATTTTCCGAAGGTCAATGATCCTTGAAAAGTGTACTCATTAAAAATTAGCAGAACTAAATTAGCATTTTGTTTTTCAAGATTAGTAGAAGAAAGTGCCTTTGAGGGCAATTCATAACAATATTTCAAACTTGACTGAGATTCCAGGGCAGGAACAATGGATAACTTTGGATACTTTCTAATTCATAATTTCCATTATGACAAAATTTCAGGAACTGCGTGCATTTACTTACATCTTTTTGACCAAGCCTATTGTTTCTAATGCATTTTTATATATAGACTGAATCAAATAGTTAGAAAGGTCTAGGCTTCATAACTGGGTGTGGATATACAATTGACAACATTGGTAGACTACAAAAGAAAGATAAAGCTTTTTTTTTTAATTTATAGCATTATCTGTTATGATTGATAAAACTTGAAAGTCCATCTCCTCTAAACCGATTATTATACAGTTAACTACATCAAATAAATTCTCAGCTTGACATTTGGCATGATATGCACAACATTCTTATATTATGATTAAATACTGCTAAGCATAAAAGCAAAAACATTTGTTGCAGCTTCATTGCTATTATCAAATAAGCCAACAATATTTCCACCTTTAGAATAAGGTTTCAAGTGAATTTTATCAATAAGTCAAGATAATGTGGTGTCCTTCTGCTCTAGTAACTTGAATTTATTTTTAATATACATAAGAAAATTTTTATCATGTTGCTCAATCAAAGGATTCATATATGTTGTTAAGGTTAGTCTCTTAACGGTTGAATAGCTTGGTAAAATTATATTTTTGCTGTCTCTTAATAATCTGTACCCTTTAGGAGAGCAGTTATATAACAACAAAGAAAATATAATTTCTGTTGAATAATCAAGCTTATTCTGTGTCATTAAGTTTAGCAGCTCATACAAATTTGATTGAATTGAAATGTTTGATTCTTCTTGCATATATAGTAGAAATGACATAATCATTACTCTGCTAAATTTAATGAAACTAAAATCCATGCTTTTGATTGCACATGTCCATATATCAGATAATGTTTTATCTTTCAAAAAGGAAAACACATGGACTTTACATCCATTTTTATAATTTCCTTTGCAATGAGGTATCACACATCTATACGGCATTGTTTTGCTTTATAAATTTATTCCATTTTTAAAAGAAAAAATCCATAGATAATTTAAAACATCATGAAAAATCTAATGCTCTAACAAAATTTTCTAAATGATGGAAAGACTCGAAATAGTGATGTGACATGTTTTCCCTGCTCCATAGAGTTGGTCTTCTTTTTTGGTGGTCTCCATACAGCACACAAAATTGTGCATGATAACATCCTTTTCTAAGGTTCCTAAAATGTTGATGCCAGAGCACAAACAGAGGAGAATCCAGTTGTCTCTGCTGTGCCTCCCTCACATTGTTGAGGACTTCCTTTCTAGATGTGGCGAAAAACAAAAGAATAAGCATCAGAAAGTTAATGTGATAATTTGATTTAGATAGCCATGCAGAACTGATCTTGAGATGGTATCTGATACTTAAATAGAAAAACAGGAAATGACTCCCAAATCTTAAACGATGCAAAGGTTATTTGTGCTGCAATCTCATTTTCAAAAACTAGTTTGTTGATATCGTTACAGCAGCCTTAACAAAATAAAAAGAATAGAGACAGATCACAAAGTAGCAATTGCAATGTTGCCGAAGGAGCACAGAAAGACAACATAATATCAAATTTTTCTGCCTCTTTGCTAAAAAGATTAGTTGACTTTATTGTCCAGGAAGCAAGTTGCACCTCAAGGAGAATGTTGACAGAATCATATTATTATTCAAACTAGCCTTTACAGGAAGCTTGCTTCTTGTGTTACATCGCAAATTATCATGTAATGAAACATAAGTTTGCCACTATGAATCTGAGTCAAAATGACAGTCCGTGCAGTGGAAACTCACTGACTCTCCAGTTGAAAAAAAATTCAAGGAGCTGGAGTCAGTAAAGAAGACCATACTGACAGTTTTCTAGGACATGAAAAGCACCCATCACTATTGATTTAGTTGAAAAAGGTGCAATTGTAAACAATGTTTACTACTTCTTTGGCTAGAGAAAAAATATGTGAAAAACAAACAAAGAGGCTTTCAATCTTCTGGGGATATCTTTTCCCAAGGCCTCATATTGCAGGTGGAAACCATCAGTCAGTTTAGTTAGGAACAGCTGCTACATTCTCCTTAGTCCAGATCTAGCCCCCTCTGATTTTAACTTATTTGGCTTCACTTAAAGAATTTCTGCATGGAAGTTTTCTAGCAATGATGAAGAGAAGAGCACCAAGAGCAAATAGTTAAAAGTTCAGTCCAAAGATTTCTATGTTGAAGGATTACTACAACTTTTTTATATTTCAAAGAATAGAGATTATATCGAAAAATTCACCTTATTTATTGAATAACCCTTATATATATGTGTGTGTGTGTGTGGTTTTATTTACGATGATATAAAAACAACAAAATCTGATAGTATCAAAAGGTACTGCTGAGATACTCTGCATTAGTAGTAATCATGCTTTAGCTCTGAAACCTTGCCTGATCCTCAGGGTCTTAATCTGATATAGGATTTGTTAATGATACTCTTGCTGTTTTTGCAATAGCAGTTTTATGTGTGTGTGTGTGTGTGTGTGTGTGTGTGTGTGTGTGTGTGTGTGTGTGTGTGTGTATTATATGTTTATGTGTGTGTACATTGGCATGATGGTTCGTCAATGGCCCAGGAGACTTGGGTTCAATCCCAGGTTGAGTCATACCAAAGACTCAAAAAATGGTTCATGATGCCTCTTTGCTTAACACTTAGCATTATAAGGTACGGATCAAGGAGTAATCCAGAGAAAGGAGTAGTGCCCGCCCTTACACCTTGGTGTGGTAGCTCTCAAAAAGGGAGCCTCGGGTCACCTTCGACTACGGTCGCCAACTTTAATTTTACTTTACTTGTGTGTGTGTGTGTGTGTGTGTGTGTGTGTGCCTGCCATGAAAAAATGTCTTCTTTTCATTTTCAGATTCTACCAGACCCAAATATATACCTCCTCTCTTTATCATACACACACAGACATACACACACACATACACACAAAAAGCTGACAAGAGATAAGTCAAGCTTTCCAACAGCTTACATCTTTTAAAACTATCGCTTTCTTAGAGTTTTAAAAAACACCTCATTTTTCTTTGATCCTCAGATTCAAATAATTGATAAATGCGTTCTTATTAAGCCCATTAAAACTGTTTTCTTGGTGATTCAAAATTTTCAGTTCTATCTCCACAATATATATATATATATATATATATGTGCTCGATGTATGGCTATTGCTACATATCTTTTTCCTTCCAGGTTTATAAAATAAAACTCACATACAGAGTGTATAGAGTGCAATTAGAAGGAAACTCAAACCTGGTAAAATTGTCATTATAAATTTATAATGACAATTTAACCAGGTTTGAGTTTCCTTCTTATTGCACTATGTATATATATATATATATATATATGTGAAATGGACATATAATGATATATATATATATATATATATATATATATATATATATATATATATATATATTCATCAACAAGAAATCAGGGAGTGGGTGTCCTTGTGGTATAATGGTTAAAGCGCTGGACTGCAGAATCATAGTAAACAAGTTTACAAGTTTAAACAAATAAGACAGCATAGAAGATTGTGACTCTCCTCTTTATGTTGAAACCTTTAACTCAAAGTTAATAAAAAGGTTTTGTACCTGAACAAGAAGTCGTTACTAGTTGTATTATTACATTAATTTTCGTATAAATTCCCTTGAGAAAGTTATGAACCCCTTATCCTCCTAGCTATGGGTGAAATAGTACCACTACTGTCTTTATCGAAGGATGACTTCGGCATTAAATAACCAATGAAGGTTGATATGCCATTAAAACAAAGAAACCAAACTGAAACCAAGTCAGTGAAGAATAATTATTATTCGAATAATTAATAAACACATTCTTAATAAGTCCATTAAAACTGTATTCTTGGTGATTCAAAATGTTCAGTTCTATCTCTGCAAAATATATGTTATATAATAGCCGAGGGATTTCGGTTCATGCCTTTGAGTTTAGTTAGGCTGAGAACCTTTCGGCTCAGCACATGGGTTTGTTAGGTGCAACACTGAGGCAGGTGTTAACGCGGGTGCGCGTGGGCGGATGGAGGTGTCACTCAGATGTCATAATAGTCCGAGACGAAACGGGGTGACAGGGTGCGGGTGACGTCATGCACTGGAAGCGCGCGGAGGTTTGTGTGAGAATCTGAAGAAAGTCAGAGAGTTGAGTACTAGATGCCAAACGAGAAGGATCGACTTTTGGAGCTCGCAGACGCAAGGCGAACTTGCACCCTATGGGGGGGGCCGCTCGAGATGGGGGGCCAAATGAATAAGACAGCATGGAAGATTGTGTCTCTCCTCTTTATGTCGAAACCTTTAACTCAAAGTTAATAAAAAGGTTTCGTCCCTGAACAAGAAGTCGTTACGTGTTTTCGAATTTCTAGATTCCTATGTTCTATCGTTATGAACATTATATGTCCATTTCACACATAGCATTAATTGTGAATATGGTACATATATATATATATATATATATGTATATATATATATATATATTAATTGGTCTAGTGAGTAGAGTGTTCGCCAATGCCCCAGGAGATTGGGGTTCAATCCCAAGTCAAGTCATACCAAAGACTCAAAACATGGTACTTGATGCTGCCTTGCTTAGCACTCAGATCAAGGAGCAAGTGGGGCAATATATATATATATATCAACAAGAAATCAGTGAAGAAAAGGGTCAAGTCATTCATTAGCATTTTTCTCTTTATGTTAACCATCATAAAAGCAAGGCCTGTTGCTTAGAGCATTATTCTCTGGTATTGTTTATTATGCGCATAAAGAGATGAGGTTGAGGGTGTTTGTCTCTGCCTCCCACCAGACATAACTTTAAAGAGATGAGGTTGAGCGTGCATTGAGAAGCGCTAACAGGCTAAAAAGTAGCCCATAAGCTTATCTCTCCTTGCAGCCATAGTCAATTCTCCACTCATGCATCTAAACCATTGAGCGAGTGTTGGGCTGGTTTTATCGAGATGTCAATGAATGATGATAGAAATGGTCTTGTGTATAAAGAGATTAATAAATGGATAAAATATTGAATGTGGGAATGGAAGAAGCAATAAGCAAGAAAAAAACTGAAAAGCCAAAAGTTCAATTTAAACTAGAAGAAAACCATTATCATGTTTTTCAGCTGGAATTTTGGATTAATAGATAAATAGTTGAAAACAACAACCTCTGTGCCATAATACTTCGTACATTTAATGCATGAAATCTGTATGAAAATGTAACAACTTTTATGGGACAAAGGTAGAAGTAAATCTGTTGTTATCATCTATATATATATATATATATATATATATATATATATATATATATATGAGGATCATTAAATAAGTTTCCAGGCTTTTTTCGTATGGGCACTTTTATTGATAGTACACACATGAAACTCTAGTCTCCTTTGAAGTAATCTCCTCCGGCTGTAATGTACTTGTTGTACCATTCCAACAACTTCTGAAAGCCCCATGGAAGTCCTCTTGTGTGAGCGTGTCAATGACTTTCATCACAGCCTCTTTCATCTCCTCAATTGTCTCATAACGACAGCCTCTGAGCTTAGGGAATAACCAAAAGTCACAGGGAGCAAGGTCTGGACTGTAGGGAGGCTGAGGAACTGTCTTGATGCTCATCTAGGTCAAATAGTCTGTAACAATGATGGAGTTGTGGATTGGTGCATTGTCCTGGTGGAAATGCCACTGACCCGATTTGAAGAGTGCTGGCCTCTTCCGATGGAATCTCTTCCTGAACTCCTTTAAAACCTCAACATAGTAACCCTAACCCTAACCCTAAGCCTTTGGCCGATCAACTCTGGTATATTGAATTCCTTACTCCTCGCACACCTCTCATCATCCCTCACAGACTCCCTACCTTCCTTGAATCTCTTATGCCACTCAAAAACTGATGCTTGATTCACGCAAGATGCTCCAAAAGCAGTCTGAAGCATTCCATGTGGCATATTTTCCAAATTTAAAACAGAATTTTACTGCATATCATTCTTCTAAAGTGTTCTCACATCCAGTTTGCATTTTTGAAATTGACCAGCTGTGACAATCAGGCTTTAGTAGGGTGTATTCCAATTCCTGCTGTAGCTGCTCATTTGAACCTAAAATCATAAAAATTAGTCAGTCATCTCATAAGATGTTTAGCAACATACTGAATTTTCAAGAGTCTTCAACAATTTTAAATGCTTGTACAAAAAAAGTCTGGAAACTTACTGAATGCACCACATATACATAAAATTCAATATATACAATCTCACCAATTATTCAGTATTTCACTATTAGCCGGCTTAGAATATGCTGACTATATCACTTGTAGGGGGATGAAAAAAAATTTGTAAAGGGGTATCCTGGGTATAACTGTAAATTATATCTGATGGTGATGCTCCAGTTCTGAAGCTCCAGGCCATGTGGAGTACCCCTTTGTTGTCATTACTTATAGGTCTATTCTGACCCCATAGTTAAAGTGCTTGTTAGATTCCCATCTGTTGGTCAAATAGATCTGTTTAAAAGTTATATTCAGTAGAACCATGTACGAAAAAAAAAATCTCTTAGGAAACAACTATACAAAAAAATGTAAACATGAACATACAATGAACATATTTTCCTAACCTCTAAGCATAAAATAATCTTAAACAGGCTAACATACCATTAAAATCTCTCAGTAAGTACACCTCTAACAATTTCTTTATAAAAAGTCAATTTTCTTCTAAACTAAAGATACAAGGATTTTATTTTTTGTGTAACATTTTGCAATCCAAGCATATCATTAGCTATTATTCATTATCAAACACTACAGCTTTGAAACTATTTAATCAAAATTATGAATATTTGGCTGTTCAAAAACATGTACACCCCAATATATATTGATGCAATTTTGTTTTTCATTATTGAGTTTCAATGCTGTAGAGTTCAGTAAAATAATAAAACCGGGCCTTTGGCCTAGTGGTTGAGTGTTCACCAATGATCTGGGAGATCCAGGTTCAATCCACAATCGAGTCATACCAAAGACTCAAAACATAGTATTTGATGCTTCCTTGCTTAACACTCAGCATTATAAGGTACATATCAAGAGTAAAGTAGAAAAGAGTAGTGCCCTCCCCTACACCTCAGTGTTGTAGCTATAGAAAAGGGAACCTTCGGATCACACTCGACTATGGTCAGCCAGCTATAGTATCCATTATGATTGTATAATGTTCCACTAGAAATAAAAAAAGCCCTTATATCTTTGGTTTAGAAGGAAATTTACTTTTTGTAAAAAATTGTTTGGATTTACTTATTTATTGGTGATGTGTGTGTGTGTGTGTGTGTGTGTGTGTGTGTGTGTGTGTGTGTGTGTGTGTGTATATATATATATATATATATATATATATATATATATATATATATACAAGGATCATTCAATAAGTTTCCTGACTTTTTTGTATGGGCACTTTTATTGATAGTACACACATGAAACTAGTCCCCTTTGAAGTAATTTCCTCTGGCTGCAATGCACTTGTTGTACCATTCCAACAACTTCTGGAAGGCCCCATGGAAGTCATCTTGTGTGAATGTGTCAGTGACCTTTGTCACAGCCTCTTTCATCTCCTCAATTATCTCATAAAGACAGCCTCTGAGCTTAGGGAATAACCAACAGTCTTAGTAAATAAATGGAAGTGATAGACTTAGAAAAAATATTTCTATAATCTTTTCCTACAAAATACCCTTTAAGAAATAATCTGATTCATTAATAAATATCAAAAATGTTTTTTTAAATATGATAATTACCTAATATTGGATGAATACTTAAAATTTGATTTTTGTTTACTTATTGAGCATGTATGATTTAAGGTCTCTGAAAACACTTTATTCTATCTTCTTTTCTTATTATTTTAAAACACACAGAGCTATATAGCTCTCTTTGCATTAGAGATGAAGATTTAAAAGTGTAACCAATAATTCTTATCTAATAAATCACATTATGCACCTAGTTGCTGCCAATTTATTTTTTTGTGGAGTATCAACTGTATGAACATATCAGGGGTTGCATGATTGCAACATTAAATCTTAATAAATAAAGCCTGCTACACTTGCATTTAAATTAATCATCAATATTTGCCATTGGTAATTTATTTCAAATATCTATATGAAAAATATTTTCAAAATAAATACATTAATTATAGTTTTGATAATTTGCAGGAAATAATAAGACATATTCAGAAGAAATATATAATGTTCTTGTTTCTCTGGGAGGTCTGCAGTCAATCAACCTCCAACAGAGAGTCACTACTATTATATCAATTGAAAATAGATAAAAATTGGATCATTCTGGGTACAGTCACGAGTGTAAAGATACTTAGTATATAATTCCGAAATGTATGTATCAAGCCAACCTTTTCACCACAGACAGAATATGACACAAGGTTAATTTTTAAGTGGAGCTTAACCGGTTTGAATCCAGAGTTTTCTTTCTCCTAGACTGGTTGCCTAACCAAAGCTAAAAAGCCACATCTGCCATACTGGAAGGAGGATAATTGGATTCATACCATTCCCAAGGGTATTAGTGCTATATGAAATGCAATTGGCCTTATCTCAGATTTGAACTTGTTCATATCTTACAATGATAACCATAATATTTGGGGCACTTCCACAATGTATGTATCTAACCAACCTCTCCACCATGAGCTGGATGTGACACAAGGTAAATTTTTAAGTGGAATACTGCAGGTTTGAATTTACTTTTCTTCCTTCTCGACTTACCAAAGCCTGAGAAACCAGTCTGCTCTAGTATTTACTCCTAGCTGGGGGAAGAAAAGATGGATTCAGGTCTTTTCCAAGGGTATTAGCGCAAAGTGAAATGTAAACCAACTTCATCCTGGAATTTACATTTTCTACTATCATACCAAATGGTATATAAATATAGAATAGAAAAATAGAAAAATTCAGTGGATGTATTCTATGTTTGAAATTTGCAAACATTTTGGTTTATATGACCATCTTCACGGCAATATAATTGTTGTTTAATGCTTTATCTAAAAAAATAATTTTATATATACATAGTGATAGGAAATAAAATTGCAACATCCTGAATATGTTTCTATTTTGGACAGTGATGAATGTCTTCATTCCACTTCTAACACCATGAATTTACATTGAAGATATTTATTTCTTCACAAAATAGAAACATATCTTAACATTGAATAATTCAAAGTTACATATCTTTATCTTCGTAATTCTAATAAGAACAATCCAGTTTCAGTCTTTATACTATAGAAGAATAGAAAATATTTATACAGCTTCTTACATGCTTATATAATCCCCAATTGATTCATATTTGTCTAACATGATCTTCTATCTTTCATGCAAGTAAAAATTAAACATATTCAGGATGTTGCAATTTTATTTCCTATCACTATGTATATATAAAATTATTTTTTCAAATGAAACATTAAACAACAATTATATTGCCTTGAAGATGGTCATATAAACCAAAACATTTGCAAATTTCATACATAGAATACTACCTCTGAATTTTTCTATTTTTCTATTATATTTTTATATACCATTGGATTTATTCCATCTTTGGGAAGTCTGAAAAGTGAAACACAAATATTTAGTAATCTGATATGTTTATAACGTTATAAATAAAATATTGTGTATATATTACCAGTACTACTATATTACTTTTCCATATAGTCACTATCATGGTTGTCTCTTTTGTGAATGAAGATATAAATACCTTCTTTGGTAGAATGTAGAATCAGTTGCTCTGGGACCAAACTTCTCAAACAATTTCATGGACTGAAGATTTGGGAAGAACAGGTTCCATAGCTCTATCAGTATAGATATTGGTGGAATTCACACAGACACATACACAAACAAAAGTCTAAAAAAAACTGGTTATTCTTTGTTTAGAAGAAAAATTTTCCATTCTAAAACTCACTGATAGATTGTTAAACAAAAGGTCTGAGTTAATATCAAAGTGTTATCATTGTAATATGTAGTTGTGCAACTTGCCTCTAGATTGAGTTTATCAAATTACTCAACGTCATTGCAACTTACTTTTTTATTAATGAATAAGTTCGATATTGGCTACTGAATAACATATACTTGATTATACCAATATATCCCAAATACCTGAATAAATTATTTTATATATTGATATGGGCTCCTTGACATTCTATAACCTTTGTCAGTCTTTCATTCATTGATTTTGTTAACTTTTCCACTGTTTCAGCATTGTTTAGTGCTAGCCAAAAATCTTTGCTTGAATATTATTTTCCATTTTCATATGCATCTCTTAATGATGAATTAATATCTAGAGAGACTGGAAGTCATTCCATTTGTTTAGTGTCTTCAAAATATATTTTTCTTTCTTTTTTTTTTTTTTCACAAGCTAAGCAATAGTCAGCTTAGCTGAATCTGAAGGAGCATTGTCTTGTATGAATATACTCTCCAGCTTAAAGTTTCTTTTTTGTGAGCTGTACCATTAAAAAAAAGTGTCTTATTCAGGAATTCACAATAATTCTTTGCATTTACCTTGATATTATTATCAACTTTGAAAAGACCTATAATTTTACTGCCTATAATACTAGCCCAGAATACGACTCATTCTATGTCATTTTGGTTGACTATTTCCATAAAAGACCCAAGCTCTAACCCAGCCATTGGTACTCATCTAATGTACTCGTAGTTATACATTCATCACTAAGTGAGGTACACTTAAAATTATGGTTATTGTCCTAGAAAATGAAATCAATAATCTGAGTTCAAATCCTGAACAAGGTTATTTAGGTTTCAATTCACACTAATGCCTTGAGGAAGGCATGAATCCATTTCTCCTCTATCAGCTATGGGTAAATAGTAAGGTATACATGGTTCTTTAGCCTTGATTATGCAACCAGATTTCAAGATTAAGGAAAATTGAATTCAAACTAGCTTGACTTGCTTAAAAATTGATCTTGTGTCACATCTTCCCCTTGGCTGAGAGGTTAGATAAATACATCTATACATCATTTAAAATTACGATTTAGAAATAAGTTTTCATGTAAGTAAAGTTGGCGACTGTAGTCAAAGGCGACCAGAAGGCTCTCTTTTCAATAGCTACTATACTGAGGTGTAGGGGAGGGCACTACTCCTTTCCCAGGATTTCTCTACTTTACCCTTGATATGTACCTTATATTGCTGAATGTTAAGCAAGGAGGTATCAAGTACCATGTTTAAAGTCTTTGGTATGACATGACCTGGGACTGAACCCAGGTCTCCCAGACCATTGGTGAACACTCTACCCACTAGACCAATGAGCCAGTTTCTCAATGTTCTTAATATTTTGCATCTTTTCTCTCTGTTTATATTTATAATATCAGCTTCTTCAAATATTTTCTTATTGGTCAATCCACTTTTCTTGTTTTATAATACTTTTAATTTTTCTCTAATTTTTTTTGTGACATTATTAAGAAAGTTTTTTTCCTTGTTATTTTGCCAATGTGTTCAATTCTATTCTTGATTTTTCACTGATGTCTCTCTTTTTTTTATTGCAATTTCTGACTTTGTGTTCCTAGCTTTTAGTGTATGAAAATTATGTGGAAATCTAACAACTATTCTGAGGCATCTTAATTAGTTGTACATAAAACTGAAAAATATTTTTTTTTTTTATTTGGACTTGTGTATATATTTACACATTAAAATGATTTGGTAAATTGGTTTAGTTTGGTTTTATGGCATATGGCATATCAGCCATTGTAAGTTATTTAATGCCAAATTTTATTTATACATATATATTTAATACATATGATTTATATACACAGTTTGTTGATAACATTTCTAAATAACTCTGAGCACATTTTTTCTACACACAGTTAAATGGTTTCAAGTATTGCTATGTGACAGTAACAATTTAATATGAGTAATTTGTTTGCACACACTTAAATAGATGTACATATGATTTGCAAGTGAATAGTTTATTGGTAATTTGATTTTTAAATGAGTTAAAACTAATTTGTTTGCACACTAGTATTGCTATTGTTTCTACACAGTTAAATTTTCAATTATTGTTATCTAACACTTAAAATTCTATTCAACATTAATCATTTGTTTGCACACAGTGAAGTGGTTACAAGTATTACTATGTATCACTAACAATTCGATTAAACATCAGTCATTGGTTTACACACAGTTAAATAATCAAACAGTTCTATTTCTAACAATTCAATTTAGCATAAGTTATTTGTTTGCACTCAGTTTAAATGTCAAACAGTTCTATTTGACCCAAAAATAGGACCCTATCAGGTGCTACCACTCCAGGTCAGTGTGGACTTGGGAGCAATGGTAATAAAAGGGTACTTTGCATTTCCCGAAGTTCCATTCCCTCACCATCAGATTATTTTCTTATTGTTTCGTGTCATATCAAGGATATACGAGTGAAGTTTTCCTCCTCTGCTGAGATGCAGTCAGTTTATTCTACAGCCCCCAGTCAACTGTGTAAGATATAATAAATGATATAAATTGTATATGCAAGTGAAGATATATAGCATAAATATCTTAATCTAATTTTTTGATCTTCTCGAGAATGGCAGGCACCAGAAAAATCTAACATGCACATATATAAAGAAAAGAACTTAAAAGTGGATGTTTTAATAGTAATTTATTAAGTTTTGCTTAGTCTGGCACATAGTACTTACTGTCCTTGAATAATCACCCATTTAAGTATTGAACAGACTTATTGATGCTTAACTTCAATAATCTGATGGGAATCAGTGCTTTCAACATAACTTAATCATGAATTAAAAAGTTAAGAATAGCTTAGATTTAGCTCAAGGTCACAAATATGGGCATTCAGTGAAATCAAACTTACTACTCAGTTGCAATGGATCATTGAGACTAGTTCATGAACCATTACCCCACAGTGCAATGCTAGAATTTAGTAAACTTAGTCTAGCCTACAGGCCTCAGATTACTTACGGTTCCTAAGTGGTCACTCATCTAAGTACTGAGCAGGCTCATTGCTGTATCACTTCCATGTTAAAGTTATTATGATTACTGCCTGGCACCATTTATTTCCATTTTAGTTTCCTATTATTGTACCTTTTTTTAATCTGTCAACTGCAGTGTTGCAATTGGCAGATTTTTAAACACAAGTTATGTTAGAAAACTGGAGTTGAAATTAATGGTGGCAAACTGTACCGATAAACTCTTGAAGACATAATATTGCCAGATTGGTATGTAGTCAATGTAAGGCATCAGGAATCACTTGAAGGTTGTCATTTACTAAGTTTAGGTTAACACAAGACCACAAGTATGGAGTACCCTGTGAAAATCAAACTTACTAACAGTCCGGTAAACTAGCACTTTTATCCTTATACCATGCAAAACACCCAGGAATAATGATTTGGGAAGAAACATTCACTTTTGTTTATAACTTGTTCATCTATTATTTTTTTTTTCATATATATTGTTGTCTTTCAACAAAGACATAAGTTTTCCTCCATTCTGGCAAATATTTTATCCATATTTTTATTCATAATGTTTAAATATATAAACATTACTCAATAGTTAAAGAAAAAGAAAACAAGTGTTTTACATGTATTAAGATGTTATTGTTGATCAAAAATGTTGTAGGCACTGATTTCCTTCTTGAGAAGATTATAGCAGAGAGTTCTCAAGCCTATATTCACTGTAGCCATTGGTAACTGTTTTAAGTCACCTTTGCAAAATTGTGTGTGTGTCTCTGTGTCTCTGTGTGTGTAATGTTGTATTGTATATTATGATATTTACCAGTTTGGTTTATAACAGACTTTTTCATGCCATTTATCATTTTAAAAATCCCAAACAACATGAAAGAGACTGCCATAGGCCAGATGTGTGAAAATGATATATCATACAACACAATATGATTATAGCTCTATCCCATATTGAGTACTCTAAAAGAGAACATTATAAGAACATTAAAAAAAGAAAATAGATATATTTTTCATGTTTTATTAAAAAATGACAATGATTGTTTGAACATTTTTTACTCAGATTTTCTTGACGGCAAATAAATGTGTACAGCACTTTACTCGATGGCAAGAAAAGCTGAGTAAAAAATTTGATCAAACAATGTCTGAATTTTTTTCCAAAAGTGCATGTGTGTGTGTGTGTGTGTTTTTATTCATATATGTGTGTATATATATATATATATATATATATATATATATATATATATATATATAAAAACACACTTTTTGTGTATGTATGTATATTTGTGTATATATATTTATGTATTTTTATTCATGAGTGTGTCTCTGTGTGTGTGTGTGTGTGTGTGTGTGTGTGTGTGTGTGTGTGTGTGTGTGTGTGTGTGTGTGTGTGTATATATATATATATATATATATATATATTTATGTATTTTTATTCATATATATATAGAGAGAGAAAGACATACGCATTTTTTGTGTGTGTACAGGGTGTGGAAGCAAAATTAGGAATATTCTAGTGTAAAAATAAACAACTCTATTATAAAACAAGAATAATTTTTGTTTTAAAAGATAACAAAGAAAATAAGAAAATAGACACAAAACAATAAATTTACTCAATATGGCTGCCATTTTTTTTTCAATTATTGTATCAACATGCCACCAAAACGATTTGCATGCCTTCAAAATAAATTTTCCTGAGACTTTATTCCATTCCTCCTCAGTAGCTTTCTTAAGCGAACAAATATTTGCATGGGAACTTGTTTTTTTTATTCTAAAATGCCCCATATAGTGTAATCAGGGGGGTTGAGGTCTGGGCTTGATGGAGGCCATAAGGAAACTTTCAGTTATTTCAGAAATTCTTTTTGACTTGGTTTTGGTGTTAAGCAAATCATAGATTCTTTCTCATTTCTTTTCTAGTTCACTCATATTGGGCTGAATTTTAATGAAAAAGTGCTTGAATAATAGAGCTAATCATGAAAATGTACATTTATTGTGTTTTTGGACTAATCAGACCCCAAAAAATCCCTTTAAAGATTATTCCATATTTTGCTTCTGCACCTTATATATATATATATATATATATATATATATATATATATATATATACTTATGTATTTTGATTTATATAGGTATATATATTTATGCATTTGTATAAATATATTTATTTACACTCTCATGTATATGTAGGGGCATGCACTTGCATAGTGTAATGATTACTGAGGAATACTTGCAAACCATTGTTAGTAAGTTTGATTCTCACTAAGTACCCTATATTTCTAATGGAAGGCTAGAAATAAGAAGTGAAAACAAATATTATAATTATTATATTCACTCATTAGAGCTTTTCACATCAGCGTCAGCCGATGGTTTTTCACTGGAGTCTGAGTGACAGCAAGTATTATTATTATTATTATTATTATTATTATTATTATTATTATTATTATTATATTTAGCCCTGTATGAGATTCATCAGATTGTTGAAAAATTATTTTAGTTTCATTGTTTATAACTTATTCATCTATTTTTTAGTTTCATATATATTGTTGTCTTCCATTGAAGATATCATTTCTTTTCCATTATGGTCGATATCTTATCCATATATCTATTTATATACACACTGGTTCATTTAAAAACTGTACATATTCTTTTAAACTTAGTCTCTGCTGAAATACCATAATCAAAAGAGCCACTGAAAACCTCACAGTTCCATAAATGTATAATCATAATTCAAATTTTGCTTTAATTATGAAAATTGTAAATCTAGAAAAAATGCTTTTTTTATTATTATTATTACTTACATGATATTCTGAATAGATATATATATCAAAAGATATATGAGAAAGAAGAGGTCCGTAACTGCAGTGCCTAGCACACTTATTAGCTGAATTATGATCTAAGATTTTCACTGAATAATAATTAATTTATAGAGAAGTTCTTAGTTAAAATCATTGTGAATAAAAAGATAAAT
The DNA here is from genome assembly GCA_963585895.1 of Sepioteuthis lessoniana. Lineage (NCBI taxonomy): Eukaryota > Metazoa > Mollusca > Cephalopoda > Myopsida > Loliginidae > Sepioteuthis > Sepioteuthis lessoniana. Next base: position 104,746,180 of record OY757908.1, read on the forward strand.
ATACACAGGGTAAAATAATCTTTTTTAATCATCTATACATAGATTCATTTATAGGTTTGTGGTCTAATTATGAAAAGGAGCATTTCTTTTATAACAAATACTTATTAGTCAGTGTAATTTACTTCATTGTCAGTGCACTTAACTCAGAGGTAAACATTATACAATGAACATTTAAGTTCCAGATTCAGCAAATGCAATGTACAAAAGTGGATCAACAAGTGTATGTGTGTGTGTGTGTGTGTGTGTGTGTGTGTGTGTGTGTGTGTGTGTGTGTGTGTTATCTATCTATCTATCTATATATATATATATATATATATATATATATATATATATATATATATATATAAGGTGTTTAAAAAAAAAGTATTGAGGCTGAAGCTGAATTTCCCAAGATAGAAATACACAATGAATGATACATTAATTTTCTTCAAAATAGTCCCCTTGACATTTGACACTCTTACTCCATTTTCCATTGAAACTTCTCTTTCGATAAGGTGTGAAGCTGCAATGTTTTATTTTTTTTAATATTCCATGCATCCTCAAATCTATACCTTGAGATGGTTTTTCAGTTAAGGGAAAAAGAAAAAGTCACACTGTGCTAGGTCTGAGGAACCTTGAGACTGCTGCACTTACACAAGTTTTTGTTTAGTTAAAAAAAAAAAAAAAATGCTGTTAAAAAGTATTATGACTATCTTTTTTCAAATTGATACTGCCTCAAAGTTTTAATGTTTAGAAAGCATCCTTGATGACTAGACATTATCACTTAATCACATATGTTCCTCTGCTATGCACATATCTTTGTTTAAATTTAATTTTTTTTAATTTAAACTTCCAGTCTTTGTGTGTATATATATATATATATATATACAGAGAGAGAGAGAGAGTGAGAGAGAGAGAGAGAGAGAGAGAGAGAGCAAACAAACACACTAAATATATCCATGTATTTGCTTGATTATGATAATGTATATTCATCTAGCTATATGCTTTACACACACACACACACACACACACACATAAAAGCATTTATTTTATATAAGAACTATTTCTTTTTCTGGGTCCACTCTGACTCAGTGAGGTAGTATCTGTTAGGGTCCTATTTATAGGTTAGATAGATCCTTTTGAAAATGATTTGTTTTAGATAGTAATACTTGATACCATATAACTGTGTTCAAACAAAATTAATCAAATTTCAACATTAAATAACCCATAAGTTAATATGCCTTTAAACAAATACACCAAACTAAACCTATTTTCTTTTCAACATAATCTCCTTCCTTGTCAAAGTGTTTAGTCACATAGGTCAAACATTATATAGTGAAAAATTTAGATCAGACCAACTAAATATTATATGGCAGGTTGTGGATTTATCATTTTATCTTCACATGAACACACACACACACACACACACACACACACACACACACACACACACACACACACACACACACACACACACACACACACAGACTCTGAAGTTGTTAAAAATCACTCCTTGAATATACATTCCTATAAACACACACTTGAGCATTTAGAAGAATGACTCCTATAAAAAGCTTTTAAAGCCATTTAGTATCAATTGTTTACATTTTTCCATGTTTTTTTTTATTATCCGAATGAACACCTAACTTTAAATTTCTTTAAATCAGTTAAATTTGCTTTATATGAAACTATATAATTTAATTTTTTTTTTCTCTTTTTACAGAACATCATTCCTTGCTACGGAATTTTCATTTTTGGATCAAGTAGGGAAAAAACCCTAGTTGTTTTAATTTCCTTTTTTATAGTATTTCAATATAAACTTGTATTACTTGTAAATTGTAGACTGTTCTAGTTTAGTTTACTAATAAATTTTGTAGCCAAATTTGGAAACATATAGCTTAGTTTTAGCCATATTACATTTTGGATATAGTCCTACATTATAAATTCAGATTGTTTGTGAATTTTCAATTAATTCTTAGGTTTGGTATGCTGTATATACTTGTGTATAGGTTGAATTAAGAAAGACCCTATTTTAAAGAAAAAACTTGATATCGACCTATACATGAATAATAATACTATTGTGAGGTTGAAATTCAAACATAATAGGAAAGACTAGGAGAAATTCTTGGCTTCAAAAACTAATTCCATAAATCAATGATTTCATGAGCATAAATCAAGGGTTGACCTATTCACAAAATTGACTTGTACATGAGTATATATGGTAATTACTTTTTTTCTTTTTGAATGAAGGACCTAAATATTATTATCACCCCACCCTTCCTTTCAAATGGTGCTGATGGGAACACATCAGGTGAAAAGCAAAGATTAACACTTAACGAAGAAATAAAACAAAATGTTTACAATGTAAATGAATTATTTAATGTTTGAATTAAAGAACGCTTAAAACTTTGGAATTAAAAAATTTCAAAAACATGGCAAGAAAAACAGAAAGGACAATTTCTCGCTCAGAAAAATTTTAAAAGTAAAATCAATACTTCTATACAAAGTATTGATTTTTTTTTTAAAAATCTAATAATTTTTTTTTCTTCCAATGCCTGTGTTTGTATATTGAAGTAAATATGTTTATGAATGAGCATAATATCATATTAAAAATATATTGACCTTGGTCTTTCATCTTTGAAATTTGCTACCCAGGTTGTTATTCTTTTGTTATTATTGATAACATGGGTTTGAAAAAGAATTTTTAAAAAAGCATCTATGTTAGTCACAATAAAAACAATACTATCCTAGAGGATAAGAATACAAAAAAAACATATTGGGCTTTTTCTGGCTTCATTTTATTGCTACTTCAAATAAATAGTTTTTTTTTTTAATTTTAATTATAAAGAAATCATTTATCTAGTGTTACAACTGTTGCAGCAATGAATTATAAACCCTCCCTCGCTTGTTTACTATCCTAGTTGAATATCCCTCCATCTGTCCACACAAACCTTATTAATCTGAATGGAAGGCAACTTTGTCTCCAGCCACTGGTAATGCATTAGGCTAACTGTGATAGGAGCGGCCATTACAAGCACAGCATACTTGGTAGGACTACAGTTTTCTTTCATGCACACATACACACAAACACAACACATATTGGAAAAGCAGCAGTTATAGCAGTTCTACATGTTTGGATCTCATCACATCTCACAACAGATACAAGTGGCGTTTACTGCCAAGGTAAGTTCATAATTATCTATCATAGTCAATATAGCTTTTTTTTTATTTTTAAGTTCTGGTGGTTATCATTTTTGTTTTGGTTAGAAGTTATAATACTAAGTTTGATTTCAAAGAGTTCTAGTTTATCAAGATCTTTATGATTCAATATGAGCATACGTTATATATTTATTATCTGTTGCGATTTTATTGCTAAGATTAAAACTCCAACTACAGTTATTCTGCTGATTTGTTCAATCCTCAGATATATCTGTTCTCCTACCAAAAATTCTTATATTGAAAATGATTCTCAGTCCAAAAAAAAACAAGTCAATTTTACTGTAAGCATTTATATATCATGTATTGCTCAAGCCACAATTTTGCTAAGGTTTTTGTAAGGCTTACATCTGCAAAACCTGTAGCAGCTCTTTTGAAATGAACTCCACAAAAGGCAGGAGATTTTATTGTAATTTGGAGAAATGTATGTCTATGTATGTGTGTGTGTGTATATATATATATATATATATATAATGTTTGTGTGTGTGTTCGTGTGTGTAGGTGCATATATAGGTATGTTTATATGTATGCATATATATGTTTTTTTGTGTTATCTTGATTAGTTGTACATAAAACGTATATATATATATATATATATATATATATATATATATATATATATATATATAACTATCTCTGTCGCATTATAGTTGTTACATTTAGTGAATGAATTGTATATCTAAAAGTAACACCTATTATAGAACATAGCTAGTATAATCTGTCTTAGTGCAGTCTTTCTTCATTTCAGTTCTTAAAATGTTACTCTCTATGTATTAATTTCCCTTCATAGAATTACTACATTCCTTTAATTATCATTGTATTTAACAGGCTGTTTGTAATGATCCAGTTGTAATGATACACATGATTTGTAATGATTCACATATTATATATCTAATAAGAACATATATTCTTGTAGCAGAAAACAGAAAAAAAACTACTTGCTGAAGTTGTGCATTGTTCTAAGTTATTTCTAAATGTCTTTATTATGTATTGAATTAAAAAAAAAAAAGAAGCATCAATCAACCATTTAAAATTGCTTTATCAGGATATTTTGGGTTTTGAATTTTGGTCTCCTTTATTATTCTGAGTTAAATTTTGTTGATTGCATAAATTAGAATATTGATGCAGATGCTACCTCAACATAGAAGAGAAGAGGAAATCCCCCGAAACCTGTAAGGATTATATGAAGAAGATAACAGATAGAAATACTATATACAGTGTCACCTGCATTAATCAATCTATCTCATGTATAAGTTTATCACTGTGTATTTCTATAAGATCCCTTAATTTTCATTATTTGATAACAGTTTCAGTAAACTTTTTCCCTCTAATCACTGACATGTACTGACTCTCTCCATTCTCACTGTACTACTGCACCTTTTCGATGCAACTATGTGAATCCTAGTAGCTGTGTGTTTACAGGATTTGTGTATCTCTCATTTATTGAAGGCATGGAGTGAAAACCCAAAAGCTTTATATCAATTTCTAATTTACTTAGAATTTTTTCTTGATTATATAGGGTATTTAAAAAACAAATTTTAAATGTTGAGTTTTGAAATTTTTTTTTTTTTGTATTTAAGTTAGTTACACTAATAGTGCACAATCTCTTGAAGTTTAAAACTGCAACTTATCATTGACTCCTTGCTGAAAATTAGTCATTTCATAATTCCATCTTCATCTTCACAATGCTCCTACATTTTTACACAGAAATTATGATGTCTGTTTTTATCCTAGAGGAAACATTTTCAACTGTTTCTGTTTTCCAAACAATCTAGTGAAAATTTATAACTCATAATCTGAGCACTTTGTGAATTTTTGTGGGCTGCATAACGAGCTCAAACATTTGGTCTCCCAGGACTCTCAATTTTTATATGAATATGAATATCCTGTTATTTCAAATTTCTTACACCAATTGTAGATGGATTGTCTAGTGGATGGCAATTTCCCAAAATGTGTTCTAAAGGGCCATTGCTTGACAGCAACAGAATTAATAACTAGTCTTTGGCACCCTGACTGACAATCAAACACCTGGTGCTGTGGAAAGCCTTAATAATGAACTTCAAGCATTTCTCTACAGAAGTGTATTGGGTGTATCAAGAATTACTGATTTCTTTTAATAAGTGTGTTTTGGTACAATGGTATAGTTGTGGTCCCATTTTATATTTTCATGAAGTTCTTCACTCTACATACTGCTACTGATCACTGGTGATGATTCCTTTTTTTTTCTGAGACATAATAAAAACTTATACATTTTTTTTAAAATTCATCTTTAAAGGCAGTATCTATACAGTGCAGAGGATAAAGTTGCTTATAAGTGAATAGAAAATAAATAAATCAATTTATAAGTCATTTTATAATAATTGAAAATGAAAGAAGGTAGGACCTTAGGCTGTTTCAAAGAGCATCAACAGAGAAGGGGAGGAAGTGGTTTTTAAAAAAAAAAAAGACCACAACTGTACCATTGTTCCTGTGTTTCTTTCCGAAATACATTGTTGATATCTTTCTCTTTTCTATATTTGTCTCTCTATCAGCTATTAATACTTAATTCTTAATACCTCACTGTCATAGATTAACAATCTGACTTACGATAATGAACCATGCCAGCATATTAGAAAAACGCACCTCTAGTACACACTAACTGTATTCCCTATAGAGGGGTTAGACCTCCCCAAGAAGGAGTGTCCTGAATATGATACTAAACTGCACTTGATTGTGAGGATCCTATTCTGGATCAATGGGGAATGTGGAGTATCTCTTCAATCCATTACTCTCAAGTTCACTGACGGTGATAGTACCTGTCAGGTTTTCATCTATGAACCTAATAGATCTGTTTGAGAATTATTAGTATTGGATCAAAATAAATGAAAGTTGCTATTAATACTCATCTCTGTCAGCTGGGCCTAGAATGCACTAACTGCATCTTCTGCAGAAGAATAAAATCCTTGCAAAAAAAAGAGTCTTTTTGGTATCATACTAAACTGCACTCAATAGTGAGGCTCCAGTTTTGGAGCTATGTTGTCATTTCTCCCAGTTCTACTCTGACTTGGAGTGGTAATACCTATTAGGATCCCATCTACTGGTAAAATCGATCTGTTTGAGGTAATGAAGTGCTTATCTGTTTAGTATGATTGTGGACTTTTTTGTACTGTATATAATTGGAGACCATCATTGTTAAACTGACATCAGCATAGAACAACCCCACAAGGTTTTATTTACTATAAAACCAACTAGCATATTGATATTACTATTAAAAAGATAATAGCAAGAAATATTGTGCTTAGAGAAATTGAGACAGAGAATAAGGGATGAGTTTAAAGATTTGATTTGAGCTTTTACCAACCAATTGCTCTTCATATCTTAGTTGATAAAACAGACATATTGACAGACTTCTTCAAAGCAAAAAAGGTTTATAAGATTAAATTTCACCAAGAGCTTATTCTTTTCTTTTTTTCTGATTTGTGCTTTTTTTTCTCTTTCTCACAAATTGGTAACTTATGTGAGTTGCAATTATAAAGCAATTAAAAGATTAATTAAGTTTGCAACTCAAAATTAATCTTTTGTAATGCTTCATTTAAAAAATGAATAACAGATGTCATTAATGCTACTTGTGTTCAAAAAAGAACAAATATGTCCCCAAAAGGACATCATAAACAGAATAGGATTGATTGTTTTTTTAATGGCATACCACCCCAATTAGGGTTATTTTATGCTTAGATAGGGAATCATATTCATTGTACATTTCTATTTACATTTTTTGTGTAGTTGTTACTTTGAGTTTTCCTATCAAATTCAAATAATTTTAAAACAGATCTATTCTTTACTACTCTCGTAGTTCCCCACATGTCTTGTCCATCTTACTTGGATGGTTTTAGAAATGAGAGGCTAGTAGCTGTAAAGCTTCTGTTTTGTGGGGTGTTGCTTCCAGGATTTGTTCAAAACAGCATGTAGCATTCTTGTGTAGTTCTCATCTAGCTTTTTTTTTCTATTCATTTTGTTAACATCTAAATGGTGCATCCATACAATAGTACTGACATAACCACAGCTTGGAAGAAATCCCATTTTATTTTGTCTGAGAGAAGGTATTATTAGTACTGCTAGTATTAATAAGAATGATAGAATAGATAAATACAGAGTCAAAAGGGACCAAGATACAGAATAAAAGATGAGTTTATAGGTTTGATTTGAGGTTTTGCAAACCAATGTCTCTTTGTAACTCAGTTTGTATAATAGTTGATGTATTTTAACCAGCCTTCCCCTAATCTAAAAAGAAGATGTGAGTTTGAATCTCACCAAGGGCATATGCTTCATTGTTTCCTATCTGCATTGTTTCTTGTTGTCATAGAATGATGACTTGGGCAAGTTATAATAAAAATGCAGTTAGAATTTGAAGAGGAAAGAAAATACAAGTCAAAATTAATAATAATGATAATACCTAATTATGTTCTGGATTTTAGTTTTTCGAGGTTGCTTAGAGAAAATTTCCATCATTAAATTCCTTGAAAGATCAAGGTCTTGATTAATAATATTGGGTAAATATTGATTGAACATTCAAGGTTAAAATTATGTTTATTATAATTATCATTTTAAATGAATAATAGTTTAATCATTTGGGTTTTTGGAGGTAGTTATTTCTTGTAATGAAGGTGCATAATGGTTATTGTCAAAGAAAATGGAAACACTGGGCAAAGCACAAATTCTGAAGTTTGTATTTTACTTCACTTTAATGCCCCTGGGAAAGGCATGTATTCTTATCATCTCCCTCACCTACAGCTATGGGTAAAATTCTACTGTGGATTGGGCTCTCTGGCCTTGGTCTAGAAGAAGGAAAAAACTCTAAACTCAAAAGCAGAAGCTGGACTCCTTAAGGCAGTCTAATGTTGCCTTCAAATTCATTCTGGCAACTGCTATGGTGGCACTGCTGCTAAGCTGTATAACATCTAATCCTTCACTGGAAAAATATTGCTGTCATGTAAAGGGGAGACCTGCAACATTGGAAACTTCCTGTTTTCTGAACAAGCTCTACTAGAAATATAATTGATGAAAGTTTAAAAAACCTAGGTATTCAAATCCTTAGAAGCACACCCATGAAAAAGGTTGAAAATATAATCAATAAAACTGGCAGAGGCAAGTATTTGTATTATTCCCTCTAAGATTTGTGAACATTTTTATGTTGGTGACACCTTTTGATCTTTAAAGAATTGTTTCCATGAATGTAGAAGAGCTCTTCTAATGGGAAATAATTCAAATGTACTTCTCATATAAATTTAAAATTGATCACATTTTTAATTTAAAAGGGGCTCACATGTTACTTCATAACCAATAACTACAATGATTACTGTAAAATGCTGTGTATACCATGCACTCTTTTGCATCCAAAAGTATATCTATTTTTCTCATATTTTATCATCTCTGGTGACCTTTCATCTCAGATGGAAAGCATTGTGTAGTGTACTTGAGAACTTACTTTTTTCTTGAAATTTTCATCTTAAATTAGGTGTGTGTACCCATATGTAGTCTACTGAATTGAATCCACAGTTATTTCACTATATCAAACAATGACTGAGATATTTATCATATCAAGTTTTCAAACAAAATTAATCTTAAACAAAATGAAGTTTCTCTTGATTTGCCATTGGTTAGATTAGCATAAACTTATCTCCAACATTCATTAATAATAATGTGCTGTTTAGTTATAATTTATTATTAACAATACATAGCCTAATACTCAACAGTTGCATATATCTTCAATACTTCTAATTTCATGGCTTAAATTATTGTCGAGAGCAAAATTTAAAGCATTTTCATTTCCACATATTCAAAGATCCATAAAGATTATCATTTCTAGATACATTGCCATGACAACCATATAGACAGTTTAGTTTTTCCAGTATTCCTTTCGCATTGTTTTTCCAATCAATATTGAGGAAGCTCATACCTAAGTGAAATGTTCTATTAAATGAATACTCTACTAAATTTTGGTTTTCAAATCAATATATTGCCTCACAGACAACACTAAGGATTATAAAATCTTCTGATTTCATCACTTAAATAATGATCATATACACAATTTCAAAAGTTTTTCATTCCCACATTGTTAAAGATTGACGTTTCTATAATACATTGCTAAGAAAACTGCATCATTTAGTTTTTCCAGTATTCTCTTTATTCCATGGAGTTTTCCATTGGTCAAACTCTTTAATAAGTTTATTCAATTGCCAAGGAGACTGTTTGGATAAGAATTAATGTTTCATTCATTGTTTTCAATTTTTTGCTTAAATCTTCTTTGGGTTATTCTGGAAGCATTCCTGTATGTTAGCGGTCAAGAATTTGTTTCCCCATTATCCCAACACATCTATATTCAGAGATCCTATTTCCCAGGATTTTTAGAAATCCTTTAATTGAAGTCAGAAGAAGGAAATAATGAGATTTAGGAAGATATTGTTTTTTTGACTAAATTAAAGAAGACAATAATGTAAAGGAATATTTTAGTCCTGAGTAATTTACCGCTATTCCACAACCATTACTCTATTGCCTACTGAAGGTACTCATATAAAAGTAAAGTTTACAATCATAGTTAAGGGTGACCCAAAGGCTCCCTTTTCAATGGCTACTACACCAAGGTGTAGAGGAGGGCGCTACTCCATTCCCTGGATTGCTCCATTTTACCCTTGATCCTTACCTTTATAATGCTGAGTGTTAAGCAAGGCGGCATCAAGTACCATTTTCTGAGTCTTTGGTATGACTCAACCTGGGATTAAACCCCAGTCTCCTGGACCATTGGTGAACACTCTACTCATTAGGCCAATAGATCAGGGAATGGAGTAGTGCCCTCCCCTACACCTTGATGTAGTAGCTATTGAAAAAGGAGCCTTCGAGTCACCCTCAAATAAAGCGCTCTTAGTGTACCCTTTTTGTCGTAGAAAATAATGGACTCAGTGACCCCCATTCAAATCCTGGACAGGGTTATTTACGTTTCACTTTGTGATAATACTTTCAGAAAAAGTATGAATCCAATTATTCTCCTTCTACTTATTGATAAATAATGGAGCAGACAGGACTTTTTAACCTGGGTATGGCAACCAATCTAGGAGAAGGAAAACTCTGAATTCAAACCAGTTATACTCCGGTTAAGAAATTGACTTTGTGTCGCATCCTGTTCATCATAGTGGTTAAATACGTACTGTGTTGCTTACCATCTGACTGCTTAGTAAAGGATTCCATAGCTTTCAACTCTTTTATCACTCCTTTGCATCCAGCTACCTTGTCTGTTCTCAAGTGAGGGTAAAAATATAAATATTTACAAAACTGCTCCATCTACTTTAATGTTCTAGTAAATAATGTAATGAGGCTCATTTGGAAAGCCTCACACACTTTCCTGTTCTTTCTAAAGGTTTGTTTTCTGCAGTAATAAGACAGAAGGTACTTATCAGCACCATGACATGACACCTCCACATTAGCTATATTTGCTTATTGTGAAAACATTCTTGTTGACATTCATCTAACTGCTTTTATAATGTTTATTATCTAAATTAACAAGAGAATTTTTAGTTAATTATCTCCTTAAAAATTCACTCTTTTTCCACCGCATAACTTTTACATAGTACACATGACTAACAAATGTTATTACCCATGCTATAGACACTAAACTCTCTATGTGGTTGTCTTGGCAACCTATTTAAAAATGTGTGGATGAAAAACAGTCAAAGTTGTGCTTATGATTATTATTTAAGCTATGAAATTGAAGATTTGGAGATGTCCCTATTGTGTGTAAAGTAATAATTATTAATAATAAATCATAATTGAATAGTACATTCTTAATGATGAAGGTTGGAGAAAGGTTTATGCTACTCTAACCTATGGCAAACAGACACGAAATATTAGATATTGTATACTACCAAAGATACTTTTATTTCTATTATCAATGACATGGTCTACTAAGAGAGCTAACATGATAATCAATCCTTGTAACATCTCAAGATTCAGTATCTTTACTTACTATATTTGACGGCATATAAGATGCACTGGTATATAAGACACACCCTAACTTCAGCAGGGCAAATCAAGAAAAAAACAAAATACTTATAGTATACTTGATGAAATTATTATAATGAATATTATCAATGATAACACTTTTACTCTGCATTATAGTTTTTAAATAATGACAATAGGTATATAAAAGTTCTTCAAAAGTCTAAGCTAATAGGAGTTGCCAGGTAGCTAATTTCCAGTGACTATCATGAATTTTAAACCTACAAATGGCATATCAGAAGCAGGGAAATTTTAAAAGATATTTTTAGCTAAAAAAAAGTGCACATTATTTGCTGTCAAATATAATAATTCTTTATTAGGTTTATTCTGAAGACATTCTTTTAATCTTAGCACAAAAATTTCTTGTGCCACAAATGATATCACTTATCAATGCTTTATACATAACTCTGACATAGTACTCATGACTAACAAATGCTATATTACACATGGCAAACAGACCTAAAATACATTTGAACAAGCCACCAGTATATATTCAAAAATGCTTTTCTCTCTATGATTAGTGATTCCATGTGATCATCATCATCATCATGTCGTGCTGGTAGCACGGATATCCCTGACCCTCTCTGGCCACTTTTCCCTATCGTTCATCGCCTCAGGCAGGTCTTCTGGACAGCATCCCGTATCCTCACATAGTTGCTGAATGTATGTTCGTGCTGGTCATCCTGCTTTTGCACAGCCATGTGTGGGGGTCCATAAGAGTACATCACTTATGAGTTTGGCTCTGCTTCTCCAGCAGTGTCCTGCATGTCTGGTTCATCTAACTTGAACAGTTTTCGTGATAGGAGGGAGGTGGCCGTACAGTTGGTGTCTTGTGGGGTGTTGCTGCCAGGACCTGTTCAAGATTGCTCACAGCATTCTTGTGTAATTGCCGTCTAGCTTCTTCTCCAGCCGTTTTGTTAGAGTCCATGTAGTGCATCCATATAGCAGTATTGATGCGACCACTGCCTGGAAGAAGCTGCGTTTCATTTTATCAGTTAGGTCTGATTTCCATATAATTGATAGCTGTCCATGCTTTCGTTAACCTCATGAGCAATTACTTCTTTTGATTTTAGTGAGAATAGAAGAATGAAAAAATATAGAAGACAGTTCTACTGATCTAAATCCTCTCAAATTCTTTTATTCAATCATAATAATCATGTTTATAAATCTTGTAAGCTTGAATACAAACTTTTTAAGTTGATAAAATATAAAAAGGACCATTTTATAGAACACATCATGATCTATATCATAAGCATTGCACTCTCAACCCTCCCTCTCTCCTTGCCATTATCTTCATCTCCACTGCCAAGGTAGATTTCAGCCCATCCTAGCCATTAACCATTTCCCCATACCATAAATAATACCATTACTTCCATCTTAGTATTACATAATCAACAGAAATAGCCCTCCTCCCCAAACAAGACATTGATATAACCTCTCCTTTCACTGTGCATTAAAGATGTCAAGTGATAGGAGACCTTACTTATTAAACCCTTATAACATCATTTTGTCTATATCTCAGGATTCAATATCTTAGCCTAATTCTTTACTTGACTTATTCTGAAAACATTCTTTTAATCTTGCAGTTAACTGCTTAAACTTTATAATATTCATTATTTGATTTTAAGAGAATCATAACTAAATCTATCTCTAGATTATTTTGTCTCTTGTCACTTTTTAAAATTTATTTTCTAACTTCTTCAAGATTCATTCTTTTTACCTAAATCTTTTTTTGGCTTTTATAATTTCAGACAATGTAATGAATCCTCTTGTGAAACTTACAAGAAGAATGTTATATTTTTGCCATTTGCAAAAGATATAAGACCATGAGGCAACCAGTGTTTATCATACTTTTAATCTTGCAAAGATGTGCATGTTTGGACCTCACCTACTATGTCAAGGAAGGAATGAACCCAGGAACATACCTAGGTAACATCGCTGCTGACTCTCACATACTGGACACAGTCGCACCCCAGGACCGAAAGTTGATAACTTTTAGTCTCCTTCAACAAGGAGAGCAGGAGAGTCCCCAACTGTTCAGAGTTTCAGAAAAAAGTGGGAAACTTTTTACTATCTTGAGGCTAGATGCAGAAAGGCTTTGTACATACAATACAGAATGTTATGAAATGGTGGACATTGCTGTGAGGAGAGCAGAGTCTTTTATGAGGATTTTGGAAATCAAAGTCATCATCCAAGATGTTAATGATCATACACCTGAATTTCCTCAAAAACTTATCAACATTGAATTTTATGAAAATGCCAAGAAAGGAACAAAAAAATTAATTCCAAATGCTGTTGACAGAGATGTAGGACTTGTAAATTCCCAAATTGATTATCAACTAAAAAAGCTCAAAACTGACCCATTTAGTTTATTTATTTCCAAAAGAATAGATGGTACTTCTAAACTGGAAATAAATTTGGAAGATGACCTTGACAGAGAAGTAAAAGATTCTTACCTTGTTCATGTCATTGCTAAAGATGGAGGAACACCTGCAAAACAAAGTGTTTTAGATGTTCACATTTCTATCATAGATATTAATGATAACACACCTGTGTTTTCTCAAAATGTCTACAATGTTACTGTGAAAAACCGACCGAGTGAAGCATCTCCCATTGTTATTTTATCAAGCAAGGATTTAGATTCTGGAAAATATGGCAAAGTTAAGTATCAGTTCAGCTCCAAGACTCCCAATAGCGCTAAAGATCATTTTAAATTAAATGAACTGACTGGGGAAGTATTTCTACACAGAAAATTCTCTATCGGTAAAAAGCAGACTTATAATTTATATATTGAGGCAGTTGATGATGGTAAACCTCCGTTAAGCTCTATTGCAATGGTTCAGGTAAATGTTATTAATGAACAAAACAATCCACCCAAGATAGATGTCAATTTTGTATCTGCTTCCAAAGGTAAAACAGCTGCTATTTCTGAAGATATCAAAGTTGGCAGTTTCATTGCTTATGTTAAGGTAACTGATCATGATAATGGACAGAATGGGGAAGTTAGTTGTGATCTACATCATGACAAATTTCAGCTTCAGAAAATTGACACTAAAAAGTACAAGATAATTGTAAAAAAGCCAATTGATCGAGAGGCACAAGATAATCATGATATCACTATTTCCTGTCAAGACGATGGTTCACCACCTCTTCATAGTGAGACTAAATTCGCTGTCCATGTGACTGATGTCAATGATGTAAAACCCCAGTTTAGTGAACGGACAGTCAAACTATCAATCGCGGAAAACCAGAAAGCCAAGTCACAAGTTGGTTGGATCAATGCCACTGATCCTGATTTGGGTCCTGGAGGAAGATTGACCTATTCTCTTTTAACAAGCGACAAAGAACAGTTTTTTCCATTCCGCATTTCAGACAATGGTTTAATCTCCACAATAATGTCATTAGATCACGAGTTCCAAAAGCTTTATAAGTTTCAGGTTTTGGTTGAAGATAATGGGACACCATCTTTGAATAATACAGTGAATGTGGAGATTGAAGTTACTGATGAAAATGATAATGCGCCATATTTTACATTTCCCAGTGTAAATCCTTATAGCCTGGATGTTGTCTATTATCCACATCACTCAAAGAACATTACAGTTCTAAAAGCAGCAGACAAAGATAGCCTGGAGAATGCATTTTTGAAATATGAAATACTTGCTGGCAATAAAGCTAAGATATTCAAATTGAACCGTTACACTGGTATATTATCATTTAATCGTGAGATCAAGCAACAAGACACAGGCTCCTATGACTTACAATTTGTTGTGAAAGATAGTGGCATTCCTGTGCTGTCAGCAAGCACTAATTTATCTTTAATATTGAGTGTGAGCAATGTAACATCTGAATATGTATTTAATTCTACCAAACCGCAATTAAGTGACAGGATCCATCAGTATTTACTAATTGTTATTGTGTTGGTGGCCGTCACTTTAGCAGTGCCCATTACAGCAGGTCTTTCAATCTGCTGTATTCGATGTAACGATCGCAGAAAGGCTGCACGCAATGCTGCTGCAGTACGACTCTCCAAGAAAAATTTTAACCAACAGAGACATTTGATTGTTCACCCACATTTGGCTGCTGCATGGTCTGATGCTCCTGTTGTGAGAGCAGCCACTCCGAACAGAGGAAAGAAGAATTCAGCTTTAACAATGAAACTTCAGAAAGTTACAGATGCCATCTATCAGGTAAGAACTTTCATTCTTTATTATTTTCAGGTGAAATTACTTTATTTTAAATATAATGAGACTCTACTTTTGTTGCTTAAAATCAATCATTTTTTTATCTTATTTTCTTTTGTTATATAATGTAATCCCTAAGTATGGCCATAGTTATTTAAATTTTTAAGAGGCCAGTGTAATATTGCCGCAAATTTTATGATAAATTATATCAAAATCCCAAGTCCTTTTGTTGCTTTGCCACTGATTCATCTGCCAGTAACAAAAAACAAGAAGGATGATAATTATATATCTATGATACATTTTTTTCTAAAAAACTAACAAGGAAAGAAACAGAAGGAGAGGAAAACAATAATACATTTACCTTCTTACCTTCTCCACCTGATACCCCACTTTCTAGACCTTTATCGCTTACCTTAAACTTTTCTCTCTTACCTCTAACTGCCAGGACACCAAATACCTCAGTATCTTTATTTTTACAGTTTTGTTATTTATTTCTGTTTTTTCTGAGGTTAGCAACAAATAGTTTTAAATTAAATTGGAGCTTTGACTTTGCAGTTGTATGTTTGTTTTAAATCTATTCACCCATTTGTTAAACTTAAATCTGTTTAAATGGATTAAACTTAATTTAGAATTAAGGTTAAAATTTGGTTTTAACCAATTTGAGTCTTTTCTATAATAAAGTTTCATATTTTGTGTTGGTTAGTTGCCATAATACAGCAAATATGATATATTTTTTACTTTTTAACACCTAAGCATAATGCTACCCTCATTTCTGATATTAAGGGTTTTATACTTATTCATTCTTATGATATCATAGTCATTGTCAGGATGAATGATCACCTCCTCTTCACAGCTAGACTAAATACTATGTCCAAGTGTCAGTAATGTTAAACCTCAGTTTGATGACAGAAATGCTCTGTACATACAATATAGAATGTTATGAAGTAGTGGACATTGCTGTGAATAGAGCAGTGCCTTTTATGATTATTTGGAAACCAAAGTCATCATTAGATTGGAAATTGCTTTATTAGTGCATTTTAAGTTTATTGATCTAATGAAATCCTTCTGTGATATACCACTTTTTCTGGGTTATATATATATATATATATATATATAATAAAAATTTTACTGGTATACTAGGCCTGTGAAACAGTTCAATTCATATTTTAAAAGTGATCCATGCTATTGATACTGGTTCATTGGTCTTGTGAGTAGAGTGTTTACCAATGGTCCAGGAGACTAGGGTTCAATCCCAGGTCAAGTCATACCAAAGACTTTTAAAAAAATGGTACTTGATACTTCCTTGCTTAACACTCAGCATTATAAGGTACCTATCAAGGGTAAAGCTGAGCAATCCAGGGAAAGGAGTAGCACCCTCTGTTACACTTTGGTGTAGTAGCTATTGAAAAGGGAGCCTTCAGGTCATCCTCAACCACAACATGCTATTGATTCTTTTATTTAGGAAAGTGTGAAGAATTCTAATTTGCATTTCAAATTTATCTGTTATATTGATTATTTAGATGATTAAAAAATATGAACCTCAGAAAAATTATTATTCAGTACCAAAATGAACTGAAAATTGCTTTATTCTTTGAATTTTAATTGTACTGCTATAATAGAAATCTGGCTATGATGATCTGCTTTTGCTGGTTTAAGTTATATAGATTTTTATGATTGGATTCATATTTCAAAAATATTGTCCACTTTAATTTTTTATTTGAAATCTCACATTTTCATTTAGGCATGCATTAGTTACTTCTAATTTTGAGCTTGTGGTTTGAAAACTCTGTGTTGTTAAAACATATTACCTTTCATCTTTATCTAGAGTCTTACTGGTTTAATGGTTTATTTACCCATCTCCTGCTATTTTTCTCCAGTTTAGTCCTAATAGTGTTTCTATAACCACCAGAGTAATGAAATATAGTTTATTGTAATGTTGAAATTTTATGACTAACTTAATTCTTTTTCTGATTAATTTGTAGCTGGTAATCATATTGTTAAATGAGGCTGTGGATTAATTACTTAGAATTAATTTTCTATGGCTATGAATTGTTGGAAATAAATAATCTGTTTTCAACTGTAATGAATTGTCTCTGACAATGAATGTTTCATAATCCATCACAACCAAATGTTGATTAAAAGAGAAATTCTAAAGTTTGTTGAAAGAGTGGGAATTGTTTTAGGTTCATATTTTCTTTCAATTTTTTTTCAATAAATAATTATACATGACATTCAAGGATCTTCCTTTGAAGGCTCATTTTGAATATTCTCATCTCCAAAGTGAAATTTCTAAACCCACCATTCACTCATTAACAATTTCTTCTCCAATTGCTGCAACTGTATGCTGTCTCAATTTTACACCATACAAATATATACTGTTTTGTCTCTAGAAGCCATATCTTCAATGTTAAAAAAAGAAAAAGTTTTTGATGAATTTTCGGAAAAATGAGATAAAACAGTTGAATTGCTAGATTTACAATAACAAGTGATACAATACAATATGCATCTGCTTAAAATCATCTGATAAAATAAAATGGTAATTCCAAGCTGTAGTTGTATCAGTACTACTGTATGGTTACACCACTTGGACTCTGACAAAACACTTAGAGAAAAAGTTAGATGGGAACTACATAAGGATGCTGCATGCTGTTTTGAAGAAATCCTGGAAGCAGCACCCTACACAATAGCAACTGTACAACTACTTACCTCTTATCTTGCAAAATATCCAAGTAAGATAAGCAAAATATGCTAGGCACTGCTGGAGAAGTAATGATGAACTTATAAGCAATGGTCTCCTATGAACTCCTAGATCTGGACATACCAGTGTTGGCCGACCCACAAAAACTTAGATTCATCAACTTTGTGCAGACACTAGATGTTGCCTAGAAGACTTGCCAAAAGCAATTGTTGACATGGAAGGATGGTGAGAGAGTGGTAAAAAATTCTATACTGTTGGCATGCTATGATGATGACAAAATCCATCTTGATGAGATAAAAATATGAATCACTTAAATCTTCTTTTGGTATAGCTTAATATAAACCAACATCAATATGTATTAAGTCATTATTTCATGAATTTATAAGTAATATATCATCCATATAATGGAAATTGCATCTTTTGGTATTATAAATTTAAAGAGACCAGTTTCAAAACATCTAAAAAATAGCCATGCAAGGATCTCACTTAGCGGAGAACCCATAGGTAAACCAGACTTCTGTTTATAAAAAATACTGTATATATTTAAAAAAAGCAATGTTTCATGCATGTGCAAATTCTAATTATTTTGCCAACCAGTTAAGGTAATGTAATGATTCCTATATGACATATCAGTATGTATATTAATACAGTTGTTTATAACTAGATACCTTCCTCCTATAGTTCATATGTGTGTCATACTTTCAATTATAAATATGAGGTTCATTCAATAAATAAGGGGAATTTTGCCTGGAGAGTTGACAATAGGCAACACTGTTTACAGTTGCATCTTTTTCAAAGAAATCAATGATAAAATGTCTTTTCATGTCCTAGAAGATTGTCAGTATGATCTTCTTTATTGAGTGTTGCACTTAGAATGATATGGCAAACTCATGTTTAGCCCATTTTTAAACATCTTTTGACTAAAACATGCTTCTCTGTCCATATCACACATTCTTCTGTAAATTTCACATAGTTTCAATAGGTTCAGCTTGTATATATTCTGCAGTATCTACCTAGCTTGGAGTCTAAATTGTATGTCACCGGAAAAGGAGTAACTGATATCTTTCTGTTTATCTCCCCACTCTTTCTCTCAATATATATATATATATATATAAAAGAGAAAGGAAAGAAATACTAAAAACTTCTCTACCTTTTGTTCTTCTTCACTTGTAAGACTTTATCTCCTTATGCCTAACTGCCACTAGAGGAAATTTTCAGTGAAAGAAGAGTTGCTGTATTAACATAGCCTTTGTGGAAGAAAAGTTAAATAACCTTAGATGTAAAAGCTTGAGAAGTTATGAATGAGTAGATTATTTTTACACTGGTTTGATTTATTTGTTTAATTTATTCAATTTAATTGGTTGGTTGGTTGGTTTTTACTGTGTATCAACTCTTTTAGAGTCATTTAACACCAAATTAAATTTTAAACAATTCAATTCAGTATAAGTATAGTTTTTGTTTACACACAGTTAAACATCAATTTTTCATAGGACTACAGACATAATTGTTCAACTTGATTGGGGGTCTGTGTATGCATTCCAACATATGAATTGGAAGTGTCGTGGGCCTTCCAATCACCACTGGAGCCACTGCAGAATCATCCATATATATACTCTCTCCGGTTCCATGATTTCTTCAGAAATGACTGGAGCCCCTGGATTATCTGCAGTGTTGTCCACCTGGACATCAGATTTCCCTTCCTCTGCCCAGCTAGGTGAAAGTTTCACAATTTGGTTTGCATGTGTCCTTGCTAACCCTCCTGCTTCTACTTCAAAATTCACTGCTCCCAACTGTCTGGTAATGGTGCCTTGCATCCATCGTCATTCAGATCCAAAATAACATTGCAGCACTGAATAATTGACTTTGAATTCTCAAAGCGGTAGCCATGACTTTAGTTCTCAATTTCATTTCATTTTTATAACCTAAAGCTGATAAGTGTCAGACTTCATTGCAGCAGTTCTTAATTGCCGCTTGAACATCAATTCAGCTGGAGGAACCTCAATTGCTGTGTGGGGAGTTATCCTATAAGTGAACAAAAATCTGTTTATCTTGGTCTCAAGTGTTACCTTCTTGTCTGCCTCCATCTTGAATGTGCACACACTGCGTTCTGCCTGTTCATTTAAGGATGGGTGATAGGGAGCCGTGAAAATGTGTCGAATTCTGTTGGCTTTCATGAACATTTTGAAATCCTGGCAAGAAAAACATGGACCATTATCACTCACCACTAGCACGGGCAGCTCATGTGTTGCAAAAATTTTTCTTATATTCTAAATTGCAGCTGTTGCAGTAGATGTTTTCATTACATATACATCCATCCATTTTGAGTAAGCATCCACCACAATCAAAAACATGTGTCCAAAAAATGAAGCAGCATAATCTATGTGGATTTTCTCCCAAGGCTGATTCAGGCATTTCCAGCAATGAATGAGACCCTTACTGGGGTTGTTTTGATTGGGCATGTTGGACTCCTCAATGTCCATGTCTAAATTTGGCCACTACATATAACTTTGAGCAAGAGCATTCATACCCACAATCCCTATGTGTGTCTAGTGGAGCTACTGCGATACCTTTAATCTGCTTTTCCCACAGTATAGCCCCATCCTCTCATGTTAACTCATCTTGTTTGTTGAAATAGGGCTTGAATGTTTCCATCGAAGTGTAACTGCTCCAGCCCTTCATTGTACAATTGTACACCCAGCTTAAAATGGGGTCTCGCCTTCTTTCTGATTTCACCACTGTCACCATTACCATCCAGGTTCATCATACGTACTCAATTTGTAGATGAAGAAAAATCCTGTTCTTGTGCACCTTGTGGAAGACAACTGAGGCAGTCTGCATTTCCATTGAGAGACCCAACATGATACTCCAACTTATAGTTGTGTACTGCTAGGAAGAGAGTCCAATGTTGAACCCTGGCAGCAGCAAAAGGGGGGATTGGTTTGTATTCTGCAAACAGTCCCAACAATGGTTTGTGGTCCAAGAATATTGTGAAGCTATTCCCATGCAAATACTGGTGCAGCTTTTTCATGGCAAAAACCAGGACCAACACTTCTCTTTTTGCTGTGGGCATGATTCTGTTCAGTATCATAAAGCGTTCATGAAATGTAGCATACCGGTTTCTCACTTCCATTGTAGCTCCCAGGCCATAGGGAGAAGCATTCACTTGTACCAGAATTGACTTGGACAGATTGAAATGAGTTAGAAAGGCTGAATGCAGCATTTTCTTTGCTTCTTTGAAAGCTTTCATCTGGCTGGCACCCCATCTCCAAGCAGTGTCCTTCCTCATTAAACTGTGAAGCAGCTCTAGTATGTTCAATGAATTGGGTAAGTAACTGTGATAGTTGTTCATTGCCCCAATATAAGCTTTTAACTTTGTAACATTCTTTGGTGAGGGAGCCCCTATCATAGCAGCCACCTTCTCTGGAAGAGCAGCTGTGCCCTCCTTGATGATTTTGAAATCCAGATATGTTACCTCCAAGCAGAGGAATTTTCACTTACTCCTCTTCAATTTTAGTGCTGCTTTATCCAAAGCAGTAAATACGATGCATAGATTTTTTAAGTGACTGGCATCATCCTGACTCAAAATCAGGATGTCATCCACATGTACCTTACAAAAGGGAATATCCTTAAACCTCTTATCCATTTCTTGTTGAAAAATTTCGGTTGCACTGTACACCCTGAACTGTAATCGGTTGGGCTGATATAATCCATGAAGGGTGTTTACCATTAACAACTATGTTTCCTCATCCAATTCTAATTGCTGATAGGCATGGCTTAACTCCTGACCCCCTCATAATGTAGTGATTAGGTCCTCCATTCATGGTATGGGGTAGCTTTCACAAATTGCTGCGGTATTTACTATTTGCTTGTAATCACCACATATCAAGATGCCTCCATTGTCATTCTTGACCACCAGCACAATAGGGGCAGCTCATCAAGAATACACAACTATTTAAAAAATTCCCTGGCTTTCCAGACAGTCAATTTCTTTTTCTTTAATTGCATAGGGTACCAGCCTTACCTGTCAAAACCTAAAACTCACTATTTTTTCAATGAGTGTTTTTACTTTGGAGTAAATTCTGTGAGAAGCTCTTTCTATTTCAAAGCGGCCTCCTCCCTATGTAAAGAAAACATTGTTCTCCAATCTAACCTTACTTTTTTTTAACCAGTTCTGACCTAGTAGAATTAGTACTCTACCTTTTATCATGAGCTTTTAAACGATGCTTTGTCCCTTCATGTGATACCTCAACTACCATGGTCCCATATGGTTTCACCAACTTACCAGTGTATGTTCTCAGTTTAACTAAGCTTTCCTTTAAATCTCGAAGTTAGCTCTCTTCCTTGAATTTATCCAAACTCATTACAGAGCATGAGGCACCCGTGTCTACCTCCATAAGTACCTCTTTTTTTACTTATCAATAGTTCTACAAGTACAAGTGATGTTGGGAGACCAGCAATGGTGTGTAAGTCCAGTTTCTCTATATTTCCCTCTTTTTCTTCTACATAACTTTCATTCACATTATTCACTATCCTTCTCTTCCCGTTATGGGCTGTTGCACTAGAGGGCCTGTCCTCCTCTTGCCTGTGTTTCCAACCGGTATGTCCTATCCGTCTGTATTTAAAACATTCTTTGTTTTTAAACTGATACTTGTCCATGAGGTGAGGTGTGCTTCCACAATGGTAGCATTCACATTTTTCTGGTAATCTATGAACAGGTATCTCGGTTTTGCTTGTTGGTGTCCTCTGCAAATAACTTAAAATACTTCCTGGCAGGTTTCATAGACACTGCTATTTCAGTCACCTTTCCCAATACTAGCTTCCTCTCACCTAGTAGATGTTCTTGAATCTTGTCGTCCTTCACTTCTACTACCAAACGATCTCATATGTGCTTGTTTACTTCATCTTTGAAATTGAAATGCCCTGACATTTTTCATAATACTGCCACATATTCACTGGACTCACCTTCCTTTTTGTCCCTTGTGTTAAATAAAAAATGTTCATGAATTTCATGGGCTAATTTGGCTCTCTATTAAAGTGCATAATTGCTCAAAAGTTTTCTCCTCTAGATAGTTTTCTGCAAGACTTCTAAGGACTGCATTCACATCTTTTACCTTCAATTAATACATCATTAGCTGTGAAGAAAGATGTCACTCTTTCAATATAGTGCATTCATTCCTCTTCCTCACTATCCCATTCTTTTCATTATTCCTAGCATCACCATTTCTTTGTCTGTACTATGGAGAAATCCGTTAATCCAATTCGTAGGGTTGTAGCTCTTCTGACATTCTATTACCGTATTTTACTCGTCCGCATCATTTTGGCAGGCTTAAGCAAAACATAACAAATTGGCAACAAGTTAATTGTTGCCAATTTGTTATGTATTGCTTAAGCCTGCCAAAATTTATGAAATACCACAGAAGACTGAATTGTCTTTGTAAAACATGGTGTGGATTTGACCAATATGGTCACTTACTCTGCTGCTTGTTTGTTATATGAAATCAAAAGGAAAAGGGCCTCCTAGGGGCAAAGGGATGATAACACATCAAGTTCTGTCCCTTAAAAACAAGGGCCGTAGTTCATCTTGTTCAATATCTAACAGCAGATACCATTGGGGAACAAGAAAAGTTTTGGTAAACAGGCGTAAGGTTATGTTTTTTGTATTTTACATAATTTTATCAAATTGTAAATTGCACAAATTTAAAAAAAATATTTGGCAGTCAAGCAATGTTGGTTACCTCTGATAATGGGAGTGTCAACAGTTACTAAAGTAAACTATTTTTTCTGTAATTTTCAGTGGATTTGTCCATATGAATGGTCTCTACAGGTTGAAATAGTGATAAAGTAAATTATCTATATAATGATAACATTGTATCTAAAATATTACTTTTGACTTCAAGATTTAGTCACACTAAAGAAAAAAAGGATAGACTAAGCAAAACCTGCAGTTCATTTTATTACATAAGTCAACCAGCAAAGATGGTTTGAAATTAATTCTTAATATACTATTTCTTCTAGTGATAACTTCCAAGCAGCACCTCTCCCAGCCAACCACTCTCAGACACTCTCTCTCTCAATTTCATTACAATACTACAACAGTATCGGGATTGTAATCCACAATTACTCAGTTATTTTTCTGAATTTCAAATTTTGCTTCATCATTAACAAGATTTGCTAATAGCACAGATTCCCTTGACTCTTTCTCTTGCCATCAATTTCTATTGGTCATCTCTCTTGGTAAGTCATCATCTAGATGGCACCCAGTGTCTTCACAAAACTGATCAATGTAAGTTTCTGCTGGTCAGCCAACACTGGTGTATTGATATGTAAGATTCCATAGTAGAACGTTGCTTACGAGTTTGTCCTTACTTCTCCAGCAGTCCTCAGTATGTCTAACTTGGATGGTTTGTTAAATAGGAGAAAAATGACTGTACAACTGCTTTCTTCCAAAACAGCATACAGCATTCTTGTGTAGTTACCATCTAACATTTTGTCCAAGAATTTTTTCAGAGTCCAAATGGTGCAACCATAGAATAGTACTAACTCAGCTTTGGAAGAATTTTCATTTTATTTCTTCAGAGAGATCAGATTTCCATGTCAACTGTCCATGCTTTGATTTTTTTTTAAATCATGTATATATCATATTTCTATTACCAGATATATTGATGCAGTTAAAGATTGTAGAATTCAGTGACAAGCTGTAAATATCAGTACCTCAACATTTTCTTTTTAAATTCTAAAATCATTTTTATATTTTTATATTCTAGAAACTGAACTGTATAAAATTGGCAAATTGTATTCTTTATATTATACTAACTATTGGATTTCTGCTGATTCAGCTAGATAACATAAATACAATAGATTATTGAAAGTTTTTTATTGCCAGAAATATCTGGCGTAAAGAAATAGAAAATACTAAAAATATATACTACTATTGATATATGTATATTTTCTGGTAGACACTAATAATCTGTATATTATGATAAAATGTTATTATCTATGTATATATTTTTACCAGCACCTCCACATGAACAGGATGTGATCCAAGATCAATTTTTTTAGTAGAGTTTTACAGGTTTGAATTCAGAGTTTTCCTTCTAGATTGGTTACCATACCCAGGTTAAAGAGCCCAGTCTGCCCTACTTTTTACCCATAGCTAGAGGAAGAATTGTTGGATGCATGCTTTTTCCTAGGGTAGAAGTGCTAGTCCAGGATTTGAACTTGGTTCACTATACCCATTTCCTAAAACAATAACCATTACACCATCAGTACTTCCATTCATTATGTCTGTATGTGACTAACCCAGCAAAAAAAGTATATAATGAAATTTTCATTAGAGCAATACACTCAAAATGCTCTTAGAGAAGAAAGCAATTTCTTCTTTAACTTGAAATTAGATAATTCTTTGGTGTCTACATTCATACTGAACCTCACTTTTGTATCTGCTTCTGCATCTTGATACAATTTTTATTATGTTTGTAGGTAACACAGCAAAAATAACACATCCTGACAAAATTTTTATTAGAGCAATACATTTAAAATGCTCTTAGAGAATAAAACAATTTCCAGTATATTTTACAAATGAATGTTAATTTTGTAGGGTCTGCTACTGTCATTTTTTAATCATGTAAATTCTTGATATATGGAGATAATTATTAAATGCTAATAAGAAAGCTTCACTCCTTCCCAAATAGAAGCATCCATATTATCATGGATTGATGTTACAATGGGAACCTAACAAGTTAACTGGTTGTCTAGTTACATGAAAAAATTATTTCTATTTTCCCACTGAAATATCTTTATATATTTATAATGAATTTAAGTAACCTTATCACTCCAGCTATGAGTTAAATATTACCAATACTACAATTATGGCTTTGGCATTAGATTACTTATAAAGGTTGATATGTCATTAAACAAAGAAACCATTTTAAGTAATTTGAAGAAAAGGTGTAATGTTATTTTGGAAATTTTACAAATTAGATGAAGTAACCCCAAGTTATTCCCCTTGTTCCTTCTCTTTTTGTGTGTGTGTGTGTGTTCTTTGTTGTTTTTTTAATGGGCTCTTGATCTTTAATGAGAAAAAAGAAATACAGTTTGTTTTTTGTTCTTTTAATGTCTCATAATAGATGAAAGTATTAACATGAAATGTAATTTTTTTCCCTTATGAATTCATTTTATTTCCAATCTGTCTAATTCTTTATCTTATGGCTGTAAGTGAGTAGCTGTTTATACTGGGTAAGAATTCAAAATTTGGGTCACAGACATGGCATTTAAAAAAATTTTCTGTTAGTTTTACTGACAAATTTTAAAAATCCCATCTACTTATTTGAGTCTTTCAAAACAATATCAATTTCATAATTTTTTATGACAATTAATAAGTTAAGTTGTCAACCTTAGTTGAGGGTGACCTGAAGGCTCCCTTTTCTACAGTTACTACACCGTGGTGTTCGGGAGGGTGGTACTCTTTTCCCTGGATTGCTCTACTTTACTCTTGATCCTTATCTTATACTGCTGAGTGTTAAGCATGGTGGCATAAATTACCATTTTTTGAGTCTTTGTTATGACCTGGGATTGAACCCCAGTCTCCTGGACCATTGGCAAACACTCTACTCATTAGGCCAATGGCCCAGTTAATCAATAATTTACACCAAAAGTTAGTAGTTAGTCCCTGTGGTATAATGACTAAAATGCTGGGTTGCAACCTTAAAGTGAGTCTGAACTCCAGTTGTGCCATTATGTTCACTTTCTGACTATTACCCTTGAACTTTTTTTTATAGGTTAAATAGTATCATTGCTGTTCTTCTACAAGGATGGCTTTGGCACTAAATATCCCACAAAAGGTGATATGCCATGAAACAAAAACATCGAACCAAATAGAATTATTATTACAGAAAAGAGATTTACTAATTATATTTTTTATATCAAGAATTCAATAAAGAATTTTTATAAAGAAATATTCTAAGAATATTCTTTTTATTGTTGGATTTTTATTCCTAAATAACCAATAGTTATTTTTTATCTTCATTTTGAAATATAAACCTAATTAGTAATGATTAATTAAATGGAAATAATTGTTTTAGTAAGAAAAACCTTTTTTTTTCCAGTTTAGAAATTTAAATTCTATTTGTGTTGTGTGGTGACATGGTTTCCTCCTGATTACAATTTATTGTTTGAGACCACCCCTTGATGAGAACCCTACTCCTCTTCCTCATAAGGGACAATTAATTTTAATTTTTTTTTTTTTTAATGTTTAAACTATCATTCATTTCTAATCAGTATGCACAGTAAATTTGTAATGGACATCAAACCTTCAACTGTCTATAGAGAAAAGACAAACAAACTTTTATTAATGTACATAAAATGCATAATTTCTTAATGTGGTTTGTTATTTTTTGTGTGTTTTTTTATATAAAAAAATGTATTGTTATTAGTGTTAATGTTGCTAACTTCACAAACTTAATCATCCTTTGAAAAAATGCTTAACCAATGATGGTAATTATATTTATAAATAGTGTTTTGTTTCTGAAAATTTGTTCTATCCAACTATATTATTGTACTTCTTGTATCTGTTGTAATTTTTGGGGAAATAAACTGGAGGTGTTATTTTTAAAATAACCTTTGTACCACTTATTATCTGGAGAAAATACTTTTAGAATGCATTTTGTGCTTTATATTGTACAGTAATTTTATTATGCTTAGGATTTAATAAATAATTTCATGTCATTTATATTGTGTGTTTTTATTTGTAGGAAATAGATGACATTGATATAACTGATCAAAGCCAATTCATCATTCCTGATACCCACAGAAATTTGCTCCCCTCTCATGCCGACAGTGAAGATGGCTGGAGTGATGCTGACATTGGAGGTTCTAGACGAATAACAGGTCAGTGGGAAAATCATTTACTATTCTAATGTTTGTTTATTTCATAGTCACAAATAGACAACTTTACATTTGAACTTTTTCTAAACATTTAATAAATAATTTTTTTTTAAAAATGACCACTCCATATATATATATATATATATATATATATTTTTTTTTTAGTTTGCTTGATTTTATGGCATATCAATCATTGTTGGTTATTTAATGCCAAATCCTTTTTTTACATATATATTAAATATATGATTTGTAAACATGTTTTTTAGATACATATATCTGAATGATCCAACAGTTCTTTTTCTAACAATTCAATTTAGCATAAGTCAACAAAGTTAAATGGTTCCAAGTCTTGCTATGTATCTCTAAGAATTCAATTAAACATCAGTCATTTGATTACTCACAGTTAAACGATCAAACAGTTCTATTTCAAACTGTTCAATTAAGCATAAGTTGTTTGTTTGCATTTAGTTTAAATGTCAAACAGCTCTATTTGACCCATAGATAGGACTCTATCAGGTGCTACCACTCCATACCAGATTGGACCTGGAAGCGATGGCAATAAAGAGGTACTCTGCATTCTTGCATTACTGTAGCCTCACCATCACATTATTTAATGACATATCCAGGACACTCATTGGTGGGGATACACCGACTGCATCTCTGCAGTCGGTGTATCCTACTGTCCCAGTCAACTGGGATATTTATTTATATATATATATAATGAACACACAGATATTCAAGAAATAGGTTCAAATGTATATAGCCCTGCTTCTTATTGTTAGTAGCACCCTTTCTTTTAACAGCTAAAAGAGTTGATAAACTATTCTCTCTTTGTTAAGCTATATTGAGAGAGAGAGAGAGATGGGACTATCATATGAAATAATAATAATAATAATAATAATATGCACAACCCAGAACCTTTCCTAGAAAATTATACACACCAACTCCTGTGGGACTTTGATATACAAACGGATCACCTAATCTTGGCCCGAAGACCAGATCTTATAATAATCAACAAAAAAAAAGAGAATCTGCAAAATTGTCAACTTTGCTGTCCCGGCGGACCACAAAATAAAACTAAAAGAATGTGAAAAGAGAGATAAGTACTTCGACCTTGCTAGAGAATTGAAAAAACTATGGAACATGAAGGTGACAATTATACCAATTGTGATTGGTGCCTTTGGCACGGTAATTAAAGGATTATTAAAGGGCCTGGAAGATTTGGAAGTTGGCGACCATCCAAACAACAGCATTATTGAAAACTACCAGAATACTGAGAAGAGTCCTGGAGACTTGAGGAGACTTGCTGTCACTCAATCTCCAGTGAAATACCATCAGCTTATGCTGATGTGAAAACTCTAATGAGTAAATAATAATAATAATAATAATGATATTCTTGTATAGGTTGTTTAAGAAATGATCTAATTATCTTTTTAACAACTTTTATCTAAATACTATTGAATATAAAACTAATTTTTAAAGATACAAATTATTAAAAGATGCTAATTATATGTACATTTCAATTTTTACAATGGATATTGATAGGGATTTCCTTTAACCTTATATTTAAAATGTCCCATTCAATGTTAGCCTTCAACTCTTAAATGTATAAATATTGTTTTGTTGTACCTTTGAAAAATCCTTAAAGAAAAAAATCCACTTAAATAAAAACTGGGAATTTTGTGATACCAGAAACTTTTTTGAAAACAAGATAACCAACATAACACAAGGAACAGAATGCTTGAATGAGGCTAACATATGACACAATTATTTCAACAACTAATTACTGTTGTTTCTGCATAAAGTCTTGCTGTAAGATTATTGTAGCTTAATCATATTTACCAACCCCTCCGCTCGGACAGGATATGACACAAGGTCAATTTTTAAGTGGAGTTTAACTGGTTTGAATTCAGCGTTTTCTTTCTCCTAGACTAGTTGCCTCACCAAGGCTGAAGAACCTAGTCTGTCCTACTATTTACCCATAGCTGGAAGGAGAATAATTGGATTCATACCTTTCCCAAGGGTATTAGTGCTATGTGAAATGCTATCAGTCTTGTCCAGGATTTGAACTCGAGTCACTGTGTCCATTTCCTATGATGATAACCATTACACCACAGGCACCTCCGTTATTTCCCCCTGCTCGGGCAGGATATGTCACAAGGTAAATTTTTAAGCGGAGTTTAACAGTTTTAAATTCAGAGTTTTCCTTCTGGACTAGTTGCCTCACCAAGGCTGAAGAACACAGTCTGTCCTACTATTTACCCATAGTTGGAGGGAGAATAATTGGATTCATACCTTTCCCAAGGGTATTAGTGCTATGTGAAATTCTATCAGTCTCATTGAACTCGAATTGCTGTGTCCATTTCCTATGACAATAACCATTACACCAAAGACACCTCCTCTTGTAGCTTATGTAAGCATCAATTCTACCCACTTATCCTAATATTCTCATCCTTTATGAAATACCTAGTTAAAATGACTGTATTTGTAATGTAAACCTTTCTTGCAACCTCACCCCCCCTCCAAATACACATGCATATTTCCTGGGCACACTCATAAGTAAATCAATCAGACTATTGCCGATTTTTTCCAGATTACACTGGTCAACAAATAGAAATGGTGTTAAGATGTCAAACATCTTTTTTAGCTAATTTGATGGTGCTAATCTAAAAATGACCTTACTTTCTCTTGGTTAGCTACCATTTTTGCTGTACACAAATGTGTCATTTTTGGAAAAAAGTATATCTTTCATTTGTTTTCTTTTGATATGATATTGTACTGATGGCAGTATTTCTCAAAGTAAAATCATAGAAATCTCTCAATTCATATTTAAACTAACAAATATTGATCTGCTTTTTGAGAAATACTATTTTTGCAATAACAATCAGGCCCTAAGTCTTTAAAAATAACACAATTGAATATACCAAGGCCAACAGATATTTTCTTCCAATCATTTAATAAACTAACAGCAAAAATAAAACCTTCGTGAATGTGACTATGGTGAAAATTCTCTTTCTTGATTGTCTATCACCTTCAATGTTATTTAAATCCCTTTTGGTACTCCAGCTGTAGTTAGCTATCATTCATTTGTCTCACTGTCCCTGGTAGCACTCTTCCATTGTTTTGATATTCTGATTGAATTGTTCTCCTTGCTCATCACTTACATCACAAATTTATCAAGATGGTGACATAAAAAATGAACTTTAATACTCATATTAGCACCTATGTTCTGTAAACCTTTCAACAGCTTTTCCACTAACTCCTTGTAGTTTTCAGCTAGGCGATTCCCTAAGTTTTTACATCAACAATGTCAAATTCTTTGAATTAACAAATTCATCATCCCTAATGAGTTTCCTGGTGTTATGGTGAAACCATTTTCATGATGTTCATCTTGTACAATGGAATAGATAGATTCAGTTGGGTTGTCTCTAGTTAAAGTTTCTTTCCAACTGAGAAAACAGAAGCTCTCAACGTGCTTGGTTTCCACCCATAGTGATAGGATAAATTTATGTATATCAAACAGAAAATTTTTGGGTTTCATTTTTTGATGTCACCTTAATTATTAGGTTTACTAAAGTGTATTACAGATAAACTTTATCTGTTAATTTGATTTTTGGCGATAAATAGGAAAAATTCAGTACTTTTATTTTAAATTTTTTGACTAAAAAACACTTGTTTCTTATAAAAAGAATTTGTTTCAGGTGGCTGACATAAATTGCTTGGCATACCTGAAAATTTATTAAGTAAATTTTGCAGTCAGCTAAAATCTAAAATTGATCTTTTTTCCAAAAAAGAGCAATTACAGTACAGCAAAAATGGTAACTAACCATGAAAAACTAAGATCATTTTTGGAATCAGTATCATCAAATTAGCTAAAAACAAAAACAAGATTGACTAGTGTAATCTCCTTCCATGTGAGTGCTTTTTTGTTATTTATCACATATCAAACATTATACAATGAAAAATTCAGTTCAAAATTTTGCCAATAACTTTATCATGCTATGGGCTTAGAAGGAGAGATTTATTGAGAAACAAAGTCAACACTATAACATTTCGGTTCTACTGAACCATCATCAGGATTATGAGGGGCTATATTAGTGATGTTAAGTTAACAATGGATGCGTAAAAAGTGTAAAAATACATAAAAATGTTGGAAAATTTGTATAACAAGAAAAAGTTGGCTGTTTATGACAAGAAAAAATTTGCCATTATAAACAGCCAACTTTTTCTTGTTATACAAATTTTCCGTTTTAATATCATCATCGTCATCATCGTATCGTGCTGGCAGCACGGATATCCCTGACCCTCTCTCGCCACTCCTCCCTATCGTTCATCGCCCTAGGTAGGTCTTCAGGACAACAACCTGTATCCTCACATAGCTGCTAAATGTACGTTCGTGCTGGTCGTCCTGCTTTTGCGCGGCCATGTGTGGGGATCCATAAGAGTACATCTCTTATGAGTTCATCTCTGCTTCTCCAGCAATGTCCTGCATGTCTGGTTCGCCTAGCTTGAATAGTTTTCGTGATAGGGGGCAGGTGGCCGTACAGTTGGTGTCTTGTGGGGTGTTGCTGCCAGGATTTGTTCAGGATTGCACGCAGCATTCTTGTGTAATTGCCATCTAGTTTCTTCTCCAGCCGTTTTGTTAGTGTCCATGTAGTGCATCCATATAGCAGTATCGATGTGACCGCTGCCTGGAAGAAACTGCGTTTCATTTTATCGGTTAGGTCTGATTTCCATATAGTCGATAGCCTATTGATAGCTGTCCATGCTTTCGTTAACCTCGTTTCGATGTCCTTTTCGGTTGATTCGACGCTGCTTCCTAGGTACGTGAATTTGTCTACTAGTTTAAGAGGGGTTCCTTTTAGAGTGGAGATGTCCCCCGTTTGGTTATAGCACATATATTCCATTTTGTGTGCATTAACATGGAGGCCTATGCTTGCTGCTGCTCGTTCCAAACTATGCAGAAGTGTTTCGGCTTGGTCAGGTGTATTTGCCAGTATCGCTATGTCATCGGCGTAGTCGGCGTCGGTAATTGTTGTTGCGGGGTATCTTCTGCTTCTTTTCTTCGTCAGTTCGAAGCCATTCTCTTTGATTTTGTCAATCGATGTTCTAAGTACGTAGTCTAGACAAATGATAAAGAGATACGGAGCCAGCGTGTCCACTTGTAGTACTCCTGCTACAATGTCGAAGTATTCTGTGTCTCCATCTGGTGATCGTACTTTTACTTTAGTGTTTCTATAGAGAATCGTTATTGCCGCTACGGTTTCTTTAGGTATGCCGTACGCTAGTAGGATTTGTTCCATCTTTCCTCTGTGAATGGAGTCGAAAGCCTTGGTAAAGTCGACAAATATTAATGTCGCTTGTAGGTTCTTTGCCCGTACACCTTCAAGGATTCTGCGGATGGTTAATATTTGTGAGGTCGTGGATCTATTTCTTCGGAAGCCATTTTGGTTTTTTCTAAGTATGTTGTCGATTTTGGGTTCTATTCGGTTTCACAGTAGGGCATTGTAGATTTTGGCAGCTATGGATGTAAGTGTTATGCCTCGGTAGTTTTTGGCTAATCCGAGGTCCCCCTTTTTAGGGAAGGGGAGTATGCATCCCTTCGTCCATCTATCTATCGGATTTTGATTGTATACTGCGTTGCAGTGTCGGAGCAGTATGTCGTCGAATTGTCTGGTCTTCCATACTTCCGGGGGAATTTCGTCCAGCCCTGCAGCTTTCCTATTTTTAATTTTTCTGAGAACCGAGTCGAGTTCTTCTTGTGTGAACGGTCCAAGTTTAATGTCTAATTGTTTGCTAATTATTCTGGTGATTGGTTCATGTGTTATTTTTGGTGGGTTTCCAAGTAAGTTTTCGAAGTGCTGTTACCACAGTTTTATTCTTTCTTGTTGGTTTGCTGCTTTAAGTTTTGCTTTGGCTGTGTTCTTTCTTCTGCTCACTTCGTTTATTGTTTGCCAGGCAACACTTTTTACCCAAGACCGAGTCAGCTATTTCTTTCTTGCATTAAATTTTTATTTTCCACCTCTGTGTGTGTGTGTGTATATATATATATATATATATACCCAAATTCTCTCACACACACACACACACACACACACACACACACACACACACAGAATGAATTAATGAATAAATAATGTAGATGAGTGAAAGGGTAAACACTATTTTTGGTACTTCAGTTTATATCAATAAATCTGTTTGTTAATTTTTCCACATAACCTCCTTTCATGTTAATTCACATAACCAAACATTTCTCCATTAATCATGTTGAACAATATAGAAAATTCAGATCAGCTTATAACTGTGTCATCCTCTAGTCTTATTGACCCCTATCTCATTTGCTATTGAAATGATTGTTGAAAATTGATTTTCTATATTGTTGGTGCTTTCTGATTTAGTACTAGCATTTTTGAAGTCTTTTAGAGTTACGTATGTTGGTTCTAAGCCAAAACAAGAAATAATTATGTTACATGGATATTTTATTATATCTTGATATACTTAGACTAGTGTCCTTTTTTTACTTATTATATTTTATCCTCAAATCCTCTGAAATTATAAACTGAACCCTTTATTTAATTGACAGAGATAGATTGTTCTCATTCTGTTGTCTTATCTTGGGGGGTATTTTGTACCCCTTAACTCTTCCTTGTTAACTTGTCCTTGAGATGTCAATTGTTTATTTTTAGCTCTGTCAGTGGGGCTTAGAGTACACTTATTACATCTTCTGAAGAGTAAGACCATACCCCCACTCAAAGAGGTGTCCTTGGTATGACGCTAAACTGCATCTGGTGATGAGTCTCCAGGTTTGGAGCTTTGTAAAAGTGTGGAGTGCCCCTGACCTGACCTGACCTGGATTGGTAGTACCTGTTAGGGTCCCATCCATAGGTCTAATAGACCTGTTTAAAAATTATTAGTATTGGACTGTAATACTAGAAAATATGTCTATAAACAAATGATTATTATTAAATAGAATTATTGTTGTTATATAGGAATACTTGAAACAATTTACTCTGTGTAAATTATTTGTATTAAGAATAAATGCTTGAAATCATATAATTGTGCAAACAAATAATTATTATTAAATAGACATCATCATCATCATGCTAGCATGAATATCCCTGACTCTCTCTCACCATTCATCTCTATCATCCATCACTTCCAGCTGATCTTATAGACTACATTCTCTGCCCGTACAAAGCTGTTATAGATAAATTCTAGTTGGCTGTCCAACACTTGCACATCTGTGTGAAGGGGTTTATAGCAGAATGTTGCTTATGAGTTCATCTTTACTTTTTCTGCCATGTCCCACATGTTCTGTTCATCTTATTTGGATGGTTTTAGAGATCGGAGGTAGGTGACCATACAGCTGCTGTTTTGTGTGATGTTGCTTCCAGAATTTGTTCAATATAGTTCATAGCATTCTTGTGCAATTCCCATCAAGCTTTTTCTCTATATACTTAGTCAGTGTTCATGTGGTGGATCCTTATAGTCGGATTGATACAACCACTGCTTGGAAAAAAACTGTGTTTAATTTTATCAGATAAGTCTGACTTCCATATAATCAATTATCTATTGATTTCGCTAGTCACATATTGATTTCATTTTCAGTAGATGTGATGTTGCTTCCAAAGTAGGTGAACTTGTCCACTTGTTTCAGAGTGCTACCATTTAGTGTGGAGATGCCTCCTTTTTGATTAAAACATATGTACTTCATTTTGTCTGCATTCACATAGAGGCCAATGCCACTTTCTGCCTGCTCCAGACTATGCAACAGGGATTCAGCTTGGATATTTACCAGGAGCGCCATTTCATCCATGTAGTCTGCATCCATTATAGTTTGTGCAGAGTATCATCTGCTTCTTGCCTTTTGTAGCATAAATCCATTTTCTTTCATTAGATCTATCGGTGTTCGAACTACGTAGTCTAGGCAGATTATGAACAGATATGGAGCTAATGTATCCCTTACAGAACATCAGCAAAAATGTTAAAGAAATCTGTGCCTCCATCTGGTGAGCTAACTTTTACTTTCATAGCCTAATGAGTAGAGTGTTCTCCAATGGTCCAAGAGACCGGAGTGAAATCCCAGGTTTAGTCATAGCAAAGACTCAAAAAATGGTACTTTATGCTGCTTTGTTTAGCACTCAGCACTATAAGGTAAGGATCAAAGGTAAAGTGGAGCAACACAGGGAATGGAGTAGCTCCCTCTCTTACACCTCAAAGTAGTAGCTATTGAAAAGGAAGCCTTTGGGTCACCCTCAACTAAGGTTGCCAACTTTACTTATTATAGCTGCAACAGTTTCTTTGGGGAGACCATTGGCTAGAAGTTTTTACTCCTTCCCTCAGTGTATGGAGTCAAATGCTTTAGAGAAATCTTTAAATAAAAGTGTCGTCTCAAGGTTTTTTGCACAAACTACTAAAATTCAACAGATTGTGGGTTGGTTCAAACCAGAATTTGAGAACATTTTTAGGAACAAATAGAAATAGTTACCTGAAACCATGTAATTGCATATAAATTAGTATTAGATAGGAATACTTGAAACCATGCAAATTAAATAGAAATAATTACTTGTAAATATATAATTATTTGCATTAGATAGGAATACTTGATATCATATAATTCTGTGAGCAAATGATTATGGGCAAATAAAAATTATAATTTTAAAAAATGTAATGGAGCATTAGAAATATAATTATGATTAATCAAATCTTTACAAATGAATCAAATGTTGGCATTATATAACCCATAAAGATATTAACATATCATGAAACAAATAAAACAATTGTTCATCTCTTTAATTGACTATATATGACTTTGATGCATAATACCTGATCCAGGATATGAATACTCATAGCTGTCAGGAAACTAGATACACTTTAACCCTTAAAACACCAAAAATAAAACCTTGAAGAGTTGAGTGTCAAGAAATAGTTACAGTATCTTTCTCTAGTTGGCTGTATCCATCACTGATGCAGAAGGTGACCTTAATGTTACATCTCTAGGAAATGTCACCAGAGAACACTTGATGAAGTTGACAAGACATTTTCAGCATTACTTATAACAAGAAATGCTGAAAGACTTGTTTCTTCTCTTATCACAAGTCATGTCTTTCTGACTGCTGTGAAAACTGCACTTCCAAAACAGAGCTAGTTTTCATTTCCTCTCATTAATAGTCAGATCGAACTCATTTTCCTTCTCACTCTCACTCACAGCAACGGAGTTCTGCTCTCTATGCTCTTGCTATGGTTCTCTTGAAATGGTCATTGACAAACTATTTTGTGTCACTTTGAATGAGTCCTTATATACCCTATGACTCATTCATATTCATAAGCAATAGTAACATAAAGACTCAAACCTGCACATGTGTACAAATCATATTACAAATGGCTGCTTACACAAAGGACACATGAAGCAGTGCATTCTTTTTGCTTCAGGCAAGTGAAAGTCATCACATTACTTTTTCAGAAGAAGATCCACAGGAAGAAAATAAATGAATCCAAATTCCATTCATACCATTGAGAGATAACTTAATTATCATTATCATATTTACCCAACCCTCCGCTCGGGCAGGATATGACACAAGGTCAATTTTTAAGCGGAGTTTAACAGGTTTGAATTCAGAGTTTTCCTTCTCCTAGACTAGTTGCCTCACCAAGGCTGAAGAACCTAGTCTGTCCTACTATTTACCCATAGCTGGAGGGAGAATAATTGGATTCATACTTTTCCCAAGGGTATTAGTGCTATGTGAAATGCAATCAGTCACGTCCAGGATTTGAACTCGTGTCGCCATGTCCATTTCCTACAACGATAACCATTACACCACGAGCACCTCCTTAATTATCATTATGAATGATAAATTGTTGGAGCTGATGAAGAGTTAAAGGGGAATTTCAAAATGCAAAATCATTAGCTTTGTTTTGGATAAAAGTGAAAGCAGAATATCCTAAGTCAAGTAAAATTGCTCTGAAAACTCTTCTCATTTAGGGGGGTGTACTTGTGGTGTAATGGTTAAAGCGATGGACTGAGGAATCCTAGTATGCGAGTTCATACTCCAGTCGCGCTATTACGTTCACTTTCGGACAAATACCCTTGGGAAAGGTAGGAACCCCCTTATCCTTCCAGCTATGGGTTAAATAGTACCACTACTATTCTTCTAGGAGAATGGCTTTGGCATTAAATAACCTATAAAGGTTGATATGCCATTAAACAAAGAAACCAAACCAATCTTCTCATTTGCTTCAACATATCTCTGTGATATTAGCTTCTCAGCCATGTGTGTCATTGTCAAAGTTCAGGAAGTTCATTATGCATGGCAATATCCTTAATTGAATCATGATTGGATAAGCTAGCAAATAAAAAGCAGGCTCATTTTACACATGAGTAAAAGTTAACACTTCGGCATGCCTATATCATCAGTATCATATTTTAACAATATGAAATTTGCCATGTCTATAACCAAGTGTTACCTACTGATAGTATGGATATCCTTGACTCTCTCTCTCTCTCTCTCTCTCACCATCCATCCATATCAGCCATTGCCTTTGGTAAGTCCCCTAAACAGTATCTAGTCTACACCATGCAGATGAATGTTAGTTTTTGCTGGTCAGCCAACAACTGATTTGTTTATGAGTAGGAGCTCATAGCAGAATGTCATTTATGAGTTCATCCTTACTTCTTCAGCAGTGTCTAACATGTTTTGTTCGTTTTATATGAGATAGGAGGTAAGTCACTGTATTGCTGTTGGTTTGTTAGGTGTTGTTTCCAGGATTTGTTCAAAACAATAAATTCCTGTCAGTTAGGACTGTAAAATATGCTAACTGCATCTTTGTAGAGGGGTATGACTTCCCTAACCCACCCAACAACTATCGTAGATATAACACTAAACTATCTGATGGTAAGGCTCCAATCCTGGAGGTTTAGGGAATGTAGAGTAACCCTTCATTATCATTACTCTCAGGTTCATTCTGAACCAGACCAGTAGTACCTGTTAGGATCCTATCTATGGGCCAAATAGAAATATTTCATTTTCTATGCTTGAAACCATATAGCTGTGTGCAAACAAATGACTGTTAAATTGAATTATTAGTCTTACATAGCAATAAAATTAAGTAAAGTTGGCGACCATAGTCAAGGGTGACCCAAAGGCTCACTTTTCAATAGCTACTACACCGAAGTGTAGGAGAGGGCACTACTCCTTTCCCTGAATTGCTGCACTTTACTCTTGATCCTTACCTATAATGCTGAGTGCTAAGCAAGGCGGCATCAAGTACCATTTTTTGAGTCTTTGGTATGACTCGACCTGGGATTGAACCCTGGTCTCCCCGACCACTGATGAACACTCTACTCATTTTGGGACCGATTAACTTTGTTCAAACAAATAAATAATGTTGAATAGAATTATTGATATTAAATTGCAATACTTGAAACCAATTAACTGTCTGTAAACAAATTAGTTCTGGCTCATTTAAGAATTGTTACCTGCAAACTATTCGTTTACATATATATATATTTAATATATATGTATAAATAGGATTTGACATTAAATAACCTACAGGGTTTGATATGCCATAAAACACAACCAACCAACACAGTATGTAGCATCCTTGTGTAGTTCTCATCTAGTTTTTTTTTCCAAACATTTTGTTAGAGTCCAAGTGGTACATGACCCAGTTGGCTGGGGCTGCAGAATACACCAACTGCCTCTCTGCAGAGAGGTAAGACTCCCCCAACAAGTGTCCTGGATGACACTAAACAATCTGATGGTGTGGCTCCAGTAATGCTGGAGCCTTGGGGAATGCAGAGTACTCCTTTATTGCCATTCCTCCCAGGTTCACTCTGGCCTGGAGTGGTAGCACCTGATAGACTCCTATCTATGGGTCAAATAGAAGTGTTTGACATTTGAACTGTGTATTAATACTAAACTCAATTGGTTGAAATAGAACTGTTTTTACATTCAACTGTATGTAAACAAAAACTGTACTTATGCTAAACTGAACTGTTTGAAATAGAACTGTTTTTGACATTTAAACTGTGTACTATTGGTTTAATGGGTAGAGTGTGAGAGACCAGGGTTCAATCCCAAGTCGAGTCATACCAAAAACTCAAAAAATGGTACCTGATGCTGCCTTGCTTAGCACTCAGCGCTATAAGGTGAGGATCAAAAGTAAGTAGAGCAATCCAAGGAATGGAGTTGCACCCTCCCGTACACCTCGGTGTAGTAGCTATTAAAAAGGGAGCCTTTGGGTCACTCAGGTTCAGGTCGCCAACAACAACTATTGTTAAACTGAATTGTTTGAAATAGAACTGTTTTTGACATTTAGTGTACTTATGTTAAACTGAATTGTTTGAAATAGAACTGTTTACATGTCTAAAAATGAATTTGGCTTCAAATAACCTGCAATGGTTGATATGCCATAAAACTAAACCAAATCAAACCAAGTGGTGCAGCCCTTCAGTAATACTGACGAAGCTATAGCTTGGAAGAATTCCTATTTTATTTTATCAGAGGTCAGATTTTTGTATGGTTGATAATTTATCAATAGTAGTCCATGCTTTGCCTATGCATATGTTGTCATCGCTTTTAGTTGATGAGATAGTCCACTGGTTTAAAAGGCTTGCTATTTAATGAAATGGCACCATCTTGTTTAAAACACATGAACTCTATTTTATCTGGAGTTTTCCTTGAGACTAATGCCTCTTGCTGCTTGCTTCATGTCATGTGGCAGAGATATTTGGCTTGAATTGGTGTTGTTGCGAGAAGGGCTAGGTCATCTGCATCAGTAATAATTTCTGCAGGATATTATTTTTACTTGCTTTTTTAATGAGACTGTTTTTTGTCATTTGATGTTGATAGTACATAATCTAGGCAGATTATAAATAGAAATCATGCTAAAGTACCTTCTTGCAAGACTCCAGCAACAATGTCACAGTAGTCAGTGTTGCCATTAGGTGAGCAAACCATGGTCTTCATCTCCTTAAAAATCTTTGTTATAACTGCAACATTTTTTTTGGGGGGGGGGTCATAAGTGAGAAGTATTTTCTCCATCTTTCCTCTGTGTGTGGAATGAAATGCCTTGAAGTAATCTACAAGTTAGTGTTGCCTCATGAGTTTTTGCTTGTATTTCTTCAATGATTTCATGAATAGTCAGAATCTGAGAAGTTGTAGATCGATTTCTTTAAAAACCATTTGTATTTTTCTTTGGAACTTTCTCAACTTCATGTCAGATACAGTTGAGAAGCAGAACATTATCAATCTTAGCAGCTATAGCAGCGAGAGTTATATGTTTCTTTCTTCCAGAAAAGGGGGGATGCAGTCTTTTCTTTATTTCTCAATTGTATTATGGTTATATACAGTGTTTGATTTTTTAGAATATTTCTAGAATTGATATTGTCATCCTGAATTACTATTATAAAACAAATATAGAAAATCTGTCAACTTTTATTATATTTATCTTATTTACTGGTATGAATTGATATTGTATCCAAATAATTTGGGGGGTCCTCATGGTGTAATGGTTAAAGCGATGGACTGCAGAATCATAGTAAGTTCAAACTCCGGCCAAGCTATTACAATCACTTTCAGACGAATACCCTTAGGAAAGATATGGACCCTCTTATCCTCCTACTACTGTTCATCTAGAAGGATGGCTTTGGCATTAAATAACCTACATAGGTTGATATGCCATTAAACCAACCAACCAAATAATTTCTTTTTGGTAACTAAAACAATAATATGGCACAAATATGCTTTGATTTGGCATACTTAAAAAAAAATTTAAAAAAAACAGTTGGTACAGCATATCTGATAGTTTGAGGAGAATTGATATATATGAAAGTTAATGATCTATAGATAAATGTTCATTTTTATTCTAATTTTTGTATACTATTCACATTTCCTCTGCCTTAGCACCCTCCCCTACACATTGGTGTAGTAAGCTATCGAACAGGGAGACTTCGGGTCACCCTCGACTATGGTCGCCTACTTATATGTATAAAGAAAATGTCAAGATTCTTTATAAAAATAACTGAAAAATTTGCACATGAATATCAAAACAATGTTAGCAAGAAAAGACAGAACAGTGCAGAAGTGCTGGGGAAAACCAAGAATGACTTAGGTTGCCACATTTTAATACAGATTTTTATTAGAACTGCTGTGTTCTTAAATTGACCAAGCTAGTGGTCACTAACCTGTTTGTACAAACCCAATGGGTCTTCAAATGGTAATGAAAAAATATAGGGATTCTCTTAGGATTTGTCAGTAAAGTTTTATGAAGAAAACTTTTTTTATTTTCTTAGAAGAAACAATATCAATTATCATTATTACTATTATTAATTTTGATGCATATTTTCTTTCACTTTTCAATTTTAGTTGCTTTTTATTATACTGTTTCCAGTACAAGCAGGAAAAGAACAAAAGACAAATGAGATGCAAAAAATGAACTAAAATGAAGAAGATTTTAAAAAATTATAATGATAATACTTGACAAATTGTTAATATTTGGGAAAACATTTTGGTTTTAAGAAAAAGTTCATTTTATGAACAATATCAAACCTTTTTACTCTTGCTACAGTTAGTTTGATAAAAGAAATTCCAAAAGCAACTGAATTAGTAAATATCCAAATGTTTATGATTTAATTGATATAAGATTTTTCTTGAGAATTTTAAGGATTCTACTTAAATCTGTTATTTTTTTTTATAAAATGATATAGTTCTTTGTTTTCTTTTGTTTTTAAATGAAAACATGTGTACATGCATATTCTTTCTTTCATCAAGTGTAAATGCTTTTTCTAAATCTCTCAGTCATTTTAGGTGTTCATATGTGCAAAAGTGGTTGGCACCACTGGGATAGCAAATTCAATATATTACTGACTACTTGTAAAACTTTGATATTTTTTGTCATCATTCAAGATATGAATTCCTTTATTTTCATTAGTCTTTGAGTGTAAGTATCTACTAGAAAAATTCTTGTAATTCTCTCTCTCTCTCTCTCTCCCCTTTCCAACTGCCTCTTCTCTCCACTTCTCCCTATCTCAGTATTTGTCTCTATCTCTATTTTTCTCTCTTTCTACCAGCCTCTCTACCTTTCTATATGTGTTTATCTCTCTATCTCTCTATGCGCTTTCTCTCTATCTCTCCCTTTTTCTCTACCTCTTTACAAATGTTTTCTCTCTCTACCTCATACATCTTTTCCTCTCTCTTTCTTTCCTTCTTTAGGCTTTTCTCTCTCTCTCTCTCTCTCTATATATATATATATATATATATATGTTCTCTTTCAATCTCTCTCTGACTTTTTATCCTCTCAAGTCCATCTATTTTGAAGCAGTAAAAATTCTCTCAGAACAAGTCATATGTTCTTAACATTTGTTGAACTAAATGTCCTGACTTAAATCATCCTGATTAATTATCTTACTCAATAACTTTTGTGGTTTTGTTTTATTTTCATGACTTAAAATGTTGATTTAGGTCAATTTTGCTTACTGTATTCCTAATAATGTTATATATGTGGCTCTATGCTAGGCACAGTACTTGATTGTAGCCTTAATTCCATGATTACTACATACATTTCCAGGTAGTCGGTTTATTGACTTGGTTTATCAACTCCCTCTGTGCCCACATTGTGTTTAAAAAATTCACAGATGTGGGATGACAAAATCTATCCAGAACTTCTTCTGATGGTTAGGGTGGTTTGCCTGGGTGTTGATAATTCAAAGACTTGATAAACTCTCCACCAACAATTAACAACTATTCATTGAAACATAATGTTGTAAAAGTAATATATATATATATATATATATATATATATATATATATATCAAATTGTATTGCTTTTTGTTGTATTTAAGAGGCAGACAAATGAGGTATCTGGCTGATGCAGTCTTTCTATGTTACTCAATTTTTTAGAGAGTGAGGCTCTTGCTGGAGAGGCTTTAGTTCTTGGAGAGA
The DNA here is from genome assembly GCA_963585895.1 of Sepioteuthis lessoniana. NCBI lineage: Eukaryota > Metazoa > Mollusca > Cephalopoda > Myopsida > Loliginidae > Sepioteuthis > Sepioteuthis lessoniana. The sequence continues at coordinate 104,790,105 of OY757908.1, forward strand.
TTTCTTTTTTTATTCCCCTGTCTTCCATATGGACATCAGCTATCTTCTCTTTTCCAACCCTAAAAACATTTATTTTTATTGAGGATTCTCCTGAGAACAAACATTCCCAAATGGCTAACCAATCACATATCATTTCATATTCTTCAACTACTTCTTTACTGGTCAGCCAATCAAATGCACTGACCTACATCTGCAGAAAGAGCATCCCTTCTTTGTATCAGATTTTAATTAATCATCCAATCAAACCACATTATAGAGGGTTGGTTAATTAAGGGTCCCAGCCCATACCTTGTGGGAGAGTATCTCTTTTAACATTAACCAAAATAAAAATCAAAGATCTGATTAATCTATCCAAAGATTTAACCTTTTAACCCCAACAGGTTGGCAAGAATTAGTTTGGGATGTCATGATTTAAAACAGATCAATGCACTGACAAAACCTCAAGCCTGCTTACTTTTTGTTTTTACAATTTGAAAGTTCACTTAGTACTACTCCCCCTTGAACTTTTGAATTTCTTTTGAAGTCACTAAGACTGTTTTATATTTTTATGAAAAGAAAATACATCATACTCTCCATAAGTTTTTAGCACTAGTGAATACATTATATTATCATACACGCAGAAAAGATAAACAATCTAGCTCGTTGTTTCTGGCCCATGAAAATCAGCCCAAAAAAATAAACGAAATCCCTCTAATAACACAACTCAGAAAAAATAATCTTTAAAAAATCTCAAATGTGTTTTACTCTGTTTTTAAAAAATATTTTTTGTTTCAACGTAACAGCTAAATGGAATTTTTTTTTAACATTGAAACTCTGTACTTGTGCTGAACTGAATTGTTTGAAATAGAACTGTTTTTGTATTCTAAACTGAGTTGTTTGAAATAGAACTGTTTTTGACATTGAACCTGTGTACTTATGCTAAACTGAATTGTTTGAAATAGAACTGTTTATCTGTATAAAAATGGATTTGGCATTAATAACTTATGATGGTTGATGTGCCATAAAACCAACCCCACCTCTGAATAATATTACTTTGGGCCCAAAAGATTCAAACCAGTCTTAGTTCTCTATATGCTTATGTGTATTTGTATCTGGATCTTTGAACTTTTCCATTGATCCAAACATTGAGTGGTTAACATTGAAGATCCTAGTAGCAACAGAGACAGGAACTTAACCTGGGCTAAAGACATTTGTTTTGAAAAATACAATAGATCATTTTGGTTTTTGTAAATTGGTCAGTTGTCAAATATTAACTGTGCAAACCTACACAGGTACAGAGATTTGTTAAATTGTATTTAGAAAAAAAAATGTAGGTGGATGCTAAACTTTTTCTTACATTCTAAATTATACATATAGTAAATTATGTTAAAATATAAACCCAAGTAACATTAATAGCCTCAAGTTGCCATTGGTTTTTCTTATCTCCTGCTCAAGCTAGATTTAAATGTACTTGTTTAAAGAGATGGTCCCAAATGTCATCATTCAAGATCAAAATCATTAATATTGCGTAAAACATTTATATTGCATGAAATATTTCATTTTTGACAAAAAATTTGTTTTATGAACACTGTCAAACTATTTTACTCTTGCCACAATTTGACAATTTGATAAAACAATGTGCAAAAGCAATTTGTTATTTGATTGATATAAGATCAAATTCTTCTTGTTATTTTAAAGGATTATTTTTTAATCTCTTATTCTTTTAAGAAATGATAAAGTTTTTAATAAAGGAAAATGCAAGAATGTATACATATACATTCTTCTGTTATTAATTTCACAGGTTCTTTCTAAGTCCCTCAGTAATATTCAAATTTTATATCATATAAAATGTTGGTGTCATTGTCATAGATTACTTAAAATGGGATACAAAGAATTCTTGAGAGATAAAATTGGCTCCAATTAAACTAATAAGCTAATTAAAAAAAAACATGATAAAAGGAAGGAAAAAATTACAAAATCAAAATAGATATATTGACTGTGATTTATTCCACTTGTCAAGGTTTTGAAAAAAATGTTTAACAGAGAAGCTTGATAAAAAATTGTTATTATTACTTAAAATATTTATATTGCATAAAGCATTTCAGTTTTGACAAAAGGTCCATTTTGTAAACAATGTTGAACTAATTCTACTCTAATTACAATTAAACAATTTGATAAAACAATTGCAAAATCATCTGAGTCAATAATTCTCTGTGCTCTTGTTAGTTGATTAAGATGAATTTCTTCATTAGAGCCTAAAGAGTTCTACTTTACTCTGTTGTTTTTTAATGAAATAGTATAGTTTTTATTCAATTAAAATGTGCGTATATATATATATATATATATATATATATATATATATATATATATATATATATATATATATAAAGTTTTTATTATCAATTTCAAGGGTTCTTTCTAAGTCTTTCAGTAATATTTTCAGTTCATATCATGAAAAAAATGGTTGGCAACCACTAGCCTAGTCAATCATATGCAAGTTAAAAACAAAATGGATGAAAATGAATATGAATGCTAACAAATAAGAAGAATTTTCCTCTCTTCAGGAGATCATTTTATTCTCTATCCAATCAACCATCCTACTTTTTTCCCCTTCTACTTTCTTTTTATTTTCTCCTCCTTCTTTTTTGTCTCTCTTTTAAATCTTATTGTTGGTGTCTTTAGCTCACCCTTTTTAGTTTTTCTATGAGTAACATGCCAAAAGTAACGCCTCCTATCTATTTTTATGGAAACTACAAGAGATACAGGAAACATAATAACACTGTAGGACTGAGTAAGTTTTCAACTTCAAAAACATTATTCCTTTGAAACAATCACTACCATTAGCTGTGCATATTTGTCCGCAATGAACTAGTCTAGTGCCTGCTCTATTCCTAAAGATCCTATAATGTGAGACCGAATGATCACTAAAAAATACTTCTGTTGTTCTATGGTTTAACCACCACTTGCCTATAAGGGCATGTCTCTCATGATATTTTTTTCTTTTCTTTTCTTTTTTTTTTTTTTCTTTTTTTGGTTTTTCAGACCTGGCTGCTGACTACATTGAGCCACGTCGGTCAAATGAAGATCAAACCCAGAACAGATACATGGAGCCAATACAAAAACGATTCTTTTTCCCTGAAGATAAGATTATTAGTTCAAGGAGATTTAACAGACCAAATATTGCACACGTTCCTGATTGTAGCCAGTGGCTTGATGCCAGTCCTTCTACAATGGACAGTGGCATTGCTGACATGCAATGAAAGGAATGTAAGAGTTGCACAACATAGGAACATCCGTGACATAGTTTAATAGGCATCGAAAATTTGATTGTGCAGAAATATTGCAGAAAACAAACGATCTATTGACACCTGCCATCAAGTATCTTATCCCTGTGTTATAATAATTGCAAAATCATATGCACATCCACAACATTCATTTTTTATAACGTTATTTGATTGTTGGTTGTCATTTGTTTTTTAAGTGGCTGTTGTTGTTGAACGAAAAAAAAAAATCTTTTACCCTTTTTACTATTTTCGAATTAAACAGATCATTATTATATTATTCCATTTCTTCTTATTTTTAATTGTTTGTTATGAAAGGAAAATGTCTTGTGTGAAAAATGAATTTGCCCTCCACCAATATGTTGATTTTAACAGACTTCTTTAAATTTAAATTCAGAAGAATATTAATTATTGTTAACTTTTTTTATATTTTAGAGCATGTTTTTAGAAGAGACATTAAATTAAATGGCAGCCCAGAAAAATTAGCCATGGCAATTCATGAACAAGAAATGGATTTTCATGTGCTTTCTCTTGAACCAGTTCCTTGTTTGTGAATGAATTTTTCCTATATTTAGAGTTGATTTTTTTCTTTGCCAAACAGTAGGTGGGGCAACCACTAGGTACAGCTCTGTCTATAGCCCTGCCAGTTTCCTCCTCACCTGGGCTCTCATACATACCCCAGACAGACAGACAGACAGGCACACACACACACACACACACACACACACACACACACACACACACACACACACACACACATCCATTTCACATATATATTCACACAAATACTACCAGACTTGTGCACTCACTCTCTTACACACATACACCCACATCTTACACAAATAAAATCATGTGCTCAAACACAGTCACAATCAATCACGTAATTACATATGTTGCATGTACACAAATAGACATTTATTATTTCTTCTGCATATGCAAATATACATTTACTGGTACATTTATACAAACGTGTTAACTCTCTGTCTCTCTCTCTCTCTCTCACACACACACACAGACACACACATATATATAATGCATGCACTTATACATACACAAGACTCCATACACAAATATGCAAATATATATTTACAGGTACATTTGTACAATTATGTTAACACTCACTCTCCATTTCTCTTTCATATATATATATAATACCCATGCGCGTACATACATATTCAAGGGTCCATATTCATTCATGTATATAAACACATGCTTATTATTTGATTTGTATACAAAAATATGCGGATATACATTTACAGGTACATTTATACAAGCATGTTAATATTCATATTCACACACACACACACACACACACACACACACACACACACACACACACACACACACACACACACACATATAATACATATGTACTCACATACATATACAAGAGTCCATATGCATTTATACATCCCAGATCACCCATTTACACATATGTACACATCACACATACTGTCACACAGAGTTATTTGTGCTCTCTCTCTCTCTCTCTCTCTCTCTCTCTCTCTCTCTCTCTCTGCCCCCCATACAGAGTCATGCATGCATACTAAATATGACTTGACAGACAAGCTACTTCCTCTCCTCCCTTTTAGGTTTTCTGACAGTTCATATTAACATGCACACACCTGCATACATGCAAACACATGCACACTCACACCTGCACATATGATGCCCTTGTTATATGAGTGATGAAATCTCAGTGTTAAAAAAGAAGTAGTGCCATACCAGGAAGCATTTCAGACTTCAACAGAAGACGAGAAGAGGAGCCAACATTTACTATGGGTGAGTTTATACATTATATTTATCTATCTCTACCTGTTGTTGTTTTTCTCTGATTACTCTATTGCAAAATCTGAAGAACTTCTTTTTTTTAATTTAGGGTATAGTATAGTTTAAACAACTTTACTAAACCTCACTTCTCTCAAACGTCAACATG
>OY757908.1:104797800-104955300 GCA_963585895.1 Sepioteuthis lessoniana
AATCCAGAGTAAATAATTTTTTTTATATATATATGTGTGTGTGTGTGTGTGTGTGTGTGTGTGTGTGTGTGTGTGTGTGTGTACAGATTTATACACTAACTAATCCCTTACCATTACTTATATAATTTGTATGTCAAAATAATGCCTAACATCAGTTTTTACTTATTTATTTTTATACCATATTAGATGTAAGGCTCACTTTTTCCCTAAATATTGTAATTTCATAAGTTTGTATTAAATGCATGAAAAGAAACTCGTTTTTGAACTTAGCCAAATAGGGAATATGAATGAAGCTTCATTAACATTCAATTTCCCAATCAAAAATATTAAAAATCTTCCCTGCTGAAATGAAGTGTAAATCAAGCAAATAGAAATCAAATTAAATCAAGTGTTTACATTTTACAAAGTAGCTCTTTTTCCTGACAACAGCCAATTTTCGATTTAAAAAATTCTTTATTCTAAACATATCCAGCAGCTGCTAGAATTTTCTATCATTTGGAAAATTAATTAATTAATTATAAATTTAAAAACGTAAGGAAATGGAATTTTTGAAAATTAAAGTTCAATTTCTCATGCAAGTTAAAATTTAACTATATTATATTATGATAAATTCAATTTGGACAACTCTTGTGTGTGTGTGTGTACATCCCAAATTTTTTAAAACTAAAGATAGCAGAATTTTATTATTTCTAATGGAGCATTATGCAATCATTATGGATATTATTAGGTATTATTTACCAAATCATTGAAGCTCTGTAACCAAAAATAGTGAGCTGCGTACTCATTTTTTGGACTGTTATATATACATATTTTTATTGTAGTTTCAATTGTGTAGAGTTTTTGTTATAAATGATACCTAATTATATCCATTTTGATTATATAATATTCCTCTAGAAATTCAAGAAAATCTCGCTATCTTCTGTTCATTTAATAAATAACTTTTTAGGAAAGATCTTTAGGGGTGTAGTAATTTATGAGTAATAATGTATGTATATATATATATACATATACATACATGTGTGTGTGTGTGTGTGTGTGTGTACTCCATGTTTTTCATATTTTATCATACAAGGTATATATGCAAAATAGTGTTGTGAAAAACCCCTGTTTTTTTTTTCCATACACTTCTTTCTCCTTACTGAAATGGATTGCATTGTATATATAATGAAATACTTTGGATTTTGTTTGTATATATGTACATTAAATTTACATAATAACAAGCTTGCTTCAAAAAAATCTCTTGATTCTATTTAATTCAATCATGAAAATATTCCACAAACATTAGGATTTTTTATATATGCTTAATATAATCAAGCACCTCTGCATAAAATAAACATAAGCTAAATAATATAATCATTTCTCCAGGGTGTTTTTATAAACAACAAACACACACACACACACACACACACACACACACACACACACACACACACACACACACACACACACACACACACAATATTATATATATATATATATATATATATATATATATATATATATATATATATATATATATATATATATATATATATATATATATATATATGTGTAAAGATGAATTTTCGCAATGTTTTGCAGAAACCAGATATTCTATGTTTAGATTCAAATCACATAAATTAGCCAACCTCAGCATAAATTGTTAATATCTACATGTAAGCTCAGTTTTAATTTTATCATTTTCATTGTTTAGGGAAACTACTCACAAGCATATAGATTTCCAAACATGGCCAGAATTTATTAAGTCAAACCAAACATTTTTGAAAATCTGTTATGTGAAAGTGTTCAAATTAATAGCCTATGGGTTTCATGTTTGAGAACCTTACTTAAGCACATGTGTTTGGTTATCTTTGAAGCAAGGAAATGAAAATGGTACTGCCATTTTTATTTAAGTACCCCGTGTTTGTTGCAAGGAAGGATTAGCAATAATGACATAATGTTTAATACTGTCAGGAATTATCTTGAATTTGTGTACTCCTTTTTCATGCATGCACCCACACATGAGGCATGAATTAATAAAAAGAAAAAGGGGAAATTTTTGCAGTGCATTTGTAAAATGACACTGTAGGACTCACATGTCAATGACCCAAATAAAATTCTTCAAAAACACTTTGGAAATTTATCAAGCAACTAATATCCAAGGGTAACAGGTCCTTGTTTGCTCACTTAAATCAAGTATGAACATTGGAAAAGAGTTTATGTCAAGTAGCCTCAGCTACTGAAAATGAAGGCCTGATATTTTATCTGTTGATATCTGATAATATGATGGTAATATAACAAAATTCCTTCTCTGATTAATGCATTGTGTTATTAAGTCTGTTTTATTATACATTTTTTATTTTGTTTTTTAATTAAAATTAACACTTCATATTTTTCAGATGATGATTTCAAACTGTAAAGAAATCTGGTGAGGTGTATCATTACTGCTTGACTGTAGAACAATACAAAAATAGTGGTGCATTTGTCTCAAGCAAGGTAAGTGGTGGGGTTGTTAGTATTGTTGCAGCTTCTTTATTTTGTTTATTTCAACTTAATGAAGATAAACCCACCCGCCAGGTGGATATTTTCCATTTAGTTTACATGTATATAGTAATATATTTTTATTGGAAAAAAGTAAAAATTCAAAATAAAACATTTAAGAACTACATTAAAATTATGTTTATTTTAATGTTAAACTTTATTTCTTAATATAGTTTTAAATTGCTTAAATATAATATATATATTACTAAAATTCTCATTATGTTTGTAGGTGAGTATATATATATATATATATATATATATATATATATATATATATATATATATATATGTATATATATATATATATATATATATATATATAAGTTAATATTTATTTTATAAGCAATTTTTGAATCTTATCTTTTTATGTTCAGGGAGTACATGATATTGAAACCATGAAAATATTGGAGTATTATTTTTATATTCAGTTTGTTTTTCTTGCAAGTATTAGGTATGACTCTAGAATAAAACTACCCATGTTCTTCAGTATATTTTACTGAGGATCATCAACTTTCCTGATCAAAACAACACATGTATAAATATACACAAAGTCAAAATAAAACATTTAAGAACTACATTAAAATTATGTTTATTTTAATGTTAAACTTTATTTCTTAATATAGTTTTAAATAATTTTTTGTACTGGCTTGAAATTATTTCTGAGGAAAGCTCTAAAAATGCCTTTTATTTATTTCCACAGAAACCTGAACATATACAGAGAGTATAATAATATCATTGGATTGAACAAGTTTTCAATCTCAAAATCTTATTTTTCTATAGTCACTATCATTAGCTATGCATTTCCACCAAGTATGAACAACAGCCTGCATGTCATGCTCATAAAATTCTGCACCACTCTGCTGCCATTATACAAACTGTAATTTTGATTCCAACTGATAGAGATGACACCGTGTCTCTTCTCTGTTGATGATGCAATCCAGGAAACTGTCACTTTCTGCTTTGTAGTGGCTCAGCAGGTTCCATCAGACTTGCATTTAATGATCTTTCTGTTTGATAGCCATGTGACCCATTTGACACAAACTAAGGGATATTCCAATGTTGCTAATATCATTTCCAATGCATTGAAGTTTACATTCAGCTACTTACATTTTGGGTAAAGTAAAAATCCAACTATCAACACACACTGCTCCCAATAGTAAATAGTAGGGCAGACTAGGCTCTTTATCTTTGGTATGGCAACTGCTCTTGGACAAGGGAAATTCTGAAATCAGATTATTAATACTCCACTTAAAAACTGGCCTTGTGTTACATCTTGCACATGATGGAGGGATTGAGTAAATACAAAAATTGATTCCTGGTTGTAATCTGCCAGTTAATACTGATTGGAGTGCTCTTCATTTTATAGATTGACAGCTGTGCACATGGCTTGTCACTCCTTGTTGCTACTGCTTAAACATACTATTCATTGGCTAATTGTGTTTACTTTTACTGTTTGGTCTTAGTACACATTCAGCAAGAGTCCATGAATATTAGTGGGTGTGGTTCTTATACTCATGAAGGAATTCATTGACACACCTCTGCTTTGTTTGTTGCCCCCCTGGCACTCAGCTGCCATCTGTAAAAAAGCAAAAGAAAATTGGGTTATTTGCAGGAAAATTAAACTTCTACTGTCATACTCCCAACAACAAATAAAGTTGGAGGCATTACTTCTTAAGTGTCCATTCTATATCATTTTTTATTGATTTGATTATTTTGATTTTGCTTTCTCTTTTCTTTAACAGCCAAAGTGTTTTTTTTTTTTCAAAACACATTTAAACAACATGAGAATATATACCATTGATATTTACTGTGTTAAAAGCATTGATATATCTACAGGCATTAAAATGGGTAGTTGTTATTGAATGAAATATAGTTGAAGTACATACATTAAAAGCCAATAATTGTAAACATGCAACCCTAAAAATTGATGTATTAAATTTTCATACAAATTTCTACACTGGAGGTTGCAAGCAGCAGGTGTAAGATGTCTATAGCAAATCAATAAGTTCTCATATTGTCCTTTCTATTTTTGCAAATAAAAATGAAAACAATATAATCTGGTAGATATTTGCTTACTACCTCTGTCCCTTAACAATTGTTGCATTTGCATGTATTTTATATATTTAATTCAACATCTATCATGGGACAGTGGTTATTTGTTTGTTTGTTTGTTTGGGTTTTATGGTATATTAACCTTTGTTGGTTATTTAATACCAAATCCATTTTTATACAAATAGACAGTTCTATTTCATACAATTCAGTTTAGTTTTATTTGACTTATCAGGTGCTACTACTACGAACCAGAGTGAACCTGGGAGCAATGGCAATGAAGGGGTACTCTGCATTCCCCAAAGCCCCCCGCATTACTGGAACCTCATCATCAGATTGTTTAGTGTCATATCAAGGATACTTGTTGGGAGTGGGAATCTTACCCCTCTGTAGAAAAGCAGTCAGAGTATTCTACAACTCCAACCTACTGGGCCAGACAGAGTTTGTAGTTTTAAATAAAGTTTCAAAAATATATGAAAACAAGATAGGTCAAATTTTTATTCCACTTTCTTGCTTTTCTTATAAGGAAACATTATATAAGGATTAAAGGAATATGAGAACTCTCCATAGTTTCTTCCTCTGGGTCCAAGCACTTCCAGCCATTCTCTGGCCATTAACTAAGATTTTAAATATATTGTTAAATCCAGGAAATCTATTGGTTTATTTACATGACATCTCAACATATGAGCAATTGTTTTAAACATCAAATAGCAGTCATTAAAAACATTGATTACAAAATTATCATTCTATTGCAAATCAAACTGGAAATTGCTTTATTCTCTAAAGTAGAGCATTTTTAAAAATAAAAATCTTGGTATGGTCTTCTTCGTTTTCTAGATTATGGTTATATACATGTATACAAACATAATGAGAATTTTTATTTTATATACATGCATATATATATATATAATGGATTTTTATATATATTTATAAATCTGTGATGTTGTTTGTAATGCTAGTCTCAAATTTAATCCAATTTTAAAAAATTTTTGTACTAAGTTTGATTGATGTTCAATAAGTTCTTAATATGATAATTTAATTGGTTTCAGTAATAATACATGTCTTACAAGAGTTGTTATATTTGGATATAGATTTTAGACACTAATTGTAATGACTATTATGGGGCAGAAGTAGTAAAATTTATTCAATTTTGGAGACTTGTTTAGTCTTAATAAACTTGAATCATTAAAAAAGCTAAAAGCGCAAAGGTAATACACTTGGATTAAAATTTTACAATCTCTGACCTGGGATGGCAATTCTCATATTATCAAATATGTATTTTATATATAATGAATTAAAGTAAAATATAAAGAATTGATCAGAGTAAACATACATGTTCATTAATAACATAATTCATTCAAGGCAGCCATTAATTCAAATCCTATTAATAAAATTTATATTATAATTAATTGCAAATAAAAAGGGGAAGTACACTATAGATGGCATTTAATATTTCTCTCTCTTGACTAATTGTACTATCCAGGGTGATTGTAATGTATATCTCATACATTATTAATTTAGTAGACATTTACAATCTAAATATAAAGTGGATGCTCAAAATATATATATATTTGTCCTTCTTAAATAGGCGATGTCCTCGTGGTGTAATAGTTTAAAGCGATGGACAAGTGAAATCGTAGTAAGCGAGTTCGTATTCCAGTCGCGCTATTATGTTCACTTTCAGGCAAATGCCCTTGGGAAAGGTATGAACCCCCTTATCCTCCCAGCATTGGGTTAAATATTACCACTACTGTTCTTCTAGGAGAATGGATTGGCATTAAACAGCCTACAAAAGTTGATATGCCATTAAACAAAGAAACCAAACCAAACCGTGAATAACAAATATTGATGGTATTGTCTTTTACTAAACTGAACCTAGTCTAACACAAGGCCTAGAGTATTGGGTAGCCAGTGAGAATGGAAGTCATTCATGATGCTCTGCTAGTCAAACCATTACACCATGTGCTTCAGACATTGATAAAGGTTAGCTGTTGCATTATGGGGCTAAATTATAATGTAACAGTAGCAACAAAGGTTTATACCTTGTTCAATTCACATATGCTGTTGAAATTTCCAATAATTTGTATTTGACATGTTTTTAATGTGTGTGTGTGTGTGTGTGTGTGTGTGTGTGTGTGTGTGTGTGTGTGTGTGTGTCTGTGTGTGATTAAATAAAATTTTATTGCACTGACCCCTTAATCTTTTTACTCTTGGCTTAAGTTTCATTATTGTGGCTACTGTCAATGTCTTGAAATATTTGTCTAATCTGAGGTAATACAGACAAAAATACCCTTGACATTTTAAAAGTGATTGATTTATGGTATTACAGTCAAAAAATGAATAAATACAAAAACATATTAGACTATCAAAATGTTAAAAATTAATGAATTAAAAGATTTGCATTTTGTTTCCAGTTTTAATTTTTTTGTGTCTCAAATTAATTACTTTAACTTGTACTTCATAAAATAATATGCTAGTTATTAATATTTTAAGAGTGCTACAATTATTTTTTTTTCATCTGGGGTGGAGCATATTTTCAAAAAATACTTCCATTGCATTTTCAGACACCAAATTCTGTGACTGCTGTGAACACCATTCATCCCCTCTAATTAGAATAATGTCTTCTATCTTTGTCTTTTTCTTTCTTTCTCTTTCTTCCACTTCACTAACTCTCCCTTTCTTTCTTTCCTTTTAAATTTCCTCTCCTTAAAATTCATTCACTAATTTTGTTCATTCAAAATAACCCCCACTATTAGTTCAATTTCAATTAGGTCACTAAAATGAGATATAACAAAGAACCTTCTTGGATACACCTCAGTTAGCCAGAAATAAATTCTGAAAATTTCCCTGTGTAATATTTTGAAGTATTTTCAAAGGCTCAGGGAATAAACCAATTTTGATTTATGTAATCTTTGCTTAATTTCTGGTAAAGACGATAGGAAGTTGATAATGAGGGAAAATTCATAGAAGTATGTTTCTTTTCTTTTTTTTTTTAATTTTATGAAAAGAAAAATAATGAAATGATTAGATTAAATGAAAAATCTTTATGATGATTAAAAAAACAAACCATTGAATTTTCAATGATGATGATGATGATGATGATGATAGTGATTATGATGAATCCTTTGGGGTGAAAATTTCTCTGAATTTATTGATTCTTAAAGACTATCATCTTCCAGATATTATGTTCGAAATCCTAGACTCATATATAAGTCATAGATTATATCGATTCTTGTAGAACCTCACCGTGACCTTGATCTTGCAGTGTGCAGAGATTTGTACTCTTGAATGTTCATTGCCATGTGAACAAGTTGTTGATTGTGTGCAGACAGTTTATGCTCCGAGAAAAAAAAATAAACGAAAAAAAAAAAACAAATTGGTTTTTCCCGAGTAGAAATTTGATTTCTCAGTTCATCTAATTTCAGAACCTACTCTGTATCTTATGTGCTTGTCTTTTTTTCTAATTAGGAAGAAAGTACTTGAGGAAAATTTAGCTAGAATGCCACCTGTACTTGATCCTCTTATAAACTGGTACGATTACCCATTCGTGTATATTAGCATGATGAACCCTTATTCTGTTGCAAGGGCAATTAGCTAAACTCTCAGTATTGTTTCATGTGAAACACATCAGTTAGCCAACACGTATGAATAGAAACCATTTTCAAGGATTACTATATTTCCTTTCTTTTCTTTCCCTTTCTTTCTTCTTCTCTTTGGTATCCTTCTAACGCTCATATACACACAGAGGGTGATTGATATTTTTGAGAGCAGCAGCCACAGCATTTCACAATATTGATGGACGGCACCACCATACAGTTTCCGATGGAATTAGCTACACAGGTAAGTTAATATTTATTTTATAAGCAATTTTTGAATCTTATCTTTTTATGTTCAGGGAGTACATGATATTGAAACCATGAAAATATTGGAGTATTATTTTTATATTCAGTTTATTTTTCTTGCAAGTATTAGGTATGACTATAGAATAAAACTACCCATGTTCTTCAGTATATTTTATTGAGGATCATCAACTTTCCTTATCAAAATAACACATGTATAAATATACACAAAGTGTAAAATTATCTTTAAAAACTTTATTTTGCTTTTTAGGGGTGTAGCTAATGATTTAAGAGACCCAGGCTCATTAAGATGGTCTCCTTAGGCATTTAATTAGTTTTGTTATTGTATAACAGAACTGCAGCAGGAAAACAACAGTTGATAAACTTTTTTTGTGTTTTTTGTTGGGGAGCCCACATCCCTGGAAGCCTGGAGATCCTTTTTCAAATAAACTTTTTCCCTTTAGTTATACCTCTGCTACTTTTATGGAAAGGTTCAAATTCAAATACTTGTTAGAAAATATTTTTAAACATTTTGTTCTCATAAAATTTTTGTATATCTCTAAATCAGGTATGAACCAATTTTTTAATCCCGCAGTCCTTATAAGATATTACTTGTCATAAATGGGTCTGTGCCACTGAAAAACATTATATTTAGTGCATAGTGCACCAAAAATGAAAGTATTTTGAAAGAAAATTTTCATGCACTAAACCTTAAGAAAATATTAGTAAATGAATGAAAACAAAATAGAATTTTAATAAAAAATTGAATCTGCTGGTTTTATTATGATTATAGGTAGGAGCTAGGGATTTTTTTCCACCTCTTTCACTGAAGATTTGCATTTTTAATTCCTGCCAATGTTATGAGCTGACAATCATAACAATCAAGTTAAACTATTTAGAGCAAGCATGGACAACCTGTGGACAACATGTGGCTCTTTATGACTGTCTGTATAAAGTAAAGTTGGCGACCGTAGTCAAGGGCAACCAAAAGGCTCCTTTTTCAATAGCTACTACACTGAGGTGTAGGGAAGGGCGCTACTCCTTTCTAGCATACTTAATTTCATGATTATACAAAGCATAATAACTTTTTATAATACTTTTGTTTCTTTCATCTTGTTCTCACTCATTCCCTAACATTTTCTTTTGATCAAAATTTATAGTGTATGAATTTTCTTTAAGAAATAGTTTTATTTTAGTGTGCTTTGTATGAAATGCAATGTGATGTGAATAGATTTATTAATCCTGCTGTTAAAAAAAAATGTTGCCCATGCTTTATTTACAAACATTTTATCAACAAAAATGTTTTAAAGATAAAAAATGTTGATAATATCGTATCTAAAAGCAATTATGATTTTCACAATGTAAATAGGTATGACTTTTTTTCTTTTTTACAACAATTAAAAAGTTTCTAATAACAATTAACATTCTTCTATAACTATTATAAACTTTTTTAAAACTATAAATGTTTTATAACAATTAAAAAAAAAAAACCAACTCAACACTCAGCATAAAATAACCCAACAAAGATGGACATACCAGTTTGATGAAAAGAAAGAACATTTCATTAAAATCAATATAAGGTTTTTAAAGTTATTTTTATGCACTTTTTGTGTATTTATATGTGTGCCATGTATGTTAAATAGTTGATCATTCTTAATAAATTATAGTGAAGAATGCAACTAATGATTTTCTAAGACGTTTTATCAAAATATTTACTTAGTTTTTAAGTCACTACATCTCAATATAAAGTTATCTTCTTTGGAAAATATAAACAAACATACACACACACACACACACACACACACACACACACACACACACACACACACACACACACATTTTGAATAACCAGTAATTATACATAGATTCCTGACTGAAATCATTATTGGATGTTTAAACATTACAAAAATAATACTAGGAATATTTTTCTCCTGAAAGTTTATTTTATTTAACCACTTATTATTTTTGCAATGATAACATTCAATTTATGTTTTTTTTTCGGGTGGTGGAGATATGAAAAAAATTTTTCTTATCTATATTCTGATATTAAAAATAAATTTAAAAATCTTGTTAATTCTATCATTTATAATATATACCATTTATAATATATTAAAAAAAGTGGTATAATTTTTTTTTCTTGCTTTTCTTGTTATTCCATTGAAAATACATTTTTTTTAAATATGATAATTTCTATTTTTGTATTATAACATTAGGAATACATATAGAAAAAGCAACATGGAAATTTTTTGATGTATTTTGTTTAGATTTCCTTTTTTTCTAAATTCACAGGATAATTTTTGTTCTTACTTACATGACATAAGGATGCATTTTTTTTTAAATTATGTTTTTTTTCCTATTACTTTTATTATAACATTAAAAATACATTTAAAAAAGAAAATGGAGATTGGTGTCTTCTCATTCATATAACATTAACTATATATATAAAGTAAGTATATGTTATGGGGCCATTGGCCTAATGAGTAAAGTGTTTGCCAATGCTTCAGGAGACCGGGGTTCAATCCCAGGTCAAGTCATACCAAAGACTCAAAAAATGGTACTTGATGCCGCCTTGCTTAACACTCAGTATTATAAGGTAAACATCAAGGGTAAAGTGGAGCAATCCAGGGAATAGAGTAGCACCCTCCCTTACATCTTGGTGTAGTAGCTATTGAAAAGGGAACCTTCAGGTCATCCTTGACTTAGGTCACCAACTTTACTTACTTACTATATATATATATATATATATATATATATATATATATATATATATATATATATATATATAAAGTGACATAATTTTTTTCCATATATATTACATTAAGAATTCCTTTTGAAAAATAACATTTCATCTTATAACATTAAGAATACAATTTTTAAAAACTGACATGATAATTTTTCTTTTTAGTTATATAACACTAGGAATATTTGTAAAAATGTGATATAACTTTTTTCATGTTACTCTTTTTTAATAATAAGAATATGCATAAAAAAGTGACATGATATTTTTTTCTTATTACTCATATAACATAAGAAAATATTTTTAAAACTGACATAATTTTCTTATTTTTCCTGTTATTGTTATTATAACATTAAGAATATATATATCTTTAAATAACATGATTTTTTTTTTTTTTTAGAAAGATTTCAGTCATTCATAGATTATTTTTGAAATGCACAAAATGATTGATGTTACAATTCCATTTTTTTTTTAAGTTAACGAAGTGAAACAAATGTTAATGTTTATTTACAAAAGCAGCTTTTTTATCCTTTCACAATTGAAGCAATATTCCTTTTCATTTTCAATAACTTTTTTACGTTTCTATTAATGTTTGTTTGTTTGTTTGTTTGTTTGTTTGTTTGTTTGTTTGAGTTTTATGGCATATCAACCTTTATTGGTTATGTAATGGCAAATCCATTTTTATACAAATAAACAGTCCTATTTCAAACAATTCAGTTTAGCATAAGTACAGTTTAATTGTCAAAAACATTTCTATTTCAAGATTCAGTTTAGTCAAACAGTTTTATTTTAAAAAATTCAGTTTAGTATAAGTATAGTTTTTATTTACAGTTAAATGTCAAAACTGTTCTATTTCTAACAATTCAGTTTAGCATACCAAAACAGTTCCATTTCAAACAGTTCAGTTTAGCATAAGTACACAGTTTAAATGCCAAAACAGTTGTATTTCAAGTGATTTAGTGTAGTATAAGTACCCAGTTAAGTTCTATTTGATCCCTAGATAGGACCCTATCAGATGTTACCACTCTTAGCCAGATTGGACCTGGGAACGATGGCAATGAAGGGGTACTCCGCATTCCCCAATGTTCCAGCATTACTGGAATCTCACCATCAAATTGTTTAGTGTCATATCCCGGACACTCGTTGGTGGTCTTATCCCTCTGCAGAGAAGCAGTCATTGTATTCTACAGCCCCATCCGACTGAGCAATTCTACTCATGTTTTATCACTATCTCTTTCTCATAACAGTTACAACATTTGTGCCTATCGTCAGAGAAAGAGGGAATACCCCCCATACTCTGAATATGATCCAAACTAATTTTTGTGTGCTAATTCTTATAGTAAAAACTATTTTTAGGAAGCCCCTGTGGCATAGTGACTAACGTGCTGGATTTTGAACTTCAGTCATACTATTACATTCATTAATACCCTTGGGAAAGGTATGAGCCCCTTTATCTTCCCCAGCTATGGATCAAATAGTACCACTAATGTTCTTCTATTAGGATAACTTTGGCATTAAATAACCTGTAAAGGTTGATATGCTATGAACAAAAGAAACCAAACCAAACACCATTTTCTCATTCCCATCATTATACCCTCCCCCATCATTTGTTCTTGCACCCACTGGACTAAATGAATAACCCCTTACTTGTAATTCCTTGGTAATACACTAGCATTTGCATATAAATTTCATATACTAAGTATGACAACTATTATAGGATAGAAGATTATTTTTAACTTTTATTTGGTGACAGTTACCTCTGATTTGTTCGTAGCTGATGGAATAGTTTCTGTTTGCCACTGTAAATCTTATTTTTAGAGAAAAAGAAAAAAAACATATTAAAAGATTTTTTATTGACTGACATGTTGCTGTGATGTATAAGATCCAATAACTTGATTTGAGATGACATTCACAATTCAGCCTCTTTCTCCTCTATCTTCAGTGAAATGTTTTTACTCTTACTTTCCTTCTCTTGTAAGAAAACCTCTTATGTTCAGCTCATATTTCTCTTGCATTCCCCACCACTACCACCATTGTTTGCTAGCATACACTGTCATTCTGTCTTTTAGCCTGGCTGAAGAATGCATCTGTTAAACTCCTTTTTTACATGTATGAAAAAAGTGGAGGTGTCCTTGGTTACCGTCATATGAAATGGACCCTCTGAACCAAGTTCAAATCCTGGACTAGGCTGATTGCATTGTTCTTTAGCCTTGGTTAAGCAACCAGTCTTGGTAAAAGAACACTTTTAATTCAAACCTGTTAAACTCTGCTTAAAAATTGTCCTTGTGGCACATCCTTCTGTGCAGAGGGATTGGTGAATATATACATGTATGAAAAAAATAAACAGCTGTAAGCTAACATCAGAAATAATTTTATATTTGTATTTTCTTTTAAATAAAAATGTTAATGGTATACTCTTGACATAATTAATGTGTAGAACAATAACAACAAATATAGTTCCACCCAATTGGAGACAGGTATGTTATACCTGGTGTTTGGACTTCTGGGATACCATCCATATCTTCATAGTTGGTAAAGCAGCTGGTTTGTAGAACTTAGTTTCCTTGAGGCAGAAGGGAAAATGAGTTTGAATCTCATTGGGAGCATATTGTTTTTTGTGTGCTATTTCTTGCTGTCATCTCTGAATGATGACCTAAGTGAATTATGATAAAAAGCTCCTTGAATTAGGAAGAGGAAGTGTAATACGAGTCAAAATTATTAATAAGAAATAATTCTATTCTGAAGTTGTGAAGTCTTGTGCCATCATCTTAATCTCTTGTCAGATCAACTTTTTCATTTAATATATCATTTTGGGGCCATATTTTTGTGTTTCAAACTAATGAATGTAATATCCCAGGCATGAATCCATCTCTTATCCCTCCATCTATGAGTGATAGTAAAGCAAATTGAGCTCTTTTGCATTAATAGCTCAACCAGTTTAGGAGAAGGACAACCTAAATCTAAACCCCCTGCCAACATGTCATGGGCCAGTGTGGCAGAGTAAGATCCATTACTCCCCATGTCTTACAAACAAACTTTGGAGAAAGTTTAAGTCCTGTAGTTGGCTGGAAAAAAGGCAGATGGGTTGATGGAATAAGATGGGACTATCCTATAACCTTTTTAGGTTGTCAGTGTGCCATGTTGAATAATTCACCTTCATGGCATCTTTCAGTTCAATCAATGTTACTTGGCAGTACTCTCACTTCCTCTTCTAGTAGATAACATGATATACAGCATTACATGGTAGCAGTGGCAAGAATAATCTCTGATTTAAACCAAATGTATGAAGTGTATTCCTAAAATATGAACAATGAATGAAAAGTTAATTTTCTTCAAAATAGTCAATTTGGCATTAAACAAACCTATTTCAGCAAATCTTTCTTAGGTCAAAGCTCATTTGAAACTCCTTTTTGATATAGTGTGAAGCTGTACCATTGTATGTTCTCCATGTCCTCAAATTTTATCTGTAAGATAAATTTTCAATTTACGAAACAAAAAAAAAGTGTCTGGTGTATATGGACAGGGCTATACTTGCACAATTGAGTATTTCAACAAAAACTTTTCTTTCAAAAATTTTCGAGACTTTCAATTTAATTTTTAAATCTATCAATCTTTAAAATACTTTAGAGATATCAATAATTTCAGTATATATGTATATATAGAATATTTAGTAAACATATATATACACACACATAAATAGATAAATCCCCTTCATGATATCTCTCAAGGTAACATGTAACAGGTTGTACTGGGTTACAAAGTATTGGTAGCAAAGACTAATCTCTGACTAAAACTAAATCTATGTAATAGGGAAATCATTAAAGAATATTTAATTTTCTTTTACTCATTGCAGTCTATAAAAATATCTAAATACATTTGGAAAGCTTCCATAATTAGCTAGACTTCATTATTAAAGATGGAATACAATTACATATATATATATATATATATATATATATAGTTAAATTCTTCCTTAAGAAGTAAAGAAAAATCTTATTTGTTTTATAATAGCCATGAAAATGTCGACATTATATATATTTTAGAAATAACTGAAATTGTAATCATTATTGTTGCCATAAATATTACAAAATTGGCACAACTGAGTTAAAGTTTCCAGTTGCACTAAACAAAAATACAGGATGCTGTTCAAAATAAAATTCAAACCTTTTTTTTTAATTCAATTTCAAATGTATATATACATATGTAAATTGAGATAAGATAATAGGATTGCATGAGATGAAATTATACATTAAAAAATATTATTCAAAATTTATTAAATTTAGATTTGAACAGTTTTTTTTTTTCTCTCTTTGGCAAATCTTATAGCATTATATCAGTTATAAGAAGTTCAGAATAGACTAGCTCTTCCTCTAAAGTGCAACAGGAGGCTAAATGATTTGGTTTAGTCCCAAATAAAAAGTTATTCTATAAACAAGTTAACTGTTTGTTATTTACTGGCACAAGTATCTACTTTACTAAGTGGTCACTCATTAAAATACTTAGTTATCTCATCACTTTTTAATTTCAGTGAACTTTCAGTGTGACTTGATTGTAAGCTCACTTTTAATGTTCAAAGAGTGTATAATATATTTTTTTTAAAAAAACTATACTCCGGATAATCCTTTGAAAGGTTAAATACTCAAGAGAACCTACTAAAGATTTAATAGTCTTCATTGTTATGACTGTTGAATTTTCATAACTTGTCTCTATGAGGGGATGTCCGCATAAGGTAATGGTTTAAGTGCTGGACTACGGAATCATAGTAAGCAAGTTCAAACTCCAGGCGCACTATTATGTTCACTTTCAGACAAATACTCTTGACAAAAGTATGAACCTCCATATCCTCCTAGCTATGGGTTAGATAGTACCATTACTGTCCTAAAAGAATGGATTTGGCATTAAATAACCCAAGAAGGTTGATATGCTGTTAAATAACAAATAAAAAGAATCATCTCTATGAATATTGAGATTAATAAAAAAAATTGACTATAAATTGACTATTTTTAAAATGAATTGAGTTGCAGGGATTTTTGTGTCTTAACAACAACTATTGGTAAATAGTAGGACAGACTTGACTCTGTTGCCTTGATAGAACAAATGGGATTTTTAAAAATAGCAAAGGAAAGACATTTTTTCCCTCAGTAGTATAGTCCAGCGCAAAATCCTTTTTTCACACTCTTATACTAACACTGATTATCTATGCTCAAGATAATTTCTTTTTTTTTTTTTTTTTTTTTTTAAATTTGTCAGTTTTACTCATAATCAGGTTCAGATTGGGCTACCAGAACAATGGACAAAAACTCTGTGAGATAGATAGATAGATAGATAGATAGATAGATAGATAAAGAGAGAGAGAAAAAAACTGCTAATACATTGCAAAAAGCTTCATTTATAGCTCAAAAAATGATAACTAAAATTAAAGATCAATATTAATCCAACATATACAAAATCAAACAAGTATTATTTCAATGTTTGTAGTTGTTGTATTATTATCAATCTTTAGTTCAAATTTTGGCTCTCTGAAGCTATATATATGCTATGCATGTTAACGTCATTGTATTGATAAATTTATCATTTTTTAGTTTCATATTTTTTATTTATATAATTTTTTAAAAATTATATATATATATATATATATATATATGAAGAAAAGTAGAAAATACAAAGTAATCCAAATTTTGATGAATTTATTATGTCAGTCGACATTAATATTTTGGTTATAATAACCTTCTTCAGGACTTGATATCCGACTAGTCTAACCCCACTAATTTACCAAAACTGTTATTGTTCTCAATATCAGAAAAAATAAGATCTAAAATAGTTTGACTTTTGATTGCTTTTATCATGCTTTTAATTTGGGCTAACAACATTGTTACAGCTAAGGATAATTATAAAAGATATTGATAAGACTTATTCTTTTTAAAAAAAAAGTTATTAAAAAACAAAATAGAAGATGAATGATAAAGCATAGTTATTCATTTTCAATCTTATATTTTCTAATAACCTGTTTTCTTTTTCTTTTTTATCAGCAATTTTTAAGCAAATATGTAAATTAACAAAATTTTAATCAAAATTATTATTATAACTTAGAGGTTGTAATATTTATTAATCAGTTCAAAATTTTTGACTTGTGAGGTTTTAAAAAAAATTGTAAACTATTCATTTTGTGCACTTTATCCTAATTGAATAATAAAATTTTTGGAAAAAATCACTATCTTTGTTAAATCTAATAACAGACTGGAAAAAATATTGTTTTGATGTGACACAATTTTATATAGAATCAGGCCTAGGCAATATATATATATATATATATATATATATATATATATATATATATATATATATATATAACAACTATTATGAGACAAAGGTAGTACCATTTATTCACATGAGTAAGTTGATATTCATTTGATGAGATGTCAGTAGTGTTATTAGAATCAATATTCTTCTCTTTGTAGCTTTTATTATCAGATTTTAAGAAGCTTGTTCTATCATAGCAGCCAAGGTGTCAGAGATGATTTGCCTGTATGATCACATTTCCATAGGATGTGTATCGGATCAGACAAGTTAATCATTCTCAGTAAGCCACTTGACAAGTAGGGAAATATTTACTCATCATAGAGCTGATAAAAGCAAAACAGTCCAAATTAGCTTATGAACTAAATGATTTTTTTTATATACAGAAAAGATAGATGTTTGGATACAGGAGTCCTATGAGATGGTCAATTTCAAAAAAGTTATCTTTCATGATATATAGGATAAAACCCTAGATATGATGTGCTTGTGGTTTAATAGGAAATGGATAGAGTGACCCAAGTTCATAACCTGGATGAGACTGTTTGATTTTCATTAGCATTTAAACCCTTGAGAAAAGTATGCATTCAATTATTTTCCTTTCAGCTGTTGCTAAATAGTAGGGCAGACTGAATTCTTTAACCTTGGTATGGTAACCAGTCTAAGTAAAGGAAAACTTTGAATTAAAACCTGTTTAAACTCTGCTTAAAAATTGACCTTGTGTCACGTCCTGTCCATGGTAGAGAGATTAAGTAAATACATACAAGATGTAATCAATTTTTTTAAAATTTTGAAATGAAAAAAAGATTGATTATATGTTAAAATAAATAAATAATGTTAAAATATCTTGACTGCAGTCAGCACCACCTTGAAAGAAAATTATGAAGCCAGTGTTGATACTTTTTGAACATACCTCGTTCAGTTTATCAGAAATAGACAAGCGGTACCAGCACAAATCAGAAACAGTACTGGAGAAAGAGAATGTGAGAACCTTATAAAATTTCACAATACAGACTAACCATGTTATTTATCATTCTTAATCTGATTTAATGCTCTCTAAAAAAAAGAAAAAAAAAATATGAGACTGCCTCATCATTGACGCTACAATTCCAGATGACAACAGAAGTATTTGAAAAAAAATTTTAAATATGGTGAACTAATCATTGAATTATCATAAATGCTGAGGGTTGGCTCCAAAGTTGTCCCCATCCTCATTGGTACACTACACTATACCCTAGAGATTCATGTTCATAGGATAGATTAGCATTTCATATAACATTTTCACCCTCTAAAAATCAGCCATCTTTGGAGGTACACATATCTTGAAAAAAATATTTAGTCCTTAAGAAAGAAGAAGGAAGATGTGAATATTACAGTTTTAAGCAAACCAACTATTTTTGCCTTCTTCCTGAAAATTCTTCTTATTTTAGAAATTCTTTACAGAAAATTAAGGGTTGATATTGAAATACTCTGTGTAAATTAGTCCAAAAAAATTTTATCAAAATATTCTTTATTTAATTGTCCTTTTATTTTCATCACTTTTTCTTTGCAGCTTTTATTTATAAATATTTTTGTATAAATTTGTTCATTTTTTACTTGTTCTTTAAACTCATGAGTAAATACATTGTGATTTATAGCGTCATATAATATTAGGATGATTTAATGTTATAAATATGATTTTTTGATGGTGTAGATAAAGTTATTATCTTCCAAATAATATTCAAATATTAATTGTTTTGTTTTTTTATGATAGACCTAAGTTCCCAAATTATGTACCATAAGATATCGCTATGTGTGCTATGAAAAAGTATATGAAAAACTGGTATAAATTAAATAATTCCTATTGTAGTAGAACATTTGACAAATCTGGAACAAATATTAAACTTATTCTTTCATCATTGAATACAGATTATCATTGAGTTTGAATCACTTTGCATGAAAATATCATCTGAATATTTGTTTTAAATTATGCAAAGAAGAATTTATTTCTATATCCATTGGTTATGGACTTAAAAATCAAGCACAAATAATTACTTATTAATACAGTTTGAATTGCAATTAGAAAAGGATATTACAAAAGTTGATATACCAGAGAAAAAGAATATCCTTCAGCAGCTTAAAAAGCTTTTACTATTTTGACCCAATTTTATACTTTATATTTACATGGACATGGATTTTCTTCTTTCACTTATATAAAAAAGAGAAAGACGTTTGTGTATTAAAGAAGAAATGAGAGTTTGCATATTTCATATATTGCTTAACATAGAAAACATTACTAAGAAACACCTAACCCATGTTTCGCATTGATCATCATCATCATCATCATCATGTTTCGCATTGATCATCATCATCATCATCATGTCGTGCCACAGGCACAGATATCCCTGACTCTCTCTCGCCACTTCTCCCAATCGTTCATCGCCTCTGGCAGGTCTTCAGGGCTACATCCCGTATCCTCACATAGCTGCTGGATGTATGTTCAAGCTGGTCGTCCTACTTTTGCCCGGTCATATGTTGGGGTCCATAGGAGTACATCACTTATGAGCTTGTCCCTGCTTCTCCAGCAGTGACCTGCATGTCTGGTTCGTCTAACTTGGATAGTTTTTGTGATGGGAGGCAGGTGGCCGTATAGTTGGAGCCTTGTAGGGTGTTGCCACCAGGACTTGCTTAATTTACTGAATATAAAAAGTAATTGCTGATAATGTTTTACAGTTTAGATTATTTTACTAAAATGTATAAATACTTTTTTGAATTCATTTACTGAAAACACCTCTTTATTTTTCTTTAGCATTTGGTGAGCAAGAAAAATTTGGGAACAACTATTATAGACAATGATTGCTGTCTTAGGTTAAATATTGCCCATACCCATATCACAATTATCCTCAGTTCAGGTATATAATATGGTTGGTCTTCTGGGACCCTAACAATAACATTATAAAGGAAAACTAATTTAATAAACTCATTATTTATTACTCATTATCAGTGAGGAAATTTAAAGTTTTTAGGAAACAACTGTTTTTTTTTTACATTCATATTTTTTGGCCTAAGGAATTAATACAAAAAATATGTACAGTATTGTCCATAAATAAGTACACCCCTATGAATTTTTTTATAAACAAGATAATTATCAAGACAGAATTGAAAAACTGCATACTGTTGAAGTAGAAAAACATTTTGGTAGCTAGTTGTGCAAATTTAATGGAATCAAGATCACCAAGACTACAAACAGTTGTAAAAAAAGAAAGAAATTAAGACAGCCACATCAAATATTGATTTGAAATAACTGCTTTCACAGGGTATGCTTACTTTTGAACAGATACATATTCATATTTTGAGATACAGTTTCAGTACTGTATTAATTTTGTACTAAATTGTATTAATATCCATTTTAAGCTGAAATAATAAAATCTGAGTATATTTGCTTTGAGTACAATTAACTTATTATTAAAAATTAGTAAGGGTGTATTTATTTATAATTAATGCTACAACTAGTAATTCTAATCATCATTTTTTACATAGCAATTCTTTCAGAGTAGTTAATGAGCAAATCAAAATATTATTGACTATCAAACTTAAACATTACTGACAACAAACATACATAATGATGACTACATCCAGTCTGAAGTTATTAAGAAAATCATATAAATTTCAATAATTTAAATTTGGTTTTAAAAAAATTGTCAAGATTTGAACAATCAATTTAGATGTCAAAACAAAGCCTGAGTTAAAATTTTAAGTATTATCAATGTGTCAAAGTTATTTGATGTAGTCTAAAAAAAAAAAGCTACTGTCTAAAGTTATTGGGCAAAATTAAATAATTACATTTTACTTCAATAAAAAAGATAATAGAATCATCAAAAAATTGATCAGCACTTATAATAGAACAAATAACAAACACATTTTAATTTACATTTTAATATAGTCAGCCTTGTTTTCAATAGCAGTTAGTAATCTATTAGCCATTGATTTTGCTATTTTTCTTACTTCAGCTGGTTCAGTTTTTGACATAGTAATTTTTTATTGCTTTCTATATGTCAGCTTTGCTGTTATAATGTTTGCCACCTTCATATAGTTTTAACTTTACAATTGACCATAGATTTTCGATCAGATCTTAATCAAGACTTGATGGTGGCCATTTGATGATCGTCTTATAAATCTTTTATGCTCAAAGAATTCATGGGTAAGCTTAGATACATGAGAAGGAGCATTTTTGTGCATAAATACACATTTCATTTTGACACTGCATGTCTAGGACTTGTACCATACAAGGAAAGTCTTGTCTATAAAATTGCAATAGTTAGCACTGTTCAATTTATTTCCTTCATCGACTTTGAATGGTTCAATAATGGTTTGGTCGACAATTCCAGTTTATATAATCACACTGCTACCTCCTTGTTGCCTTCTTTTAACCACAAGGATGTCTGAATTGAATAAAATCCATCCTTTGGACCATGCATCAAGTTCATCAAATGTTACTCAAGATTCATCCATGAAAATTTCTTTAGAAAAGTCCATTTTCATGTATCTCTTGACCCAATTTTGACACTTCAAATATTTGCTTTTGGGAGGAGGTTACCTCATAGATTCCACATCATAATTTGATTGAGACCTTTTGTCTTTCTTAATTCTCACAATTCTGGCCTTTTAAAAGATGTGAGCACTTGTCAAAAGTAGTTGTTTCCCTATTACTCATTTTAGTTTATGTTCATCTCAAGGAAGCAAGTTCTCAAAGGTGTTTCCTTTGCTTTTAGTTAACTTAGTTATATATTTTTAACAGCCTTTATTGTTTGATGATCTCTGCAAAGCTCCTTTGATATCTCCTAAGTGGATATTCTCTCACTCACTAACTTGATTATTTTGTTTTTCAGCAGTTGTGAGATCCTTCCCTTTACCCATATTTTAACATATATTATGGATAAAAAGAAAAAATAGTTTTTATCAAAGTTCAGAGGTCTTAAGCTAATATGGGTTTAATCTACATACTAATTTCAGTCAGTCCATTTTCCTGAATTTTAAATATCTCAAAAAGTAACCATTCAAAATGTCAGAAAATTTAATTGAATATTTTACTAACACTGGTATTTGTCCATCTCCCCGATAAGATAGAGTATGGCACAAGGCCTTTTTAGAGTAGGTGAAAGCCTGGGGACATGACTCCTTGAGACCAAGGAGTGACTGCCTTAGCCAACGAGCAAGACTAGGCAAACAAAACCACAGAAGCCAGTCCATGTACCACCAACATGGCTGACAAGTGTGTTGCACATCTGCAAGGCCCCTCTCATTATTTTGCTGAGGGGAGAAATAGATATGTTTAAATTTGACAAATATTGGTTCAAAACTTTTTGAGCTATTGAGGTTAATTTGATTTCTATAATAACTTCAGACAGGGTGTAGTTGCAAGTTGCTACAAACAGGCAACAGTGTTGCCAGTTAGATAAGTTCGTGTATATCAGAGATTGTTTCTTCCTGCATGTGATATGTATGTATTTACCCAACCCCTCTACCACAGACAGAATATGACACAAGGTTGTTTTTAAGCAAACTAAATCTGGTTTGAATTCAGAGTTTTCCTTCTTGACTTGTTGGCCTAACTGTTGTAGGTGACTCACCTATGACCAGAATAATGGACTTACTCAAAGGGTAAATTAATCAAGAACTAAGCTGGTAGAGCAGAGAGCAGCAGCTGTAGTAAGCACCTTGCCTGTCTTCGTGTACGTTGAACCAAGGAAACCCTCCTCAGAGACTTGGATACATTTGTGTGGCACCTCATATCTCCGTGTTGACTTATTTATTTATTGACTCTTAATAATCGGTCATAATACTCACAAAGTTCAGTTTGCCTTACTCATTGCTTGTTGGGAGTGAACAGACTGATTCACGCCTTTTCCAAGGGCATTAACACAAAGTGAAATGCAAACAGATTCATCCAGAACCTAAACTCAAGTTGCTGGTTCCATTTCCTCTGATGATAAAGATTATGCTAAGTGCACCTGCTGGTACCATATAACTGAGCGTCATATGTTGCATCATACTTTGAGAAGAGATAAGTACCATCGGATAACAAGCCTTGTCCTGAGAAATACAATAAAGGAAAATTTCCAATAAAGCATCCCAGCAAATTAATAGACAATTGAAAACCTTTGTATTAGTATCAATCTAAAATGGTTAATTTTCCTACTCTTCATTTGGCAGAAAAGATGCAGAATTAAGTTTGGAGTCATTTGTTAAAAAGGCATAAGTCGGTTATTTGCCTCTGTAAAAAAAGAACACATTTCCTCCTTTCAAAATAATTTTTTTTAATTTAGAATAACTTTACTATCATAGTTTCTAACCTGCTTCATAGAATATAAATTTACTAGATTAACATAAACTATATTTGGAGGTGTCTGTGGTGTAATGGTTATCGTCACGGGAAATGGACATGGCGACACGTGTTCAAATCCTGAACGAGACTGATTGCATTTCACATAACACTAATACTCTTGGGAAAGGTATGAATCCAATTATTCTCCCTCCAGCTATGGGTAAATTGTAGGGCAGACTAGGTTCTTCAGCCTTGATGAGGCAACTAGTCTAGGAGAAGGAAAACTCTGAATTCAAACCTGTTAAACTCCACTTAAAAATTGACCTTGTGTCATATCCTGCCTGAGTGGAGGGGTTGGTAAATATGATAAACTATAAACTATAATCCAGTTTACTTGTGGAGCATAGGGATGTAACCTTACCACAGTAGCAACAGTAGTATAGTAGAATAGTTATTTCCATTTATTAATATAATGTTAATAATAATGATAATAATAACAACATTATAATACTAATAGGGAATAGTAATGCTTATCATAGCTTGAGCTCAAAGAACCTAGATAAGTGACTGGGAGAACTGGAGATCTGAGGAAGGATTGAGACCATCTAAAACACAGTAATGTTAAGATTGGCTAGAATATTGAAAAGAGTCTTGGAAATTTGCTGTCACTTGAACTTCAATGAAAGCCATTAGCTAATGCTGAGGTGAAATCTTGCATTGAAAAGAGGAACTTTTAAGTTGTTGGAATGTTTTTGCATTTAATTTTTTGTGTGTGGATTTAGGTACAGAATATCTAAGGGTTAAGAGCTGAAAGGTTTAAAATTATTTTAGATGTTTTATGCAAGGATGATATGTTCCAGTTATAATTTCTTTATAGTTAATGTATGTATCTAGACAAGACAAAATATTAAATAAAAAAAGCTTTTTAACTTAGTTCTTGAGTGCAGACATTGATATTTAAAACTATCTCACCATTTCATTAAAAGAAAGACTGTGAATGGTCACTAAATCAAGTCTTTTTTATTAATATCTAGCATGATCTTCAGCCTTAGAATATTGAACTTACATTCTATAGTAAAATACTGCCCTATTAGCAGGGTTTAGAATATGTTGACTGTGTAAGGGGTAAGACATCTCCAAAAAGGGCTGTCTTTGGTATGATACTAAACTGCATCTGATGGTGAGGCTCTAGTTCTGGAGTTCTGGGGAGTGTGCAATGCTCCTTCACTGCCATTAGTCCCAGGTTCACTCTGATCTAGAGTGGTAGTATCTGTTAGGGTCCCATCTATGGGTCAAATAAATCTGTTTAAAAATTATTTGTATTTAATAGGACTAGGTACAAAAGAAAACCTCTTAAGAAACAACTACACAAAAAGTGAAAATATGAATCTACAATGAACTGGATACATGAGAGCAGTTGACATGACATTAAAGTAAATTAATTTATAGTAAAATAGTACACAGCCCGAAATATCAGGCTTATGAGTTCAAAGGGTTATGCTTAATGGATACATTTATAATTTTAAAAAAGATGAAGAAAAAACTCATAGGCCAAAGAAAAGAAAAGTTACTTTTAAATATCACTGGTATCTTAGATGTTGAATCGATTCATTTTTATCATTTGAGCATGACTTGATTGATCAGCTGTTCTGAAGTCAATGATCTTCCTTTAACCTTCAAGTGCTGCACTTGCTTTCATTTAATCAAAGTGAACAAAAAATCAATTCATCAACGATTTGAAGAGATAAAATCTAAGGGGAATAACTGTTGTTAAATTATTTGTAGAGAGGAGAAGACAATTTAAATTACTCATTTCTTTGTCAAGGGTCTTTTTCTTTTCCTTTTTTTCTTTTTCTTTTATTTTCATTTTTACTTCTGAATTATTAAATTTTCATTTTCTCAGAAATCGTGAAAATGTTCACTCTAAGAAGTGTTCAGGTTATTGAACTTGTAAGATTACTGCTAGATTAACATCAGTTTTTCTGTTAATAATCTTAGCCAAGGCAAATTGGAAAGTTTCTTCCCTTTAACCATAAAACAGTGAATACATATAAAATATCACAAATAACAGAATAGATGCAGTGCTGTAAAATCAAATATATTTACAATTTATTAGAATTTGATGTAAAAATGATAAAAGTTAATTTCAAATGAGATTCACAATAAGTTGGCAAGTCAGTAACAGATAAGAAAAGTAATTTGCTTAGTCATGATGCAACAGGTCATATAGTCTCCAGAGAAAAGTAGCATAAAGGCTGAATGTCCTTCAGGGAATGGAGAAAATTAAATTCTTGTCTGGAAGAAAAGGCATTGAAAGAGTTCTTTAACACTTAGCATGAAGTATAGTGTCAAAAAAGAGGAAGTAGGTGAGAATTTCCTTTGAATTAGTATATCAGTAGCAGCCAAAAAAGTGTAGGTAACGTCTATAGCTTTTAGTGCCAAGGCATTGTAATTCCTGTATTTTAAACATTGGTTGATTGATTTTAATGATATGTAAACCCGTTTAGAGTTATTTTAAGCCTAGATGTTTCTTAAGAGGTTTGTTTCTTTTGTTTGTACTTGATCCTATAGAATACAAATAATTTTTCAGCAGATCTATTAGACCCTAATAGGTATTACCACTCCAGGTCAGAATGAACCTTCAAGTAATGGCAATGAGGGGGTATTCCACACTCCTCAGATCTCCAAAACTGGAGCCTCACCATTTAGTGTTATATCCAAGGCATTTTTAACATTGAATAAAATAACTCCTGCAAACTTATTTTTTTCCATCATTTCTTTTCTGTTCATTACCAGTTTCCTGAAAAGATGATGGTGAAATCTATAAACTCAAATTGGGTACAGCCCAAAAATTTCTACAGGTAATTCATTCTCTATTTAAACAATGTTATCACTTCTCTTGCATTTTGGTGCCATCGGGCCATTTCCCTAATGAGTAGAGTGTTCACCAATGGTCCGGGAGACCGGGGTTTAATCCCAGGTTGAGTCATACCAAAGACTCAAAAAATGGTACTTGCTTCTGCCTTGCTTAACACTCAGCTTTATAAGGT
Source organism: Sepioteuthis lessoniana (assembly GCA_963585895.1). Lineage (NCBI taxonomy): Eukaryota > Metazoa > Mollusca > Cephalopoda > Myopsida > Loliginidae > Sepioteuthis > Sepioteuthis lessoniana. The sequence goes on from OY757908.1 coordinate 104,824,594, forward strand.
AAGGATCAAGGGTGAAGTGGAACAATCCAAGGAATGGAGTAGCGCCCTCCCCTACATCTCGGTGTGGTAGCTATTAAAAAGGGAGCCTTTGGGCCCCCCTCAACTAAGGTCACCAACTTTACTTATAAGTTGAAAAATAAGGCAAACACTCATAGCTGAGTGCTATTTCTTTATACCTCAGTCTGTTTGATGACAAAGGGGATGCAACTGATTCTAAGAAATATATTTGATTCATGCAACAAACCAACAGTAAAAAATAAAAGACAAAAACATTTCAGTTGGCAATAAACAAAACTTTTTTTTTTCTTTTCTTTAATTTGCTCAGTGGCTTTTTTCATATGCACTCATACATACTTGCACATTGGCACACACATTCATCCATTTACCCATTTTCTGGAGAACCATGAAATAGCAAATTAGATTAAAAAATTATCAAACAACAGTAAGACTTCATATGCACCGTAGAGAGGTTTCAAGCACCACCCACCCCAACCTCTGCAAATAATGAATCTTTGGATGATAACAAACCATATAGGTAAAAAAAAAATTACCGTTATTAATAAAATATATTCTCTGTTATTAAGGTTAAATTAAGGTAAGCGTTAGCACTGCATGGACCAATATTTCAGATTAAATGCTTCTTTTACTATAAGCCCCTTAGATTTGAAGGGAATGATACTTTTTGAGCATACCTCATAAATATAGAGATAGAATTATATTTAAAAAATACTTTCATGTCAACATCAGGGTTTTTCAATCATTTTCCCTCATTAAGAAATATTTTTGACAAACCAACTGTAAAGAAGAAAAAATTTTAATTATTCAAAGGATAATTTTTTTCTAATTTAATTGATTAATTTTAATTGCATGTTAACTTATTTTGTGTTATTTTATGCCTAAAAGTTAGGGAATTGTATTCATTTTACATTTGTATGTACATTTTTTCTTAAGAGATTTTTGCAAACAGTTCTATCAAAAAAGGGTTTGTTTTTATACAGATCTATTTGAGCCATAGATGGAACCCCAACCGGTACTACCTTTCCAGGTCAGAGTGGACCTGAGAGTAATGGCAATGAAGGGGTACTCCCTAAATCTCCAAAACTGGAACTTCACATCAGATGCAGTTTAGTGTCATACCCAGAACACCAGGGTTTTTTTTTTTGGAGTGGAGATCTTAGCTCTCCGCAATGAATACAGTTAATGTATTCTAAATAGAGAGAGTCCCTGTGGTGTAATCACTAAACTGCTGGACTGTGGCCTCAAACTAAGGCAGTTCAAACTTCAGTCACCTTATTATATTCACTTTCAGATTAATACCCTTGGGAAAGGCATGAAAATCCTAAACCATCCCCACCTAGATATGGGTTAAATAGTATCATTGCTGTTCTTCTACAAGGATGCCTTTGACATTAAATAACCCACAAAAGTTGATATACCATTAAAAAAAGAAACCAAACCAACTAAAGGCCTGTTTAACAGGGATATTTTCTAATTTGAGTATTTCTTCTCCAGATCTAATAACAAAATTTGATGGGTTTGGGAACATTTACTCCAAGAACATAAGGGGGTGACCTCGTGGTGTAATGGTTAAAGTGATGGACTGCGGAATCGTAGTACACGAGTTCGTACTCCAGTCGCGCTATTACGTTCACTTTCGGGCAAATACCCTTGGGAAAGGTATGAACCCCCTTATTCTCCCAGCTATGAGTTAAATAGTACCACTACTGTTCTTCTAGGAGAATGGCTTTGGCATTAAATAACCTACAAAGGTTGATATGCCATTAAACAAAGAAGCCCACCAACCAATCCAAGAACATAAGCAGCTGGTATTTGCACTGCTACCTAGAAGTATATACACCAAGGCAGCTTGTATTTTTGGCTGATGAATTCCTATTTCTGTATTACTATTGCATAGCAACAATACAGGCTATCAGACTGTTAAATAACAGGATCCAACATTTTCTAATTGTCTTTAATTGGAATCATTTTGAGATGCGGCTTCTTAATCTGAGAATTAATTTTTTTATTTACTGCGGACTTTTTGTCCTCATCTTGGTAGTTTTTGTGTTGTTTCTTCTTTCACTACGTTTCGGCCAAATTTCACCTCTGGCCTTCTTCAGGTGATTTTACCACGACCTCAGATAGGAATGCTGAGTCTTGTAACCATATCCCCAGTAATTACTGCCCTCCATAGTTGTTGTCTATCGCACCACATTTTTGACCAAATAAACCTCTGGCTGGCTTGGGTAGGATTTGAAACCGCTATCTTCTGACAATGCTCAGATGAGGACAAAAAGTCCACAATAAATAAAAAAATTAATTCTCCAAGATTTTCTGTTAGAAAGCAAGAATGGAAGACCCACAGGTTCTTAAAATTAAATTTATTAACTAGCACGTGTACATAATAACTCCACAAAGAAAATTTCTGTTATTTCTGCAGTAATGTACACAAAAAATGATATGGAAATATAATGTTTATATTCACCATCCAGAGTAGGGTAAGATTCAATCATTTACTTAATTTTTTATTGAATAGTTACATTTAAATCCAAAAAATTATATATTGGCCACTATTGATCAACTAACCTTCTTAGTGGTTGGGAAAGAGTAAGACTAAAGAAATATGGTAGATCGATGAAATGTAGGTAGTTGAAGATGTAATTTTTAAATATAACTGCTCAGTAAAAAAAATTAGGCAAATGACTGAAACTCACTCTTATCTGGATAGTGAATATAAGTATTATATCTTTATTTAATATTGTATATTACTGACAAAAACAATGGAAATTTTCTTTGTTGGGCTATTCATGCACTAAATAATTAATTACATTTTCAAATTATTATTAACAAGAAAAAGAAAATTGTAAGAAAAATAACAAAAACCAAATGAAAGCATAGTTTATCAATAACATAAAAACTGATTTTTTTAGATGAATACTTTTCATATTTCTTAGAACAAAATATATTTATTTTTACTTAAAACTCAAAACCTTATTTTTTAAGAAATAGGTTAGATTGGGTTATTTGGTTTAATGTCATAGTAACCCTTGATGGTTATTTAATGCCAAATCCTGTTTATACATATGATTTTTGAGTGAATAGTTTGTTGATAACATTTTTAAAGGAGCCAGAGTTAATTTGTTTGCGTACTGTTAGATGGTTTTAACCACTGCTATTAGTTCTTTGCACGCAGTTAAATTGTTTCAAGTATAGTAAGTGATTAAATGTTTCTGTTTGACCCATAGATGGGACTCTAACACATACTACCACTCCAAATCAGAGTGAACCTGGGAGTAATTGCAATGAAGGAGCACTCCACATTCCCCAAAGCTCCAAGACTGAAGCCTCAACATTCAATGCAGTTTAGTGTCTTATCCAGGAGATTTGTTGGCAGGGGCTGTTATCCCTCTGCTGAGATGCAGTTGGTTTATTCTAAAGCCCCAGTTTACTGGGCTAAAAAAAGGAATAAACTGTTTATTGAATTAAAATATACTTTTCATTTGAATTTATGTGCAAAAGTTTTTTTTTCCTAAATATAAGGACACATTTTTAATTCTTAGCTTATTTTTTACTGTTAAATTTTTGTCAGGTAAATAAAAAGAGAATTAAATGAATACATTTTTTTATCACTATAACTCAACAGGCAATCGAGAATAGAATTTAAATTTTTTGGAAAAATAAAATTATAATAATGTTTCAATCTACTTATGAGTTTAGGGTTACATTTTTAAAATAGTAATTTAACTGTAAATAAAAAAAATCCTATGATGAAAGAAAATTATATGTCAATTTGTAGATTTTTTTTTATTGTTAATTTTCAGAGGATAAACACAAATTTGAAATATTACTATGCTGCTTTTTTGAAAATTATTTACTAAAAAATTGTTCTGTTGCTGAGCACTAATAATAGAGATAAAAATGTATTGGGTGTCCCCACTCCAAAATAAAAAAAAGCAAAATGAAAACATTTTAAATCTTTCTGCAGTATAGGTTTACTTTATTTTTACATATCATTTTAAATGAATAGTAAAAAAAGAATACAAAAAGAAAAAAGAAAAACAATTCATAAAATAAAAGAATACTTTTCATTTGAATTAATAGACAAAGTCTTTCAACTACAAAGATACATCTTTAATTCTTAACTTATTCTTCTCTTGTTCCTTTCTATCTCAGTTACGGGTGTCCCTAAAATCCTTTTAGTCTGGTTATGGACAGGGTACTTCTATTAGTATATAGTAAAGTGATGTCTAGATGTTTTGACTACTCTTTAGATGAATCAGTGCCAATTATAGAACTAATTTCGATACTTTTTAGATAAAATGTTTTTGACAAAACACAGGTTTATGCAAGTGCAGTATCCTGCATATTCATCAACTTTTCCTTATTTTCTAAACTGGAAATGCATCTCAAGGGTAAGATTTGAGGATGTGGAGGACATTAAAAGAAATATGATAATAGCACTGCTTCCTATCATGTCAAAAGTGAAATTTCAGTGGTACTTTGACAAATGGAAGACTCACTGGAATAAGTGTGTTGACTGCCAAAGAGACTATTTTGAAGAAAATATTTCATTCATTGTTCATTGCTAGATATAAATTCAGTTTTGATACTTTTTGGACACACTTTATAAATATAGTGAACTTTGATGTCTACATCAGAGTTTTTTAACCATTTTTTCCCCTCTCACTCTCTTTTGGTTATTTTTTAATGCACTTGTGCTCACGACCACATTCTTCATGAAACTAAAATGACATTTTACTTACAAGTTATTTACTAAGCTTTGCTTAGTCTAGCATTGAAACTTCATTTTGCTTACAAACACTTTACTTATGTTGTTTATTCAGTGTGACTCTTAATTTTGCTACTTTGCTGAAGGAATGAGGATATTAACTCCACCCTATAAAATTTTCTTACTTCAAAATCAAAGCATCATCACAGGCCTGTCGTGGTTGCATATATGAATCACAGGCCTGGTTATATATGCATATATGTGAATATCATGGATAAGGACCGTCATGTGTCTATAGAGACAATAAGTGCATAGTTTAACCCAGAGACCATCTCTGCAGAGGGGTAAGACTCTGCCCCTCCAACAAGTGTCCTGGATATGACACTAAACCGTAGTGAGACTCCAGCCCTGGAGCTTTGATGAATGGAGTACCATTAAACAAAGATACCAAAAAACTATGTGCTTAGAAAGTTCCATAAAGAATTACTGGGTTAATTGAATTATTAGAGTTGAATAGCAATACTTGAAACTCTTTAACTGTGTGCCAGAATTGAATTATTGATATGATATATGTATATTTGGAACTATTAGACTCTGTGCAAATGAATGAATAATCTTGATTAGAATTAGTAGTGATAAATAGCAATGTTTGTGACCACTTTGCTGTGTGCAAACAAATGATTGATATTAAATCAAATAATTAGTGTTAGATAACAATACTTCAAACCATTTAACTGTTTGCAATAGCAATACTTGTGTTCAAACAAATTAGCTCTTTTTTTTAAAAATGAAATTACCAACAAACTGTTCTTTTACTTATCTTATGTCTATCCATTTAACTGTGTGCAAAACAAATGACTGATGTTAAATTAAATTGTTTGCGTTACATAGCAATACTTGAAACCATTTAGCTGTGTGCAAAAAATGATTAATATTAAATAGAATTATTTGTGTTAGTTATGACTACTTGAAACCATTAACTGTGTGTAAATAAATAAACTCTGACTAATTTAAAAATGTTTTCTATAAAATATGCATTGAAAAATCATATATATTTGATATATATGTATAAACAGGATTTGGCATTAAATATTCTACAAAGTTGATATGTCATTAAACCCAACCAACCAACCAACCAACTGAGTGGGAATAACTTCCCTGTATTTTTTGATTTTACCTATTTAAATCAAAGATTATTAAATTTTTTAAGGAAATCCATTTGTATGGGACTATTCATCATATGCCTTAATTAAATTTTTACCCCCTGGAGAAGCAGTGTTGATATCCTCCTCACTCCACTCTGTTGAAGAAATCTGGTCGTAATTATATACATTGTCACAAACATAAACTATATAAACACTGTAGAGCACTTTGTATGGTGTAACAGTAAGGCTAACTGACTATTGTTTGTAAGTTTGATTCTCACTAGGTGGCTCATACTTCTGACCTTGTGTTAAACTAAGCCCAGCTTAGTAAATGGTGTTATATACTACTCGTAGTCATAATTCAAGGATATCAATAACAACAGTACATATACAAATACAAAACACAATAGGCAGACTCAAATACACAGGCGACTCCGTTGTTCAGGTACGAACGCATTTATTAACTTCTGACTTTGGTTCTTTGACGCAAGGAGAGAGACACAATTCTTAAAAGTCTTTCGTATCAAACTATGCTAACAACTCCCCCAACGTTTGCACATCTCGTGGTCCAATCTCAATTTCTCAACACCATGGTCAGACCCAACTTCTCAACATCATGGTCGGACCCCAACTTCTCACCATCATGGTCGGACCCCAACTTCAACTGTCTGCCTCAATAGCAGACAACCCAACTGTCTGTCTACATGGCCCAAAGTCAACTTCTAACTGCTGTGTTTTTCAAAATCCTCAAATTGTCAGGACCATCGCTTCTGAGCATGACGTCATTCACACTCCAACCCCATTTCCTATCTGGGGTTTATTATGACTATTGGGATTGTCCTATCCTTTGCACGCTAGTGTAAACTGTACTCAATGCTATGCACCTGAACTAAGAGCCGAATATGGTTTCAGTTTCGGTTTCTTTGTTTAATGGTATATCAACCTTTGTTGGTTATTTAATGCCAAAGCCATCCTTTTAGAAGAACAGTAGTGGCACTATTTAACCAACCCATAGCAGGGAGGATAAGGGGATTCATACCTTTCCCAAGGGTATTTGCCCGAAAGTGAACATAATAGCGCAACTGGAGTACAAACTCGATTACTACAATTCTGCAGTCCATCGCTTTAACAATTACCCCAGAAGGACACCCCCTAAGAGCCGAATAGTTCAAAGCCCAAACAAACTGAATGATAAAATATAATTAATGAAAAATGATTAATACAAAGAAATCATTCCGTAATTATATAACAATGGCAGCTCTATCTTTAAAACAGATTAATCCGTCTTTTCTCAGTTATCCTATGTATACACACACATGCAGAAATCATTGATATTTTTTCAATTAAAGTTTTATTGTAATAAGAAAAAGATGCATTTATGTGGATGATGTAACACTTATTGGCTCAGAGTCAGGGCTGTTTGCATTCATTTTATTTTAATGCCTTTGAGAAAGGCTTGAATCTACTTCTGCAACCATTTATAGGTAAAATATTACAACAGACTGGACTCTCTAGCCTTGATGGGGTGACTAGTCTAGAAGAAGGCTAATTCTAAATTCAAACGGGGACGGAAAGTATTATCATTGTGCTATAATTTTATTGCTTCAATGATAATAGAACATGTAAATAAAATTTTATTGAAGTCATTTTTATGTGGATTTCTAATACGAGTAATTATTATTACTATCATTATTTACTTATTATTGTTTTTCACATCAGCGTTAGCTGATGGTTTTTCATTGGAGTTTGAGTGACAGCAAGTCTCCTCAAGTCTCCAGGACTCTTCTCAGTATTCTGTAATGTAGTAGTTTGGATGGTCTCCACTGGTCCGCCAACTTCCAAGTCCTCCAGTCCCTTTAGTAACCCTTTAGTTACTGTTTCAAATGCACCAATTACAATTGGTATAATTGTCACCTGCATGTTCCATAGGTTTTTCAATTCCCTAGCAAGGTCGAGGTACTTATCCTTCTTTTCACATTCTTTCAGTTTCACTAATGTACTCAGCCTAGTGTCTTCATCTTAGTTGTTCATATAACCATAACATTTTAGCTTTAGTACCCTTTCAGCTTTCTCTTATATTCAATGACATTCTGGGAATTTCAAAATGAACCCTTCATCCAATCAATAAGAATAGATATATACTGGTTCAGTTAAAGTGGTCGACAAATGACATTAGATTTAAAGGTTCAAAGTTGCCGCAACCAGTTTGTCCTACTGGAGAACAGTCTTGTGGGTATAAATTGAGAGATTAATGATACATTTAATTTATGAATTATGGTGGGACTTGTAGCAGAACAGTTTTTGTCATAGGAAGTGAACTCAGCTACCTGATTTCAAATCTGGGTGGGACTTGTAGCAGAACAGTTTTTGTCATAGGAAGTGAACTCAGCTACCTGATTTCAAATCTGAACAAAGCTGTTTGTATTTCTCATTGCACTAATATTATTGGGAAAGCTATGAATCCAACTGTTTTCCTGAATTCAAACTAGTTGTGAACCTGGATAGGGATGGGCTCTGCAAGGCTATTTCTGCTTAAGACATTGTACATGGATAGTACTCCCTGTGACCAAACCATGTTATAAGACCAGTAAGTCAGAGAAAGAATTTATGATTTAGAATTTTAACTTTCTTTAAATTTTCTTATCTCTCTGTGTGGTTTGTGATTTTATAAAGTCTGCTGTAAAACTTCAAAAAAAATTATTGATGTTAATGACAAACTTGTGAATTATCAAATCGATTAAAGTTAAACCTTTAAAATCAAGATTCAACTGTATCTGTACACCAATGCACAATTGCAAAGTATAGGGAAATGAGTGCAGTGTAGTGATTGATTCAATGTTAACTTCATAATCCAGTCAAAGTGAATCTGTGTGTAGTTGAGCACTTGTGTAAGAGGGAGGGACTAATTCACTAGTAAAAATACATTTGTATCATTTACATGTAATGAAGATGAAAAAAGCTATTCAAATAACTATGATTTATTGAAAAAGAGGAAGAAGTAGAAAGCAAAAGAGAGAAAGATCAGTGAAACAGCTAGAAGGAATTTTATCAGTTTTTTTTAATTATTTTCATGTTGTTTTACTGTCTTGAACTGTCAGTTCTTGTTTAAAATTTTGACATCATTGCATTTTTCATTGATAAATTTTTAGAATTTTGACTTTATAGCTTTTTTCATTGACAAATCTTCTGAATCTGTAATATCAGGTTTATTGTATCCTTTTAAATAGCAATCAGCCCATGAGTTCAAAGAGTTAACAAATAATATATAATTAAAAGATTGTAGCCAATAGTTTATTGTACTATTATTGCAACACATTTTTCTGACAAGAACATATTAATGCATATCATATATAAATATTTCTAATGTTGATGATTCTGATTACTCTTTGATTGAAAAAGATAATAAAATTTGAAATATTTTTTGTAATAAGTATTTGGTTTGATTAATTGATTTTAACAGCGTGTCAACCCATCTAGGATTATTTTATACTTAGAAGTTAGGAAATTGCATTCCTATCAAATATGAATAATTTTCAAACTGATCTATTTGACACTTAGATCGGACCCTAACGGGTAATACCACTCAGGATCAGAATGAAGGAGTATCCTGCACTTCCAAGTGTTCCGTAATTGGAGCCTCACCATCAGATGTAGTTTAGTGCCTTATCGCTCTGCAGGAGATATTGTCAGCACAATAGATATTTAGGAAAATGATATCTGATAATATGGTTAAAAATATGATTAAAAAATAAAAATAAAAACTGCTGAAAATAATTTATGACTTTTCACTGTTCATCAGATAAACCAATTTTTTTAGACATCTGTTGAATATTAATTGTTTAAGAGTTTTTTAAATTTGAAAATTAGTTGAAAATTTATTTTATTATTATTACTATGAAATACAACTAAAGGTTTCTAATGAAGAGTCATATTGTTTTTAATTCATTATTAATATGATTATTACCAGGCCATTGGCCTAATGAGTAGAGTGTTCGCCAATGGTCCGGGAGACCAGGGTTCAATGCCAGGTCAAGTCATACCAAAGATTCCTTGATGCCTCCTTGCTTAAAACTCAGCATTACAAGGTAGGTATCAAGGGTAAAGTGGAGCCATCCAGGGAAAGGAGTAGCGCCCTCCCCTCCACCTTGGTGCAGTAGCTATCGAAAAGGGAGCCTTCATGTTACCCTCAACTAAGGTTGCCAACATTACTTACTTACTATGTAGGAAAAAAAGCTAATATTTAGTTCTCATGTATAATACACACTCCTAGCTTTTAGGTTTAAAAATCTGAAAAAAGAAAAGGTGCATCTTATACAGAAATGATTATAGTAGTTTAGCTCAAGGCCAGAAGTATGAGGAACCCAGTGTAAATATAAATTACTAACTTGCTAGCCTAACTTGATGATTATTATACCTCAGAAGTTGTGATTGAGAAAAATTTAAAAGCAACTGAAAGTTAAAAGATTAAAAAACAAAAGTCAAACTTAATAATAATGATTAGTAGCACTTTTTCTTTCTTTCTTTCTTTTTTCTTTTTTTTTAAACTTTATCATACCATGTATGATTAAAAAGAAATAAGAATAACATTTGAATTAAGCATTTTTTTTAATAATCAGACTCACTGGAGCCTTTGCTTTCAATGTGCAATTAAATGTGAACCACTTTGATTTATTTTACATGTTTTACTAATATGTATTTAACAATTTTTAGGAATTTATTAAGTACTTAAATTAAATCTTTTCAATAAATTAAATGTTATTGATTTTTGTTTTAATGACAGAATTTTAACAGCAAAAATAAATTTCATTACAAAGTATTGCTTATTGATTAGAGTTGACATTATTTGATATTTATTTTATGCTGGCAAAATGGGCATATATCTATTTTACATATCTAATTAAATATGAGGTTAGTACTGCAAAATTTATAATCTAACCAAGAAGGGAATTACCTTTTCTTGTCTTTTTTTTATTTATTTTTTATTTTTTTTTACTTTTTAATGTTTAAAGAAACACAAAAAAATGATATGCTAAGCGTTGTGAACTATTATATGAAAATGTGAAATAGTATGTTTCATAGCTGTTGGTTATTGTCTCCTTGGGTTGAGAACTTTTCAGCAACTCCTACCTTCATATTACAAAAATAGATTAAAATAATAATCTGTGTGTGTGTGTGTGTGTGTGTGTGTGTGTGTGTGTGTGTGTGTGTGTGTTATATATATATATATATATAAGGAAGTATTAACTTTTATATATATATACTGTTTTCATCTGCATATTTCATAAGTTTGACTAGTATCATTTTTCATCTTTTACTTCCTCTTGCTTTTTAGTGCAATTATTGACAATTCCATCTAAAAGATAAATTAAAAGAATATACAAATTTTATATCTTATAGTTCTTTAAGTAATTCCAGGACTTACACAGGTACATACAAGTGTCATTCAAAAAGTTCCAAGCCTCCCTAGAAAAAATAACATAGTTGCACGATTTGGTTAGAGCAACGTGCTACTACTTATAAAACTAGAAAAGTCTGAATAAGTTTTTATAGTTTTATAAGAGGTGGTAGTGTGTAGATACAACAAAAATGTTCAGCTATGAAACAACCTTTGTATATATTATTCTTATCCTTGGTGCAAATCTACTTTACTTAATAGCGAGGCACCTCTCATAGCATGATGGTTAGCAAGCTTGGCTATCAGATCATTGTTAGTGAATTCAATTCTCACTTGATGCCTCATACTTTTAGTCTTTTGCTAAACTAAACTAAGCTAAGCTTAGTAAATTACTACTTTACATAATAGCAAAATTATTTCATATCCTGCTTGATTAAAGAGACAAAAGAAATGATCAAGTTATTTAGTAAGTAATTGTCTTCTGCTTGGATGAAAGTTTATTTTTTAACAACGTTGATTTTATATTTTGTCAAGAGTTAAATTGATGCATGAATTTAAGTATATCTTTTTTTACAAGAACTGTTAGAATTTTTTATAAGTTAAAAATTAAGATAGATGACCAATTAATATTAAATTATTGAATATGATAATATCTTAAAAGTTCATTTTGTTTTTAAATTTCAGATTTGATACTTATCCTGGCCACTTCTTGTGCACCCACCTCTCAATTCTTAATTTTAACTCAAAAAATGCTGATACCAGTATATTTACTCTTATCAGTTCTACACAAAAGTCTCAGTGTGGATCTAACATATCAAGTGGAGGAGGGCAAGAACCCTGGTACTTATATTGGAGATGTAGCTGTTGACTCACATTTGCTGGATCAAGTCCCTTATCAAGAACGTAAACTGATTCGATTCAGCCTTTTACGAGAAAACAGATTTGGCAGCTTGCAGTTGTTTCGCATTTCAAAAAGATCTGGAAAACTTTACACATCAAAAACACTTGATGCTGAAGTCCTGTGCAGCCGCAGTATTGAATGCTTTAGAATGGTTGAGGTGGCTGTAAGAAAGGCAGATTCCTTCATGAGGGTTTTAGAAATCAAAGTTATCATCCAAGACATGAATGATCATGCGCCAGAGTTTCCTGAAAAACAAGTGAATATTTCATTCTCTGAGGGTGACCGGAAAGGAATGACCAAATCCATTCCAAATGCTATTGACAAAGATATTGGTGCTCTCAATTCTCAAATAGATTACAAACTGATGAAAAAAGCAAATGAACCTTTCAGTTTAGTTGTTAATAAAAGAATTGATGGAACATCAAAGCTTCAAATTCAATTAGAAGATGACCTCGACAGAGAGATAAAAGAGTCTTACCTGGTTCATATCATAGCAAAAGATGGAGGATCTCCTTCAAAGCAAAGTGTTTTGGATGTGCATATTTCTGTTCGAGATGTGAATGATAATTCTCCTCTATTCAGTCATAATGTCTATAACGTTTCTGTCAAGAACATACCAAGTGAAACTATCCCCATTGTCATCTTATCTGCCAAAGATTTTGACTCAAATAAAAATGGAAAAGTTACCTACCACTTTAGTCCCCAGACATCTCATATCACAAAGCGTCAGTTCAAATTGGATAAAGATAGTGGAGAAATTTTTTTGATAAAAAAGTCTCTTGCTGGTCAAATGTCAATTTATAAATTATACATTGAAGCCATTGATGAAGGTAACCCTCCTTTGAGTTCTATTGCAATGGTTTTGGTCAGTGTGATTAATCAGCAGAATAATGCTCCAATAATTGATGTCAATTTTGTATCTGCATCAATTGGAAATACTACTACCATTTCTGAAGATATTGCTGTTGGCAGTTTTATTGCCTATGTAAAAGTCACTGATGATGATGCCGGAGCAAATGGAAACATTAAATGTGTCCTTTATAATGATAAATTTCAATTGCAAAAACTTGGTGCTAAGAAATACAAAGTGATCGTAAAGAATGCAATTGATAGAGAGACTGAGGAGCATCACAGCATTACAATCAAATGCCAAGATGAAGGCTCTCCTCCTCTACACAGTGAAAGCAAGTTCTCTGTCCAAGTAACAGATGTTAATGATGTACCACCTCAGTTTCCAACAAATCTATTTAAATTTTCTATTGCTGAGAACCAGATCCCGAAATCTCCAATTGGCTTCATCAATGTTTCCGATCCAGACCAAGGTGCAGGGGGTAAACTAACTTATTCCTTATTGAACAAGAATAAACAGTTCTTGCCTTTCAAGATCACAAACAATGGTTTAATTTCTACAACCATTTCTTTAGATCATGAATTTCAAGATATTTACAAATTCAAAGTTTTGGTGGAAGACAATGGGACACCATCTTTAAACAACACTGTAGATGTTATTGTTGAAGTTACCGACCAAAATGATAATGCTCCATATTTTACATTCCCTAGTGTTAACCCTTATAGCTTAGATGTCCTTTACTATCCACACCATACAAAGAACATAACAATTCTGAAGGCAACTGATAAAGATAGTCTAGAGAATGCATTTCTCTCATATGAAATAATCAGAGGAAATGAAGATAAAATCTTTGCAGTCAACCGCTACTCTGGTTTGCTGTCTTTCAATCGAGAAGCTAACCAAAAAGATGCAGGGTCGCATGAATTACAGTTTGTAGTGAAGGATAGTGGTATCCCTGCACTCTCAGCAAGTACTAATCTTTCTTTAGTTCTGACTGTCAGCAACTTGACTTCTGAAATGTTTAATGCTACTCATATCCACTTGAGTGAAAAAATCCATCAGTATTTACTAATCGTCATTGTCTTGGTAGCCGTCACTCTAGCTGTGCCCATTACAGCTGGTCTTTCGATCTGCTGTATTCGATGCAATGAGCGCCGGAAAGCCCCACGTAATGGCCGATTGAAAATCTCTAAAAAGAAACTGGACCAGCAACGTCATTTAATTGTTCATCCACATCTGGCCACTGCATGGCCAGAAGTTGCCATTGTCAGATCAGCCGAAGCAAATGGAGTAAGATCTGCTCAACCAGCTCAACGAAGGCATTCTCAGCCTTCTGGTGAAAACTTGAACAAAGCAAGGAGGAGTTCTACTTCGACAATGAAACGTCAAAAAACATCAGATATTATATATCAGGTAAGTGTTCATTTATTCATCAATTCTATTTGAACAATGTCATGAAACACAACAGTTTTTATCTGTCTGTCTGTCTGTCTGTCTATTGTGTTTATATCAAGTTTGTGTAAATATACTCAATTGTTTGGCTCCTCTATTTGTTTCATTTACTAATTCAAAAACAAATGATGTTGTTGTAAAAACTTATTTTTTGAGTTTCAATCAGAACAAATTATTGGAATTTGATATTTTTAATTGGTTAGAATTTAATTTTTTTGTTTTGTTTTAAAAAACATATACATTGAAGATGAAAAATAAGTAGTGTTATCCTTAGATAAGTACACCATTACTAATTTTTTTATAAAATAAAGATATCAAGATTTTATTATTTTTATCTTGGTGAAGAGATAATTCATATCTATCTCAGGGAATGGCCACTTACTGTTTCTGCTTTGGTATGATCATCTGTGTAAGAGGGGAAGAAACAAAATAAAACAAATCTCTTTTCTTACAAGTTTGAAAAGTTTTATTACTTATATTTTCATACCTCTTGATTCTTTGTAGAGATAGTATGATTTTTGTCAGTTGTCTCTCTGTAACCATGCTTTATTCAACAAGTAATCCGTTATTTGTCAAAACAATGGAAGAGTATTCCTCCGCCTTCAAATTTTCTTTCCATGCTTAATTTTTGGTCATTTACAATCTAACAACAGATTCAAATAATTTTGTTATTACTCTACCTTGATCTTTTTTTAAATTATGCCAAATCTTATTCTTTTTTTTTTCTAACTTGCTCCCATTAACTCTTGGATTGTAAACCAAGAAATAGTAACTGTAGCATTAAGCCTCATTTGTCAAATGTTCGACACAATCTCTCTTTGTGTCTGACATTTTCTCTTCAAACCATTCTTGGTGCACTAAATCAGATTGTAATCTTATAAACACTCTCGGTCTGAAAGTCTCTAATCATGCTTGAAAAGCAGCTAATCTTGATCTGATTTAACAGCCCTTTGCTGGAATCAAGCAGATCAAACGTGATGTCATTCTCTGTTTGTTACTTAATGGGGTTGGCCTGCTGCTGCTGCTGCTGCTGCTGCTGCTGCACATTCACACACATACACACACACTGGCTCTTTAGCAGAATTACATGTTGTTTTGACATTCATTACCCATTGAACTGTCAATCTCCCCATTACCTGACTCCAGTAAAATAATTTATTCTTTTTTTAAAATAAATTAAGGTATTTTTGAATAATGAAAGTTGTATTTAAAATTTCCATGTCTCTAATTTTGAATATTGTTTTTATTTTCTAAGCTTTTCATAGTTAAGCACACAGGCCTTAGGTTGCTTACAGTACCTGTTGTTACTGAGTGGTCACTCATCTGAATACTGAATTGGCTCATCACTGCTTAAATTTATTTTTAGTCTAGAAATAATTTTGTTTCCTTCAACTCAAATATTTTTAATTTTCATCATATTCATCTATATAATAAACAATATGACTTATCTTTGTTTACTGGCCCTGTTATCAAGACTTAGAATTCACTGACTGTATTCCCTGCTGAGGGGATAAGACCCCCCCCAAAAAAATAGGGTATCCTGAGTATGACACTAAACTGCATCTAGAGGTTAGGTAAAATGTAAACATTAACAGAAAATGTATGCAATTCCCTAATCTCTAGGCCTCAATCAACCAAACCATTATTTTTATTTATTTATTTATTTATTTGTCTTTTTTATTGAAGGCCCTTGTGAGTTTCAGTGAAACAGCAGCTAAAAATTAAGATGAAAGAAAATACTTATTAAAATTAATGGTTGACAATCCTTCATCTAAAAATAAATAAATAAAAGATGTTACAAATGCTTCAAGTATAAAAGTAATAACCACAAATATAATGCTGAAAGAAAGAGAATGAAAAGAGAATAAAGAATAAGCTTTAAAATTTTAATTCAAATTCCTGTCAATCAAAGCCCAGTTGGTTTGTGCATTTGGTATGTTTAACCAAGTGTCCCCCCAAGACAAATTGGATATTAATTTGAATTTCACTAAGAGGTTATCTTTCATTATTTCCAGTTCATTTTGTTTCCTCATTGTTAAAGGACCAAATGAATTACTTTAAAAAAAGAATAATAATCATGTTTTATCAAAATGAAGTAAGGTATTTTATTGGGCATTTAGACATATTTTGGTATACTTGAATTCATTGATGTATTCAGAATTTCAATCAGTTTCTCTATTTTTTTTAAACATTGTTAACAATATTTTTAGTTCAAAAATAATATTGCTGCTTTTAACTCTCTATGCATATGAATATATTTAAGTTTGTAAAATATCTATCTACACTGATGGAAAATGAAATCACTACATCCTGAAGGACAATTATTTTATAATTAATTTTTTACCTGGGTACAGAATATGCATAAGTGTCATTGATATGATACACCCCTTATTTTGGAACTTGTTCACATATGTAATCATTTGTAATCCAGCTATGTTACCAGTATGTTTAGTCTTGAATAAAGAGTGATGAAATTTTATTTTCTTTCCGTATATTTCTTATTCTTCTATAGTGTAAAGGTACAAAGAAATTAGATCATTCTTGTTTTGTTTACCAGCTTAAATCTTTTTGGTTTATAATTCCACAGTGTTACAAAACAAGTGTCTTTAGAAATCTTAAACAAAGATTACAAAAAGTGTTTTTTCATTAGATCACTGAAAATTACCAAAACAAAAAGTGTCTTAGTATTGGTTAATTAAAGTTACTAAAAAGTGTCTTCGTATTAAATTACTTAAGATTACGGAACAAGTTTCTTTGTCTTGGATTGCTAAGTATGATAACAAAAGAGTTAGTATTAATTAGCTGGAGTACTTATTTATGTCAGATAAGAAGTCAAGACTTGGACTGAAGACACAACATGACTATCAGCAAATGTCAAAAATCCCTTTGTATTTCATCAGTGAATTGTGTGATTTTTCATTTTGTTTATTTGATTATATATTTATCTGTTCATTATGTTTTTTATGAAAATAATTCCTCTTTTACTCCCAGAGATTTCTTTAATGTTGCATTGCAGAATTTTTATTTAAACATTGAAATTATATGAAAATAAGTTTTAGAATTAAAACAATAGAAAATTTTAAAGACTTCTTAACAAATGTTGATATTTATAGCCTCTCACTGCATTCTACCATCTTTAACTGCATTAATATCTTGTCATCGAAATTTGATGTGTGCATGTTTGCTTTTTAATTATAGTTATATTTTATGGCATTAAAAGAATGTAGCAGTTGATAGTTACAATTACTCTACTACTGTAGTGTTTCGGTGAAAGTAAGTGAGTTTGGTGGAGAGCTGTTGGCAGGGATAGATGTCACAGTAAAGTCATTACAAAGAGAGTTAGTGTGATGATATTTGATTTAGAAACCTGATTTGCCTGCTGATCTGCATAATAAAGCAATAGATAATGTTTTGTATTGTTCTTTATTACGCTCATTTACATGAGTGTTTGTATATAGATATATACATATAGCTGTATGCCTAAATGTATGAGGTGCTATCAAATAGTAAGTAAAATTGGCGACCCTAGTCGAGGGTGACCCAAAGGCTCCCTTTTCGATAGCTACTACACCGAAGTGTAGGGGAGGGCACTACTCCATTCCCTGGATTGCTCCACTTTGCTCTTGATCCATACCTTATAATTCTGAGTGTTAAGCAAGGTGGCATCAAGTACCATTTTTTGAGTCTTTGGTATGACTCAACCTGGGATTGAACCTCACTCTCCTGGACCATTGGCAAACACTTTACTCATTAGGCCAACGACTGTTTATTATTACTTAAAATCATAAGGTTTGGTTTGGTTTCTTTGTTTAATGGCATATCAACCTTTGTTGGTTATTTAATGCCAAAGCCACTCTCCTAACCCATAGCTGGGAGGATGAGGGTGTTCATACCTTTCTCAAGGGTATTTGCCCAAAAGTGAACATAATAGTGTGACTGGAGTACGAACTCGTTTACTACGATTCCGCAGTCCGTCGCTTTAACCATTACACCACAAGGACACCCCTTAAAAGCATAAATTTAGGACACTATTGATATATATATGTTTTATAAGCTGGTTTTCTGATGTGTACTTATACCTTTTAAATCTTTCAAAATTTTTCATTAATAATACAAAATACTAGTATAATAATTGTAAAAAAATGAAAGGATATTTACATATAGATAGGCAATTCTGACAAAATGTATCTGTGTACTCTGCTTAGAATTAAAGTCTTTCTCTTGAGGATGTTTCCTATGATTAGAGTCTAGTATCTGTTTGCTTTAAGAAAAGTGTTATATACACACAAAAATTTCATACCAATAAAATGAGTAGCCATATGTAAAAAAAAACAAAAACATTTTATTTGGACAGTGAGCTTTTTTGGTACCCACTTCCTGTATGTATATGTATATGTATCTTGTTCTTTTTTTGTTTTCTATTTTATTATTCTATGCAAAGTTCTCAGTTAACAAAAATAGTTTTATCAATCATAATTAGAATTAATTATTTATTATAATCATTTTTTCTTATTAGTTTATGACAACTGTTTCATGTTCAATGCAATTATACAAATGGATGTTTTTGTTTTGTTTTTTTTGTTACTCTTGTGTATTCTTTTTCATGTAATGTCATCTAATGTAATAGTGTCATTTATTTTTTTGCTCCCAACTTATGTGGACTCTCTTATGTGCTAAACTCTACATTTTGTTACTAAGCACAATGAGAAATGAGATATTTCTTTCTTATAGAAATACAAAGCTTGCTTAGTGTCACTGAAAGTATATAAGCTTCATGTTATTATAAAAAGAAAAAAAAAGAAAAGTTGTTATCAAAAATCTTCTATTGTAAATGTAAATAGTTGATAGAACTTGTTCATTTAATCAGGTTTCTCTGCAGTAAAGGAAATGTGAATTCGCATCACACTAAGGGTTTATTCATTATAATTTTCAATTCATGTTGCTCTTCATTGTCATAGAATTACAACCTAAGAGAGTAGAATTGAAAAGCTGATGAGAGAAAATACTAGTGAAAATCAACAAATGAAATATATCTAGATATGTTACTTAGTTTTTTCCTTAAAAAAATTTAAAGGCCTTTCTCATTTCTTCCCTTGATAACCAGTGGACTGTGCTAACCCCTGCTATGCCTTACCTGCAAACTTTGCTATCTTCTTTTCATCTGCTATCAGGTCTTTTTCCAATATGCTTGTTATTTCTTGGGCGCCATTCTATTAATATTTTGCAATACCTGCTATGCTCATTTCTTTATGTGTCTTGTCCACTTCTATTTTTGTTGTTTCATAATTTCTATTTCATCTCTCAACTTGGTCTGTTCTTGGATCCTAGTTGATCTCTTTTTTAGTTATTTCTAGCATTGGCCTCTTAGTTGTGGGGTTGGGGTTTCTATGATTTACTTGATTTGTATCTAATTCACATAACTAGTATTATACAATAATTGTATTTTGTATTTTTTAAGAATATTGGTAAAGTACTCATCATCATGTTTCTATATTTCCTAAATGCCTTCTTATATATCATTATTTGTCCATTTATTTCATTTCTAGAATCTTTATAATTCTATCATCTGTACTAAGTTATCATATTCCTTAATTTCATCTTCTTCCTAAAATTTATCTTTTTTAATGATTGTTTTCAGAATGTTACAGCTTTATATATATATATATATATATATATATATATATATATATACACTGTGTAAGTAACATAGAAATCAAAACTATCTCTTAATACTAATAGTTTCTCATTTTCACAGTCATCTGGTAATACTACATTCTGAAGAATCTTGCAAGTGTAATGAAAGGATGATGCTTAGAAAGTACAAAATATAAAACAAAATCATAATTACATTACAAACGATCTATAAAACACTTGATTTAATTAGAATAAATATGTTTCTGAGGGTTTTTTTTTAATAAATTACAGTAGTGCCATAACAAACCCAATATAAATCTATTTCAATATATATATATATATATATATATATATATATATATATATATATATAAATTTTTTCATTGTAGGTCCAAAGAGAGAAAGAAATATTTTAAAATGAATAGGTCCATGAAGAGATTTGTATTTTTTAAGATTTATTTATTTTTTCGATTCTTCCATACATATATGTTTCCAGCTTATTGCTTTCGTCAGAGAACATATATGGCACAAGGCCTTGTGAATGGGGTAATAAATGAAATGAACTCACTTGTGTGTGAAGTTTGAATTGTTTTCTGTTGGTTATGGGTTTATATAGAGGTCACTCCTTTCTTTTCTTTTCTCTGAGTTTGTCTACCTTTGTCTGTTTCACCCCCAATTGGTCTCTCTCTCTCTATATATATATATATATATATATAAATATATATATATGGCATATTAAAAAGTACTGAGAACTAAGCTGTATTTACCAAGACAAAAAATATAATTTAATGTTAATTTTCTTCAAAATAGTTGCACTGATATTGAACACTTATTCAAGTAAGTTTTCCATTTGTTGATGCACTTCACAAACTCTTCTTTTGATCTGAGGTGAAGCTGCAAAATAATATTTTTTAATGCTCTCCTTGTTCTGAAATTATACTTTTGAGATGAATTTTCCATTTGGGAAACAAGAAAATGTTATAGCTGGTGAGTATAAAGGATGTCGCACTCTGCCTAATCTCGTTTCACCAAAAACATTTTCTTTGAAAAGTATCATTACTGGTTTCATACCTTTTTCCAAATTCACACTGATTTGTCTAGATAGTATTCTAAGTGTCTAGACATCATCACTTTATTATACAAGTTGCTTAGTTGTGCACTATCTTCATTCAAATTTCCAAAAACTTGATTCAGTCTTGATACTTTTTGATTGCACCTAATATATATGAATACATATTGTAATTTATTTATGTACATTACATGAACATGACTTAGAGCACATGTGTATCTGTGTGGGTTATATATTATGAATTGAACAGAAATAATGGTCATTCTCATTAATCAAGATTTCATTCATGTCATATTTCAATAAGGGCTCTCTAGAAAATGTAGCTTCATTGCTGTTAACTCTGCATTTCTGTTATGCATTGGATTAGATTCAACAATATACCCAGCACTTAGCTGATTGGACTCTAAATACTGGCATAATTCCACATGCTAGATACACTGCTCTAGGCATCTTCTAACACAGCTAAGAACTACAGAAAGAGAAACATTTGATCTTCTGAAGAATGAATCAGTAATTACTGAAAGGTTTTGCATTATTTAATGCAGCCAGGCAGTAATGCAGATGCATTTGTTTAGTCATTGATTGAAAGAGCACAATGTTTTCTTCTTAAGATCTATGGTCTAGTACTGCATAAAACTACATTAGTGCTGAGAATGTTGCACAAGCAATATTGATACAAAATATTACTGTGAGTGATATTCTGGAACATCAACATCTACATGGTCTCTTATCATTATTAATGCTATCTATGCTTCCATATTTCAGCCATTTATTTATAAACATTTGCATATTATCAGGGCAGGTTGTACTTTTTTTCTCATTGTTGTGGCAGTTTTTATTAGTTCTTCTGCAGATTTATTCTTACAATACATCAGAGTACTACCCACACTCTACAAGAAAGAGGGAAAAAAATCTGAATATGAATAGGTTAAGAATCATACATAATTGTAGTAATCTTAGTTATGTAAGAACATTAAGTTTATAAGTCCCAAAAATTCACTCTAAACTGTCCAGCAGGACACATAGTGTAACGGTTATAGGCATTGGTTCCCTAAGCCTATAAGGAGGCAATAATCTGGAGGTTGCAGGTTCAATCCTGACTGCAGGTGAGTAAAAATAAAGGAATTCTTATGGTTAATGGAATCAGTACAGGCGACACCTGTGATTCAATAAAGGACATAGTTCAAAGTTCCGTATAGGTTTCTGAGTTTGACATGTTGTGGAAATAACAATAAAGATGGAGGCAATAGTCTCCATCTTTATTGTTATTTAGGCAATAGTCTGGAAACCCTTAATGATGAAAAGGAAGAGGGAATTTTGAATTTATAATGATTTGGTAATATGTGGCAAAATAAAAAAAAGTTCCCTATGGTAGGATTTTATTAGGGAGTAGTAGTAGCTATTCAGTAAAAGAAAACAGGATTTCACTGAGTTTGCAGTGAGGAGGGAATAAGAGAGATATAAATAAATAAAATTCCAATTAGGGGGCATCTCATCTAGGAAGTAGCCTAGCAACAGGAGACTAAGATAGAGATAAGCAAATATGAGAAATCTCAGGGAAAGGTTTTTGTTGAGAAGGACTTAGATAATGTGATTGTAACCAGGGTAGTTGGTATTCAAGCTTGTTGATATTTCTAGCTCTTTGTTAAAAGACCTCATGAAAGGAGCTCTGATGCAGAGCTCAAACCTGTTGTTCAACAGAGCTAAAAAAAATCTCTATTGTCAGCTTCAACTCTCTCATGGGATGTCAGATGTGAAAAGAATTTTCACTCTATCATTGCCACATTTCTTGCCTTCCAGTCGCCATAACAACCAATGTCAAACCATACTTGTACTCAAGAAAGAATAAATGAGATCATCCAAATTTGAAAAGTGTCTGTTCCACTGTTATATATAAGATTCACATCTACTCAGCCAGATAGATAGAGAGAGTCCCTATTGGGTAGTGACTAATGTGCTGGACTGCAACATTGTAGTGAGTAATTTTGAACTGCAGTCTGACAATTATGTTCACTTCTAAATTAATCATATTTACCAACCCCTCCGCTTGGGCAGGATATGACACAAGGTCAATTTTTAAGCGGAGTTTAACAGGTTTGAATTCAGTTTTCCTTCTCCTAGACTAGTTGCCTAACCAAGGCTGAAGAACCTAGTCTGCCCTACTATTTACCCATAGCTGGAGGGAGAATAATTGGATTCGTACCTTTTCCAAGGGTATTAGTGCTATGTGAAATGCATTCAGTCTCGTCCAGGATTTGAACACGTGTCGCCGTGTCCATTTTCTACGACAATAACCATTACACCACGGCCACATCCATTACACTTTGAAATTAATACAAGTACTGGTTTTCTACGAGGATGGCTTTGGCATTAAAATAACCCACAAAGGTTGATATGCTGTCAAACAAAGAAATCAAAGTAAACCAAACTAGATAGACATTAAAAAAGAAAAGGAAAGAAACTCCTTCATCACTTGTGAAAGAAAAACAGTTTCTTCTCAGTCAGAGATATTTGTATTCTTAAAAGGGCCAAGTGGGTACAGAGGCTTACAAATTCATTATTTGTCCATTGATGTATTGTGCCATCTTCTTTTGATTATTTAAAAGTTATAGTTATTTCTCTTCTGAAATAAACCTTGTGATCAAAAAGTATTGAGGTTGAATCATGATTTTTTTTTTTTATTTAAAAATTTTCAATTCAAGTGAAGACATGCACAATGGAGTAACTTTTATAAGAAAGTGTTGATGTCTAGATATGCCAATTTAGAAAAAAAATGATGAAGCCAGGTTTGATACTTTTATGTTGAAACACAGTATTATGCAAGTGCAACACTCACCATACTCCCCAGACCCAGCTTTATACAACTTTTTCTTGTTTACTAAACTGAAAATTTATCTCAACAGTAAGATTTGAGAATATTTAAAGGAATGATTTGATTAGTGAAAAACTTACTGAAATAAGTATTTTGAATGCCAAGGAGACTATTTTGAAGAAATCTTATATTACATTCATTGTTCATTTCTATCTCTCCAAATACATCTCTACTCTCAGTACTTCTTGAACACATACACATACATTATCTATATATATAGTTTTTATGCTTGTTTCAATACCAATATAACTGATATAAAAAAAAAAGAATTTGTCTTTTTATTGTAATATGTTGGTTAAGACAATGGTTCTATATATTTTGAATTATAGAATTAAATTGTTTTTAATTAGAATTTAGATAAAATCACACCCAAAAAATGTTTGAGAATACTTAAACCTTTCAGTGTGAAAATATAATTCACAGCTTTCTATAATTTCAAGTAAAAGTTAGTTTTCATATGAATCTAAATTAATTCTGTTTGAAAATTTTCTTTCTGTCTCTCTGTCTCTGTCTGTCTGTCTGTCTGTCTGTCTGTCTCTCTCTCTCTCTCTCTCTCTCTCCTCCATACTGTTACAAATTTATTTTGATCTGTCTGTTTTTTCTTTTTTCTTTTTTTTTTCTTTTTTAGTAGAATCCAACCTGCACTATAATTTCCCCAATCTTAAATTTTGTAGGAAATAGATGACGAAGATACAAATGAACAAACTCAGTTCATGATTACAGATGTTCAAAAAGAATTGATACCAGCACACACAGACAGTGAAGATGGTTGGAGTGATGCAGAGTTAAAAGGTGCACAACAGCTAAAAGGTTAGTTTTCAGATATTTACAGTACATTTGATCTTTCATAAATTGATTTGTGAAAAGTAAATGTTGCTCACTAGACAAACATATTGCTTGCCAGATGATGTAGACACTATCTAAAAGCTGCTATGAATTTTATTATGTAATTATTTAATTATGCCCTGGTTATAATTTTTGTCTTATTGTTTTGAGTCAAATGATAATGGTTCTTAATTGTTTTTGTTTTTTAATTAAAAATAAAATTCTGTATGATAATGTTTTGACACGCCAATTTAGAAAAAAATAATGAAGCCAGGTTTGATACTTTTATGTTGAAACACAGTATTATGCAAGTGCAACACTCACCATACTCCCCAGACCTAGCTTTATGCAACTTTTTCTTGTTTACTAAACTGAAAATTTATCTCAACAGTAAGCATTTTTCTCTTGTTTTAAGCCCAAAAATATCATTAAAGTACTTTATTTTTGTTTTTAATTAAAACAAAATCTGTAATAAAAATAAAGAAATAACATTCTAAGCTAGAAATTAGAGAATGGTGGTTGAATTAAGAAAAAAATACTTAAAATATTTAATCACCATGATTTCACTTTATAGTGAAAATATCTTCTTTTGAAAGGAATCCATTTTGAGTCAAATCAATTTTGCCATTTTCTTTATGAAAATTTGTTTATTTATGAAATCAAAAGGATCTTAAATTTTATATGTCTACCTGAATGTTAAAATATGTAAGGTATATCCATTAAGAAACAAAAGTTCACAAATTTATTGCTTTACCTACAACCTGATAATGTATTCTTCAAAATAGTCTTCAGTATTTATACTATTTGAATATCTACCTCTAGTCTTTATCTTGATTATTATATTTAAAAATGCTGTTGGAGGTGCCCGTGGTGTAATTGTTATCGTCGTAGGAAATGAACACGGCGACACGAGTTCAAATCCTGGACGAGACTGAATGCATTTCACATAGCACTAATACCCTTGGGAAAGGTATGAATCCAATTATTCTCCCTCCAGCTATGGGTAAATAGTAGGACAGACTAGGTTCTTCAGCCTTGGTTAGGCAACTAGTCTAGGAGAAGGAAAACTCTGAATTAAAACCTGTTAAACTCCGCTTAAAAATTGACCTTGTGTCATATCCTGCCCGAGCGGAGGGGTTGGTAAATAGGATATTTAAAAATGCTTTAGCCAATATATCCACCAGTCTTCTTCAAGTGTCTTTTTTCATAATCGTTAACCTTTAGGGAATTTTAAACTGACCATTCGGCTCATTGGTCTAATGGGTAGAGTGTTCGCCAATGGTCCAAGAGACCGAGGTTCAATCCCAGGTCGCGTCATATCAAAGACTTAAAAATATGGTACTTGATACCTCCTTGCTTAACACTCAGCAATGTAAGGTACGTATCGAGGGTAAAGTGGACCAATCCAGGGAAAAGAGTGGCGCCCTCCTCTACATCTCCGTGTAGTAGCTATTGAAAAGGGAGCCTTCTGGTCGCCCTCGACTACAGTCGCCAACTTTACTTACTTTACTTTATTCTGATGTCATTGTCCATGCTTTGTGATATCTCATACCAGTTCATTTGTCATTTTAATGTTATTTTTCTTTCTACTGAACTCTGGTCAAGTGATTAATAATAACCCCTCCTCATTGTAGAAAGTTATACAGATAGTTTTTTTCACTGCTGAAAGGCCATTTCCAGTGGGTTTTTTTTTTTTTCAGTTCTTAAATGCCTTCTGAAAATCATCTTGAGGGATAATGTGAAGATCTCATAGTCTTCTGTCTTTTCTATTGTCTAAAATCAATGAACTCTCAGTGTGCAGTTAGTGTTTCACAGTTTGCTAAAAGTTTCAGTGTGAGTATTGTCTGTTGACATGAAAGGTCATCAAAATTTGTGACTGTCTTTGGTGTATATTCTTCCTGATTTGAAATGGGTGTGCCTCTTTGACATTGCATATGGCTTAAACAACCTTCCCTATATGTCTGTTGCTTCTTTAGAAAAACCTCTGGAAAGGTGTTTTCCAAATTTAAAACAATTTCACAAAAACGATCCCTAATTGTTCAAGTTTTGAAGAAAATTGACAAGTGTACGACATATTTTTAATGAGGCACTTGTGGCATAATGATTATTTTCATATGATATGGACTCAGTGATTCAATTTCAAGTCCCAAACAATGCTGTTTTCATTTTCACATATGACTAAAGGCATGAATCCAGCTATTTTCCCAACAGGTATGTATAGATAGTAACCCTTTAAACTTAGTATGACAACCAATCTAGGAGAAAGAAAACTCTGAATTCAAACCAGTTGTACTCTGCTTGAAAATTTACCTTGTATTACATCTTACTTGTGGTGGAAGAGTTGGGTAAATACATACTACACATGTTCTTTTTATCATGTGTAGCTCAGTACTAACAAACATGATATGATGCTGTTTGTTTTTTTTATACAAAGAGTCACAATCATTTCACTTACACATACACAAAATCATTTCAGTCACATTTCAGAAACAAATATGATAAAACATCTTAATGATTTGTTTCAATTTTTTCTAATTTCTGAAACTGTGAGTATTTTGAACTTATGGAAATCTCTTAGTTCAGTTTATAAGCATTATTGCCCAGTCAGCTGGGGCTATTGAATACACTGACTGCATCTCTGCAGAAGGATAAGACCCCCCCCTGCCCAATGAGTGTTCGAAATATGACACTAAACAATCTGATGGTACTATTTACCAACCCCTCCGCTCGGGCAGGATATGACACAAGGTCAATTTTTAAGCGGAGTTTAACAGGTTTGAATTCAGAGTTTTCCTTCTCTTAGACTAGTTGCCTCACCAAGGCTGAAGAACCTAGTCCGTCCTACTATTTATCCATAGCTGAAGGGAGAATAAGGGGGTTCATACCTTTCCCAAGGGTATTTGCCCGAAAGTGAACGTAATAGCGCGACTGGAGTACGAACTCGCGTACTACGATTCCGTAAACAATCTGATGGTGAGGTTCCAGTGATGCTGGAACTTTGGGGGATGTGCAGCACCCCTTCATTGCCATTGTTCCCAGGTCCACTCAGGCCCGAAATGGTAGTACCTGATAGGGCCCTATCTATGGGTTAAATAGAACTAACTGCATACTTATGCTAAACTGAATTGTTTGAATTAGAACTGTTTAACTAAACTGAATAGCTTGAAATAGAAATGTTTTTGACATTTAAACTGCATGCTTATGCTAAACTGAATTGTTTGAAATGGAACTGTTTTTGACACTGAAACTCTACTTAAACTAAACTGTACTTATACTAAACTGAATTAGTTGAATTAGAACTGCTTGAATAAACTGAATAGCTTGAAATCGAAATGTTTTTTGACAATTAAACTGTGTACTCATGCTAAACTTAATTGTTTGAAATAGAACTGACTATTTGGATAAAAATGGATTTGGTATTAAATAACCTACAAAGGTTGATATGCCATAAAACCCAAACAACCAACCAACCATAAGCATGAATTATCTGATTGAAGTGTATCTGACACATTAGTATGATTCATTTGCAAATATATAACTAAATTAAGTTTAGAAAAACACATTAAACCAAGTTTGTGTATGAGAGAGAAACAGTTATGGCTCTTACCCTTCCCTTGTTCATTTCTAGTAGGATTGTAGATGATTGTTATAAAGACAGAACAAGTTATCTGATCAGAAGTCTGGTGAAAAGAACAACTTTAACAAAGAAATGCAAGTAAGATAATACAAGCTGAAGGACTTATAAGTAAATACTTTTATATATATCAATATAACAAGAACTAAACTTTGAATTGAATGAGTTCTATTTTCATTTTTTCATTTTTTTTTTGTTCAATGTGTTGTGTTGTAGCATGTAAGGATTCAAATTGTTATATGCAAGCGTGTGGTTGTAAGAAAATTAAGACCGACAAGAAGATTTAGATTATGTCGTTTATTGAATAAATAAGATAAACAAGCAGATGAAATATCTGGCCAGCTGATGGGGGGGTATCTATTCAGCGACAAGGGGTTGCTTTGATGTGGTCTGACAGTGTTGTCGGGTGATACTCTTAGCACAGCTGGGGATTCAACTGCCTGTATGACCTCTGCTTGCCCTATTTATATGTACCCAACTCCAAACACCAGCTCCAGAAAATACTATTTGTGGAAAAAAAATGATTGGTTGAAAAATAGACCTTTTTTTTTATAACTGAGAATTATCTGGGGATTTTGGATAGATTATGCGCGGATCCTATGTGCAGAAGTCATGATTTTCTCAGTTTGACACTGGCCGTTGTTGGGTCAACATCCGGTAGCTGTTATTTTCTTCTGCAGTGTCAATGTCTGTCGGTCTGTGCTTTGTGTGTTTTAGTAGTTAGGTGTGTGAAGAATTAAGTGTGTGAATCAGAAGAAACTTTATGTATTTTACTATAACAATATGTATACACCTGATTGATAGAATAAAATTAAGTCCAAAAATGAAATGAAATGATGAACAAAACCAATAAATAGTCTTTAGTTGAGTACTTGCCAAGTGTTGACAAAGTAAAATAAATTGCAATTACATCTTTGATAAGCAGTAATACCAGTTAATCAATAGCTGGGAGAGATAAGTGAATTCATGCCTTTCGCAAGAGTATTGGTCCGAAAGAACGTAATAGCACAATCGGAGTTCGAACCCGCTCACTAGGATGTAGCAGTCGGATCCCCACACATGGCCGCACAAAAGCAGGACGACCAGCTCGAACGTACATTCAGCAGCTATGTGAGGATACAGGCTGTTGTCCTGAAGACCTACCTAGGGCGATGAACGATAGGGAGGAGTGGCGAGAGAGGGTCAGGGATATCCGTGCTACCAGCACGATATGATGATGATGACATCTTTGAAATTTGATGCAAAGAGTGATTTGAAGGTCTATCATGAGTCTTGACTGCCTATTATAATGTTGACTGAATAGTGAGAGTCAGAGCCCTGAGTATTCTGTCTCTCCTGTATTTATGAGTAGTTAAGTGATCAGACAAAAGGTTTTTGATTAGGTCTTTTGGTGAATCCTTATTGCTAGGAAAACCTGTTTTCATATCACTGTATTTGTACTCTACTGTCTACATATTTTTAGCTGTAAAAGTTTCTGGTTTCTAAAGTTTAAAAACTCAACCAATTCACTTTTTAGCATGTTATGATGTTAATTTGGGGTTTGTAAAGACACACACTAAATAACATGTAACAACAAAAAGGGTTTATTAGGCTGGTAATAAAAAGGTACAAAAGTCGCGTGAATAGTAAGACTTGCTCAGCGTACTGCTCTATGTCAATTGATAGGCTTCTACTTAAAGCCTTCATTCATCAACTCCTCGAGCAGAACAGTTCACTTTCAAGAGGGGTGGAAGGTTTCCTACACAACATAGCATGAGGGTACTTGTTACTCTCTGGTAGAGGTGATCACAAGCTTTATAATAATATTTCGCTGTTTCAAATGACTAGCATTATTGATTTTTAGGAGGTGCCCATGGTGTAATGGTTATCATCGTAGGAAATGGACACGGCGACACGAGTTCAAATCCTGGACGAGACTGATTGCATTTCACATAGCACTTGGGAAAGGTATGAATTCAATTATTCTCCCTCCAGCTATGGGTAAATAGTAGGGCAGACTAGGTTCTTCAGCCTTGGTGAGGCAACTAGTCTAGGAGAAGGAAAACTCTAAATTCAAACCTGTTAAACTCTGCTTAAAAATTGACCTTGTGTCATATCCTGCCCAAGTGGAGGGGTTGGTAAATATGATTATTGATTTATAGGAACAGATAAGTTTTGACACATTTTAAGTTCCTTAGAGAAATTTATGATATTCTATTTCAACATAATATACACCATTCTTTTGGTTTTTATCTCAAAATTTTAAGTCAGCTGTTATCAATGAATTTTATAACTTGAATCCATTTTGATTCATGAAAAATCAGTAATGGTTGAGTTTTTGATTATCCAAATTGACTCATTTAATTGTGACATGTTTTTTTGTTTTTTTTTGTATTGTTCTACTACATCAACTTTTGGAATAACTTCAGTAAAGTTATGGAAATATATACAATGTTTATTTAACTTCAAAAAGAACCATAACAATATTAATTATACAATGATTTATTTATTTACAAGAATATAATTCATACATTTAAGTGTTATGGTTCATATTTTTTCATTAATTTTATTGAAATTCTATAATTACTTCATTAAAAAAAATGAATACAAAAGTTTTCAGCTCATTCAATTTTTTAATCAATCAATAAATATGTATATAGGCTTCCATAATCTGAAATAAAATAAAATGTGCTCAAAGTGGATTCAGTGTAATAAAAATATGAATGGTTTAACACTCTGCTAAAACTTTAAATATTTTTAGTGAATTTTGTAAGATTTTTAGATCATGAATTTATTGTGCAATGGACTATGCTGAGGACTGTAGTTGACAAAATGTATTGTCTGTTTTCTAAATGCAATATTTTGTTTACTAAAGGCCTAGGTCACTGCTACTCAATATTTCAGTCACAAACACATAAAAAATATCTTATTGTACACTGTTTAAATTTCTTTTTTTCTGAATAAATTAAGCTCTGTTTGTACATGGTAATTCAAGTATCAATCTATAATTCAATGTTTCTCTCTCTATCAAATGACTCACATCATTAAATTGTAAGATCATATCGGTTTTAATGAGTTTCAACTTTCAAGAAAATTATGGTATTAGATTTTTAAAAAAAAGTCTTCCAGTTTTAATTTCCTTAGTAAGAGCCTGTCTTAGCTTTTTTTTTTAATATGTATTTTTTTTTGCAACTTTACATTTTCTAGAATGAATGATAGTGATATACAGGTATATTTATTTCACTTTTTTGGCCTCTTTTCATTGTCTAGAATGAACGATAGTGATATACAGATATATTTATTTCACTTTTTTGGCCTCTTTTCATTGTCTAGAATGAACGATAGTGATATACCGGTATATTTATTTCACTTTTTTTGGATGGTCTTTATTTCTGGCCTCAAGACAAAAAT
Organism: Sepioteuthis lessoniana; assembly: GCA_963585895.1. Classification (NCBI taxonomy): domain Eukaryota; kingdom Metazoa; phylum Mollusca; class Cephalopoda; order Myopsida; family Loliginidae; genus Sepioteuthis; species Sepioteuthis lessoniana. The sequence continues at coordinate 104,856,490 of OY757908.1, forward strand.
TAAGCACTTTACACAGCAAAGAATTAAATGTTTTGAATAAATGAAGCTCTATTAGAACATTGTTATTCAATTATAGCTCTATAATTCAATATTTTATTCTGTATCAAATGGCCAGCACTATTGATTTGTACGATCAGGTAAGTTTCAATCAGCTTCAAGTTCCTTATAGAAAATTATAGTATTCAATTTCAACACAAAAAACAAAAATCTTCCAGTTTTAGTTTCATTTCTAAGGCTCACAGTTTTAACTATTTTTGTAACATTTTGCTTTTTGTGACTATTCATTTTCAAGAATGAGTTTTACAAGAAGTAAACTAAATTTAATCACAAAAGTCAGTTCCCATTAGAAAAAAATTTTTTTTCAAATGACAAAAGATATATGGGTACCTCATTGTGGCATAATAGTTAAAAAGCTTGTCTTTCAGGTCATTGCCCAGTTAGCTGCGGGGGGGGGGTCTGTAGAATATACTAACTGCATCTCTGCAGAGGGGTAAGACCCTGCTCCTGCCAATGAGTGTCCTGGATATGATACTAAAGAATCTGATGGTGAGGTTCTAGTAATGCTGGAACTTTGGGAATGCAGAGTACCTCTTTATTGCCATTGCTCCCATGTCCACTCTAGCCCGGCGTGGTATCACCTGATAGACTCCTATCTGTGGGTCAAATAGAACTAAACTGCGTGCTTATGCTAAACTGAATTGTTTGAAATGGAACTGTTTTTGTATGCTAAACTGAATTGTTTGAAATGGACCTTTTTTGTATGCTAAACTGAATTATTTGAAATAGAACTGTTTTGACATTTAACTGTCTGTAAACAAAAACTATACTTATATCAAACTGAACTGTTTGAATTAGAACTATTTGACTAAACTGAATAGCTTGAGATAGAAATGTTTTTGACAATTACTCTGTGTACTTATGCTAAACTGAATTGTTTGAAATAGAACTGTTTATTTATATAAAAATAGATTTGGCATTGAATAACCTACAAAGGTTGATATGCCATAAAACACAAACAAACAAACAAACTTTCAGGTCATTTACTACTGAATAATGAGTTTCATTCTCACTAGCTGCTCTAAGTTTATGATCTTAGGTTAAATTTAAACTAAACTTAGTTTTAGGTGCAGCTGAATATAATATTTACCAACTTACTATTGTAGATCAATTACTTATGAGTAATGAGTTTGATTCTCACTAAGTGCCTCATAGCTGCAGCATTACTGCAAATCTAAGCTGCTCCTAGTTTTGGTGATGCCTTGACTGGTGTAATGCTTAGTGATTTAGGCTAGTGGCTCATTGGTAGTGTGTTCAATGCCTTCTGGGTATCTTATTGTTTTGGCCTTATGCTAACGTAAGGTAAGCTTAGGTTTGGTTTGGTTTGGTTTCTTTGTTTAATGGCATATCAACCTTTGTAGGTAATTTAATGTCAAAGCCATTCTCCTAGAAGAACAGCAGTGGTAATATTTAACCAATAGCTGGGAGGATAAGAGGGTTCACACCTTCCCAAGGGCATTTGCCCGAAAGTGAATGTAATAGTGCAACTGGAGTATGAACTCGCTTACTATGATTCTGCAGTCCATCACTTTAACGATTACACCATGAGGACACTCCTTAAGGTAAGCTTAGTAAATGACTATGAAGTAAGGTGCACAATAAGAGTTTTCAGCTGACTGTTATCATTGAATTCAGTCATTTCTATCCCAGTTGATATGGGAAAATTTCAGCATTTTTAGTGAATTTTATATACTATTTTTCCTTATGAATTTATTATGCTGTAGATTATGCAGAGATGCAATATACAAAATAAGCACGTTTTCTCAATGAAATATTTTGTTGTTTATTTATTCAGAAGAAAGTATTCCTAAAAAAGGTAATATCAAATTGTAACTTTACAGTCTTAACACTTTCTCACACATATACTGTAAACCCTCATTATAGCAAAATTTGGCTTTAATGAACTCCTGGATCCATCAGAACTGATTTACCAAATTATATTCAATAAATGTAGTGAATGTGTACCATAACAAATTTTTATCCTTATTTACTGACCATTTACATAGCAAAACTGATCAAATATGTTAGTGTGAAAGAATTCTTGCATGCATATGTTTGGTCACAGCTGTAGGTATACTTGGATCAATTGTGTTTATCTTGCTTTGATGTAAAATGAAGTGGGCTAGATGCCATTTATATTAAATTTGTCCAGAGAAATATTAGTAAAAGTAAAGCTGATTATTCAAATATCTGTTTATGGATGGAATTCAAACTAATGTCAGTTTACTGGAATAAGTGACAGACATTGTCATTGCAATGTAGCTAATTACCCAACCCTTCAATCACAGGCAGGATTTGACACCACCTCAGTTTTTAAACAGAGTACTGCTGATTTGAATTGAAAGTTTTTTCTTCTTCTAGGCTGGTTGCCTAACCAAGGCCAAAGAAATCAGTCTGCCCTACTATTTACCCATAGTTGGGGGATGAAGAAATGAATTCACGCCTTTCCCAAGGGCGTTAGTAAAATGCAAATAATTTTTACTAGGGTCATTGAATCCATTTCCTTTGTAATAATCATTACGCTAAACACACCTTCATATCATAGCAAGAATGTAACTAGCAAAATTTATTACTAACTCAACAAAAGTGAGAAAAAGCAAAGAGAAAAATCCTAAAGTTGTGGCTTCAGTCTAGATAGTGTAAAAGACATATTATTAAAGTGTAAAAGACATATATTTTTGTTTTAAAAAGCATAAACAAAAATATTGCTACTTGCATTGTGAAAAAACTACCAAATTTATTTGTTTACTGAACAAGAGGTGCAACCATCAGGTATAACAAACTTATAGCTTTAATAATTATCCTCTCTTCCCAATTATTTTGTTATAGCAAGGGTTTACAGTAATCTCAATTCTAGTGTTTTTGGTATACTTCCATATGCATCTATTATGATGGTCACAATCTTAACTTTCATATTCTCAGACAAGGTCTTGCTATTTTTTTTTTAAATTTCACTCTCCTTTGTGTGCACTATATGGTTTGCCATCACAGCCATATCTAAAAATCGACTGCTGTATCTGTTGTTTTTTTTTTTTTTGTTTTTTTTATTCACAACTATCAGATCCATTGTTCTTACTTGGATAGTTTACTGACATATCAAAACCCCAGAGTATTTTATAATGTTTATTTTCCAGGAAAACCTTTGGGTTTTTTTATACTATTTGACTATATGACCAAACCCAACTTATTTGAACTATTTATAATAAATAACTGTTTCTACTCTGTTGTGCCTATTTTTGTACTTTTTCTGTACCAGTTTCTTTCATTCACTGATTATGCAGTTTCATCTTTTTTCATTTTCTTTATGTTTGTTTCCAGTCTGAACTGTTTCATGCTATTGTAAAAGTGACAACACAAATGAGTTGCAATGAAAACCTGCTAGAATTAGAAAGATGAAGCATAATACTAGTCAAAATTATTATAGATTATGATTCAAAGAGCTTCTTTTTTTAAATTTTTAATCAAGATTAAAATATTTATTATCTAAAATATTAATTATTGAAATATATCATAAAACTATTTTAACTTTATTATTATTATTCACTCCTTGAGAGTTTTTCACATCAGCATTAGCTGATGGTCTTTCACTGGAGTTTGAGTAACAGCATGTCTCCTCATGTCTCCAGGACTCTTCTCAGTATTCTGGCTGATCTCAATTATACAGTTGTTTGGATGGTCTCCTTTTGTCCTGTTATTTCCAAGTTCTCCCATCCCTTTACCAATCCTTTGGTGACTATACTAAGATCACTAGTTAGAATTGGTATAATCATCGCTTTCATGTTCCACACTTTTTCCAATTCCCGATCACGGTCAAGGTACTTATCATTCTTTTCACTTTCTTTCAATTTTACTCTGTTTTCAGCCAGGACAGCAAAGTCCACAATTCTGCAAGTTCTCTTTTTTTTTTTTTTTTTTTTTTTGTTGATTATTATAAGGTCTGATCGTCAGACCAAGATTAGGTGATCTGTTTGTATCTCAAAATCCCAGTTGAGTTTGTGTGTCTCATTTTCGAAAAGAGATGCTGGGCTATTTATATACCATTTGTTTGTTGCTATTATTATTAATTTACTCCTTATGAGTTTTTCTCACCAGCATTCTGGTGAGTTTTCACTGGAATCTAAGTGATAACAAGTTTTCTCGGGTCTCCAGGATTCTTCTGAATATTCTGGCTGATCTCAGCAATGCAAATCTGTAGTCTGAATGGTCTTAATTCTTCCTCTGATTTTCAACTGTTCCAATCCCCTTTTCAATACTTTAGGGACCGTTCCAAGTGCACCAACTACAATTGGCATCACTATCACCCACATGTTCCACATTTTTTTTAGTTCATTGGCAAGGCCCAAGTATTTGTTGATCTTTTCACTTTCTTTTATTTTCACACTGTGGTCTGCTTGAACAGCAAAATCCTCTTGACAAAAAGTTCTCTTTTGTTTTTTTTTTGTTTGTTTGTTAATTAATACTAAGCCTGGTCTTCTGATTGGGATTAGGTGATCTGTTTGTATCTCAGAATCCCAGAGAATTTTATGCATCGCATTTTCTAAGATGGATTCTTGTTTGTGCATGTACCATTTGGTTGTATAGTCAAAATTTAATCTTTTGCACAATTTCCAGTGGATCACCTTTCTCACCCAGTCATACCTAGTCTTGTACTCCTTCTGTGCTAGTTTGCTGCATTCACTCAATATTCACTGAATAATTAATTAATCATTATTCTTATTTACTCATTAGTGTTTTTCACATCAGTTTTAGCTGATGGTCTATTATTATTATTATTTTACTCATTAGAGTTTTTTACATCAGAGTTAGGTGATGGTTTTTCACTGGAGTTTGAGTGACAGCAAGTTTCCTCAAATATCCAGGACTCTTCTCAGTATTCTGGCCGTTCTCAATAATTGTGTAGTTTGGATGGTCTTCACTCGTCCGCCAACTTCCAAGTTCTCCAGTCCCTTTAGTAATCCTTTAGTTACTGTACCAAAAGCACCAATCTCAATTGGTATAATTGTCACCTTCATGTTCCATAGTTTTTTCAAATCCCTGGCTAGGTCCAGATACTTATCCTTTTTTTCACATTCTTTCAGTTTTATTCTGTGGTCAGCCAAGACAGCAAAGTTGACAATTTTGCAAATTCTCTTTTTTTTTTTGTTGATTATTATTAGGTCTGGTCTTCTGGCCAAGATTATCATTATTATTTATTTATTTATTTATTTTTTTTTTTTTTTGAGCTAACAAATGCAAATTATATGAATTTAAGAAGTAAAATAAAATTCTAAAGTTTGGAATAGAGTACCCCTTCATTGCCATTACTTCCAAGTTTACTTAACTGTATTGGTGGTAGTTTTTAGGGTCCCATCTATGTTTTAGATCTGTTTACAAATTATTTGTATTTGGTAGAGATACTTGATATCATATAGTGCAAAATCTTAAGAAACTACATACAAAATGTAAGTATATATGTACAATGTCCATAATTCCCTAACCTAGATATAGAATTACACTAAATCAATCAAAATGTTCCTTCTTTTCTAGACTAGTTGTACTATTATAGCTACAGACATCAGTCTGCCCTACTATTTACTCAGGGCTGGTAGAAGAGGAAAAGAGATAATGAAAATAATATCTTTGGATAAAGCAAGTTTTTTTACTGCAAAATACTTTTCTATGTAGTCACCAATATTGGCTATACAAGTTCACCTTTGACAAATAAGAGCATGCATATCATTCTCATAAGAAGGTTGCTCTGAAAGTAATACCTCCTGTTTTATTATGTTGTCCGTGTCAGATATTAGTGATATGCCAGTAGAGGTTAATATCCCGTATCCCCATCCACCAATACTTCATACCCCTTTTCTTTTTCTTTTTTTAAAAATCTTGTTACAGATAGAAGCTGTGCAGTAAAATAGCATCTGATAGAAAATCTGACAATCTGAAATGTGTCATTGAATTCCTCTATACAGAAAAAAAAATTTTGAACCCGGTGACCAATCATTGATGCTATTGAATGTTTACAGAGACCAAACAGTGGATACGAGCACTGTTAGATGGTGGTTAATGTGTTTCAGCACTGATAACAAAGATGTGTGTGACAAGCCACATTCAACACAACTGTCAACCCAGAAAAAAGCGAGAGCTTCAATCAGCTCATTTGTACAAATTAGCCCTCTGTATGATGGACTAGACAAAAAATATTTTTATAACAAAGCTACCATCACTGATGTGAAAAAGTGGGTTACTTCTGTTGATACAGATCTTCATGAGTATGGTATACAGGTTACTATTCATCCCTGGCAAAATGCAGAACTAGTGTTGACTATATGGAGAAATAGATTTTTTTATAGCTGAAAACTTACACTACCCATTGATGTTATTGTAATCTCTGTATTTGGTGTAATTTTTATGAAAATAAACAGGAAGTATCATTTTCAGTGTCTCCATCATATGTAATGTATTAAAAAGATATCACTATGAATCTTTAAATTTAAAAAAAAGTTTAAACTGAACACATGTAAATAGGTAAGTGATGATGTCTAGATATTTCTCTAGACCAGTCAGTGCCAATTTGAAAAAAAAAATCAAGTCAGTCTCAATAATTTTTGAATGAAATATTTTTGGTAAAACACAGAATTGTGTAAGAGCAGCACCTTTCATACTCATTAGATCTAAATCTGTGACATTTTCTTGTTTCTTAAATTGAAAATTCATCTCCTTGGTAAGATTTGAGAATGTGGAGGACATTAAAAATATTATGGTGCAGCTTCACATTATGTCTGAAGAGGAATTCCAGAAGTAATCCAACCAATGGAATAAGAGTTTAATTTCAAGGGGACTATTTTGAAGAAAATTAACAATTTGTAGAAAACTAACATTTCCTACATTGTTCAATAAATAGTAAATACCTCTTCAATCATGATACTGTTTGAATACACTTTGTAAATCAAACTGAATACCTATCTTTCATAGTTACATTAGTTGATGGGAACAAACGCTTTTGAATAGACAATTTTTATCAAATTCTTTTTTATTTCAGATCTGGCTTCTGCTGATATTATTGAATCTCATTCCTCAGACCAAGAACAAATTCCTGGTAGATGTAAGGAAGCTACCCAAGAAGAACGGTTACTCTTTTCCAATGATAAAACCCTTACAAACAGGAGATTCAATAGACCCAACATTGCTTATGTTCCTGACTGCAGCCAGTGGACTGACACAAGCCATTCCACAGTGGACAGTGGAATTTCTGATGTTCATTGATAGGCTCTGTTTTACAGAGGCCAAAAAAAAAAAAAAAATGCAAACATTTTTCTACTCATCTCAAAAACTGCAAGTAGTATATTCAGGCTTGACTGGTCATTTCAGTGCATTTCAAAATAAAATTTACAGTTTTATGATCATTATTGATAATCTATCTCAAGCAAAAAATGCAAAAAAAAACATTATTTACAAAAAACTTGGTCAAATTTCACTTTAGGTAAATTCACTGTTTTCAAAAAAATTCCATCTGTCATCTAAAATGAAAACTTAAAAGTATTCAGTTACATCATTTCTGTCATCATCATATTATTGTTATTATTACTATTACTCTTCGTCAGTTTTTACACTCTAGCTGGTGGCTTTCACTGAAATCTGTGTGCCAGCAAGTCTCCTCAGCTCTCCAGGACTCTTCTCAGTATTCTAGCTGATCTCAACAGTACTGTGGACTGGATGGTTTCACTCTTTCCTATGTTCCAGGATAGATTCAGGCTTATGCTTATACCATTAGTCTGTACTGTAAAAATTCAGTCATTTGCATAGTTCCCAGTGGATCACCCTTTCCAACCAGTCATACTTACTTTTTTACTCCTTATGTACCAGTTTGCTGCTTTTGCTTATCATGAGTTTTATTATCTCATCTCTCTCTCTCTCTCTCTCTCTCTCTCTCTCTCTCTCGTTTACATTATCAATATTATTGCTATCATCATCTTTAGAGTTAAGGATGGCGTTAGGACAGGGTTTAAGCTTCATGAACATTTACAACAATTACTATATCTACTCTTTAATTCCCATTGGGATGAAAATTTTTACATATAATAAACATATATACCAATACTTGAATTGCACATACATTATTTTTAGAATAATCTCAGGCCAATTATCAAAGAAAAGTTAAAAATTCTTCCCTTGAATATTTCTCACTGGTATTGGTTGAAATAACTGTATTTAGTCATTAGTTTATTCATTTTCAAAATTCAAAATATCAGAAAAAAATGTTGGGAAGGTGTCAAAAAATAAGTATTGGAAAATAAGCACTGAAAGAAAGAATTTTAATTTTACAAGCTCATTTTTATAAGACAAAAAGTAAGTGTTCATTTTACACTCTTACACAGTTAACTGAACCCTCTCTGTAAACCTTAAAAAAAAAAAACAATATTTTTCAAAACTAACCAAGTTCCTGGGGGTGTGGATTGGGATCTCTTATTGATTGAAAACAACAAGAATTACCTAAGTTCTACACACACACACACACACACATATATATATATATATATATATATTTATAAAAACAGTGAACTTACCTAAATCAAATCTTGACCAAAACCTTTAACATACAAACCATATCGATCAAAGACTGCGTATTCTGCTACATTACTAAAAATATATATACATAAGCATTTTTGATACAATGTTTACTAGTGAACATTTGTTTTCAGTGATTTATCATTTGCTGTACAAAAAAAATTCGGAATCTTTGATGTTTTTCAGATAAAGAACATTTTTGTAAAATTCTACTCCTTTTTTTCCTTGTTAGTGATCATTGAAAACCTTTCTTTTTGAAACCACAACAGTCAGAAAATTGGCAAAATGTTAAAAATCAATGGTTTGTATCTGAGATATCGATTCTTACTAAAGATAACAATTAACCCGAATCAATTTTTTTTCTCTTTCTTTTTGGACTGGAGTCCTCCAGAAAATATTTAGCTGGTGAATAAGATGTAAATAGATCTGTACATCATAGATTTTACTATGAAGAATTTGTCAATTAGGGTTTTGATTTTTGTCTATGTTTTGAGCTGCCATCATGCACACAACACTATTGATAGAATTGCAGATGTTTTATTTTTTTGTTTATTTTATTTTATTTTATTAACTTTTTTTTTTTTTGTTTTTTGTTAACTTGTGCATGTGCACACATGAAGAATACAATCAGTGAAACTACTGTCTCCTCTGCTTTCTTACATAAGCACACCTCACCCATAGATGCAATTACTGATTTGAAGTAGTAGCAGTTAAAATTTTCTCCCCGGGAAATGCCTTATCCCTTACCTCAGTCAAGAGTGGATTCAACACAGCATGTAAGTTTAGTTTTTCTTCGCTTTTCCTCTTATGCTTTATTTTTGTCCTTTAAAACAATTGTTACACTTGGGGAAATATCAAAGCTTAAAAACAGATAAAACTATTTCCAATTATTTTAGATTTAATAGAAGGAATTTAAGAAAGTAGAATGTGAAATCAAATTATTTATCTACCTGTCAACAGTTTTTTTTATTGATATTTTGATACTTTATATGCTTGCGTATAGGTCTTGTGTAGACTTAATTTTTAGGCAAAATGTTAGCATGAATTCATACAATGTCACCCATAAATAACTACACCCCACTTTAAAAAAAAAAGTTAATTTTGTTATAAAACAGACATACCAGATGTTTATTTCTTCTACTGGAACATTATCCAATCAAAATGGATATTATTAGATATTATTCATTACCAAACTCTACAGCATTGAAACTCTGTAAGGTAAAATTATATATAAGGTAAAACCTTGGGCTTTGAATGCTGAGTTTCTAGGCCAGCAGGCATAACATCCCTCATATCCATTCACTTAGATTTTTATATTGAAATGCTGTAACCAAAAATAGAATTGCATATAAGAGGTGATCTTATTTTTGGTCTGCTAAATATTCATATTTTGGGTTATAGTATCTAAGTGCTATATAGTTAGGAAAAAATTATAAATGATAATATCTGTTTTGATTGTATAATATTCTACTAGAAATAATAGAATTCTTATATCTTTGGTTTAGAAAAAAATTAACTTTTTATTTTAAAAAATTGCTAGGGGTGTACTTATTTATGGGCAAATCTGTATTTAATGATTTTGTAAGGTTGAAATTCGAGCCTAATGGGAAGGACTTGGAGCGATCCTTGGCTTCAAAACTAATTCCTTAAATTAATGATTTTATTACCATACAACAAAGATTGACCTACAGACAACATCAACTGACATGTCATGGTGCAGAAATAAATCAATAATAACAATACAGTATTAATGATTGCCTTCTTACTTCTGCCCCAGCCTATGCCAAACTTATCTTACCATGGCAAAATACAAGTGAAAGGAAATGAAGATGGCAGATGACATGCCTGCTTGCCGAGAAACTCAGCATTCAAAGACCTGGGTTTTACCAGGACTTGAATACTAATCTCCAGCACTTGTGTGAAACCCATTACTATTTCAGCTATGAGGTAATCATTTACTTAGCTTAGCTTAGTAGAAGGCCAAAAGTATAGGGCATGAAATGAGAATCAATGCCACTAACAATGGTTTGCTAGCCTGGCTTCCTAAGCTTTACTCTACATGACATAGACCTTTAAATACACCAACAGAATTGCAATACTCTATATATGTGTTCCAATTTACTTGTGACTAAATATGCAATATTGCTGGACTAAAATAAATGATTACATATACAAATCAAGATATGTGCAGGTTCCAAAATAAGGGGTGTATCAACAGTATTTAGAACTTATGCACATGCTGTAGTGTAGTCAAGCCAACATTGACATTGTTCTTCAGAGTTACTGTCTGATCTTCTGTCAAAATAGTTACTTTACATGTCTTGCCTAATATATGTTGGTACAGCCTAACAGACTATTGTTATTGAATTTAATTCTCACTGGATGCCCGCCATACTTCTGGCCTTGTGCTGTACTAAGCTTAGTAAATGATTTCTATATGTTAACAGGCTGAATCAACAGGCATGACATGATGCTATTGTCAACAGCCTATCGTTTAAGACAACCATGTTTTTTTTTAGTTTCAAACCTAGTTGCAGGCATTTTGACCTTGGTTTTGTCTTTCTTGCTAAATGCATCCTGTGATCAATTATGGAAATATTCTTATGTTGGCAAGTAAAATACTAAGATATTTAGTTCCCTTCACCAATTCTCAGTTTTCATCTTTTTCTCTAACAAGTAGCAACCAAATTTGGCAATGACAAGTTGGAGATTGTTGCCAAAAACAAAGTTTGTCTTTAATAGTTGAAATTACATATCAATTTGTTTGTTTTTTTCAATCTCCTGACTTGAAGAAAGAAAGTGAAACATTTATTCATTTCTTTAAATTTAACCATTTTTCAAATACTCTCTTCAAATAAATATTGAATATAGTTTAATTCAAAAATAAGTACACCCCTACAAATGTTTTAGAAAAAAATCAATTTTCCTCTAAACCAAAGTTTTCTAGTAAGACATTATACCAAACAGGTATGATTAGGTATTATTTATTACTAAACTCTGCAGTATCAAAACTCTCTAGCCAAAAATATGAATATGTAGCAGTTCAAGTACTGGTGAAATGTACTTAAATGAAAAATTTAAAAAAATAATATCTCTCCAACAAGACAGAATTTTAAAAAAAACTGTATATTATTGGAGGTGGATGCTGTAGAATTTAGTAAAAATAATATTTAATAATATTCGTTTTCATTGTGTTATGTTCCATTATAAATAATAAAATTCTCTATCTTTGGTTTAATAGAAAATTAACTTTTTATTAAAAATTGATATGTACTTATGGATGATACTGTGTACACTTATGGAAAATAAAATTACAACACTCTGAATATGTTTCAATTTACTCAAAATTAAACATACTAGTAATATAGCCGAATTACAGTAAATGATCACATATACAGATCAATATTTTTAGAGGTCCCAAAATAAGGGACACATCAACAGGCCTCATGCACATACTATACCCAGGTCAAAATCAACATCCTTATTCAAGTTGTTACAATTTTATTTTCCTTCAGTGTGTAATATATATATATATATATATACACACTAACTTTTTCCTCATTTACAACTGTATAAAAATGACAAAAACAGTAATCATCATTGTAAAAATAATTTGTCAATGAATATCAGAATTTCAACTTAGAAGAAAATGATATAATGATAACAGATGTCTATCTCTTCCACTTCAGAGCTATCTGTCCACACACATATATATATATATATATATATATATATATATATATATATATATATATATATATATATTCAGAGTTGTCTTTCTCCTTGAAGACTAGAGATCCTAGTTTACCACCGACTAGAGATCCTAGTTTACCATAGACTAGAGATACTTGTTTACCACCGACTAGAGATCCTAGTTTACCATAGACTAGAGATCTTAGTTTACCACAGACTAGAGATCCTAGTTTACCATAGACTAGAGATCCTAGTTTACCATAGACTAGAGATACTTGTTTACCACCGACTAGAGATCCTAGTTTACCACCGACTAGAGATCCTAGTTTACCATAGACTAGAGATCCTAGTTTACCATAGATTAGAGATCCTTGTTTACCACCGACTAGAGATACTAGTTTACCATACATATCAAACATAGTCAGGAGAAAAGAGACAGATTCAACTTTGTCCAAGAGCACTAGTGTAAAGTGAATGCAAACAGCCTCCTTGATAAGAATTTGAACTCTGCTTGCAGCTTTCATTTTTCACATTGATAACCCATGCCACTCACACATCCTGTACCCCTTCTACTAACATTTAATTATAATATGCCACTTTCTGTATCCCATTTAAAGGGATACAGTGAAATATAGATTTCAAAAAGTAGTGTCCCTTTAACTGTTGTAATTTACAAAGCTTTTTGCTTAGATGTGGCACAAGGCAGTATGAATGCAGCACATGAGACTCGAACTCACTTGTGAAAGTTTGCTAGTCAAGTTTGCTAACCATTACACCAACTGAGATGGCCCTGTCCCTTTAACTGTTGATTCCATCCTTATAATATGGAATGGAATGTGTTATATCCTTTCCAGGATTTACATAATTATGGCTCTTCACAGCTTCCTTTATCAGTAAGTTGCATATTACCATGGCTATTCTTTAGAGAAATAATGGAGTGGTTTCTCATTGACTTTTTCACAATTTTTAATTCAAGGTTGTCCTCCTTCTAGATTGATTACTCAGCACTATGGCTAGAGAGCCCTATCAGTTCTACTATTTTTCCTATAGCTGGTGGCAGATGTGGATTTATGCCTTTTCCAAAGATATTGGTATGAAGGGAACACAAACTGCCTCAGCTGGGATTTGAACTCAGCTTCCTGATTCTGTTTTCTTCATTGATATCTACTATGCTACCCACACACTGGGTGTACAAAAAATTATATATATCTAAATTTAAGGAAGTGCACTTATCATCATAGGAAATGGAATTGGTGACTAGAGTTCAAACCCTGGCTAAGGCTGTTTGCATTTTACACAGGGCTTAATACCCTTGGGAAAGGTATGAGTCTTACTATCCCTGCCACCAGCTAAATGATAGACAAATATTAGGGCAGACTAAGTTCTTTAGCATTTATTTAGACAACTAGTCTAAGTGAAGGAAAATTTCGAATTCAAACTGGCTTTACTGTGATTAAAAATTGACCCTGTGTCACATCCCACACATAGTGGAAGGGTTGGATAAATACATACATTGTAAATTTGATCTATATAGAAACAAGGATCATCATTTAACTTTAAAGTTGTCATTCTGTTAAAATGTCCTCAAACCCCCACCTAAAATTTCTTCGTTTATCAATATGGCCATGGGCATCTGCTGGATCAACTGGTCATTTCAACTCTTTTCCCCATCCCCAAAATAAGGCTTTCTTACAGACATCAAAAGAGTTTGAAATTTGGAGCCTGAGAGAGGCCAAAAATCAATATGGTAACTATGAATATTGAGACAGTTTAAAACAAGTCACAGCTTAAGTGTTCGCTTGTCACTTACCTGATAACTGATATACAAAGGGAACAATTAAAGTCTGATTTCTAATATATCCCCCACTCCTGAAAAGTGTCAGTGGATGTCAATACATATGGATTTAAAAGACAAGCATTGCTTTTCATAACAACAGTGTACTCTTATGAAAATTTTGCAGACATGTTTTTCCTATGCCTATAATTTTATATCTTATCAATAAAAACTAGAATAATTTTTCAATAGATTTTGTAGTTATAATTGCTAGCTGTTATTTAGCTGTATATTTCTTTTGTATATTATACAACCTCTGTCCAATAATAGTTGCTACATTTATATATGAATTTCTTATATCAAATGTAACATCTGCTATGGGACAGAATTTATACATTTTAATTTATTCTCCCGACATTAAATTTATGATTATCTGCTGAAAGCTAAATTTTCTATTGATACTCTCCACGTTTTTTTAAAAATGGAAATATCAATAAAGATATGAAGGATAAAGATAAAGCTTATTATCTATTTCCAAGAAAGGTTACAACAGATACTAAACATATAATGACACTATTGAAAAGAGCAAGTTTTCAGCTACAAAATTTTTTCTTCTTTTTTAACATAATCACCACAATTAACTTTGCATTTCTACCAATGAACATGCTACATAAAATGATCACTCTCAAAGTAATGCTTCCTAGTGTATTATGTTGACCCATAATGTCAGATGTTGATGGTATGGCAGTAGATGGTTTCATCAATATTTTCATTGCTATGTTACAGTTAGAAGCTGAGTAATGAGCTTGATCCTCATTAGGTTCCTCATACTTGCAGCTTTCCCACAAATCTGAGTGACATTTTATTTTTCCTTTTTTTAAAGGTGGCTTGTGTGGTTTAACTCGCTGTTTGCCTCATACTCCTGGCCTTATGTCAAACTAAGTTAAGCTTACTAAATGACTACCTGAAAAGAATGTGAATGTCACTCAACTGTAAACTTCTATAAGTATTTTTGTCCCCCTTTCTGGTCATAGATATTTTTTTTTATTTGTACCCTATTTTTCATATGTTTCTCTTCAATAAAAATTAAAAATAGGCAAATTAATATTACAATATCAATAATTTCTATTGAGAAAATGCTGACCAAAAATGTACAATCAAATGATAATCATAAAAACTTCTCAAAATGAATCTTCAAACAGATTATCTTAGCCATGTTTTGTAAATATATGTAAATGTATTTACCAACATCCTTCACACAAGCAGGACGCAACACAAGATCCATTTTTTTCACAGGTTTAAATTCAAAGTTTTCCTTCTAGACAATCTGCCATACTAAGATTAAAGAGCACAGTCTGCCCTACTATTTACTCATAGCTGGATGGAGAATAAATGATTTTACACCTTTCCCAAGAGTATTAGTGCTATGTGAACTGCAAACAGCCTTGGCCAGGATTTTAACTCAGGTCAACATGTCTATTTCCTAGGGCAGTAACATTAGACAATGAGCACCTTGGAATATATGTTTAAAAAAAGATGCAACCATCTTTTTGACAATTTTGTTTATTTAAACTATTATAACTTCTTTATAGCTCTGAAAAACAATAGTCATAGACAGCCCAATCAGTAAAAATATCTTTCTAAGAGATTTTCTGGGTGAACAAGTTAGATACTTGGATAACATGGTGAACTTTAGCTATTTACAAAGATGAAGTCTCTAAGCTCTTTTTATCTTGTATACTTACAAATTACAAATTAGCTATTCAAAAAGGAAATTTCTTTGAAAAATTATTGAAATTGGATGTAACTATTGGCCTAATGAGTAGAGTATTTGCCAATGATCCGGGAGACCAGGGTTCAATCCCAGGTTGAGTCATACCAAAGACTCAAAAATTGGTACTTGATGCCACCTTGTTTAACACTCAACATTATAAGGTAAGGATCAAGGGTTAAGTGGAGCAATCCAGGGAATGGAGTAATGCCTTCCCCTACACCTAGGTATGGTAGCTATTGAAAAAGGAGCCTTCTTGTCACCTTTGACTAAGGTCGCCAATTTTACTTAACTTATTGACTGAATAAATACTTTTCATTTGAGAAAATCAAATAAGCAAAAAGAATTTTATGAATTTTTTTCTCTCATGTTAACAATCAGTACACCAAGTATGGCATGATTCTTGGTGAACTTGTAAACAACAATTCATTTGATTTGGTTTTTATTCATCACTTTGTTGTTAAATTATTACTTACTCCTAACCCTATGTATTTTGATTGTTTGTTGTTTTTTTTTTTTAAGAAATTAAATTGTTCATTTTTGTTAAATTACCTGGTAGGGAAATTATATCAGCTGATAAATTGTATCTATAGATAAATTATTATAAATAAATTGTATTTGCAAATGAATTATATATGTAGATGAATTGTAATCTTATATGAATTGTTGTAGACAGTTGTTATTGATAAATTCATTGGACACATTGTGAGATATAAGAAGGAATACATTTCCAGATAGTTGAACCCCCACAAACTTATTTAAATAAATAGAAACATTAATCAATATATGAACTACAATAGTATTGATAAAAAAGAGATTGAATTAATGCCTATTGTTTATATTTAGAGGTGACATCGGAATCAAAGTTGATGTAGCATTGTAGAAAAAAACAATAATTTTATCAAAAGAATAAAATGTTAGGAAAATAATAAATTGATAAAATGACTTGTTAAAGTTAAACAAAAAAATTTTTTTTTTAATTTAAAAAAAAAAAAGGACAAAAAGCTAAATTTGTACATAAAAAAAAATTTACTTAACTTATTTACTTATTTATCTTTTTGCTGTTGTTCCTGAATCCACAGACTTTCACCTACCAACTGTTCTGTATCCACTTTCAGACGGCATTGATCCTTTCCGAGAAGCTGCTGCAGTGTATTGCTACTTAGAAAATGTTTCGATCTGACGTTGGAGTTGTGCCAAAAACTGATTTTCGGGAGTAAATTACACTCTGCTCATGTGCTTCGATGAAAAATAAAAGGCACATAGGATTAAAGGTGAAAGAGGAAATGTTTCAACAAATTCTTAACCATTTCCATTTTGCCTACAAACCAGTGAGTTTTTACTAAAACTGTTCACTTTTTCTTTTTTTACTTTAAATTTTAAATTTAAACTCTTAATTTTTCACAAGATAAACCTGTTAAGTTCTTTTTGTTAATTAAGTATATATGCTGAAAATAAGATTGTAATTGAGAATTAGTTTGAGGAATCTCATTGAAAATCACTGCAAATATGTATTATTTATAAGATGTATTTGGGTTTTTTGTTTTTTCTTGTTTTCTTTTTATATATATATTTTATAAGAATTACTTAATTAGGAATGTACACATTCACACACACACACACACACACACACACATACATAACAACAACAAGTTTTTTTAAAGACTACAAACTTTGTTTTGGTGTTTGTTTTACTGTCTTTCTCCTGTCTTAGTATAAGATTATACATATGATAGGTTCAAGCTTATATAGAAATTTTCAAAAATTTCCTTCCCAAACAATTTCATCAAACATTGGTCATTTTCAAGAGTAGTTGAAATATTATTGTTTTTTTAAATTTAGAGAATCTTTATGCATTTGCTTTTTGTTCTTTTATTTTTTTTTATCTATCATGTTTGCTATGATAAAAATCTTTTCTTTAAACCATTTAACTCCCACTGGGACACCTGTGTCCCTGTCAAATTTCATTTTCATTCTAACCCTTAAAAGGTCATAATTTTGTCTTTCTAAAGTCTGGGGAGAGTCTGTTGTCTCAGATGATTTTTGTAAAATATATGCAATATTTTTTTTTCAGCTATATACATGATTTTTCATGCCTTTAGAGATTAATCATTTTTCAAAACTTGGCAGTGAAAGAACTGAATTAAGATTTTTAGCATAAAAAATGTCATAATACTTTAAACTTTCTCTAAATCTAAAAGCAATTACTTTTCAATTTTACTATTGAAACTAACTAATAATGGTTGAAAGCTCTTAGAAAAAAAATTTTGGATAATTTCTGAACAAACTTGAACCTAACATTCATAGTCTTGTACAAAGACTAGGAATTCAGTAAACAATATTTTAAAAGACTTTGCCTGTGGTCTTTAATAAATCATGTTTACAAGAAAGATAATTACTTTGTAACTATGAATCAAGGGTCAACCTACAACACACACACACACACACACACACACACACACATATATATATATATATATATATATATATATATATATATATATATATATATATATATATATAGGTTTAATTTTGAGTACTTAGTTTTTAGCATTGGCATTGACTAATATATGTGTAATAATGTTATAAACTTGAAATTAAAAAAATATATAAACTAATTTGATTTCAGGCTTAAAATATTATTACACATATATTTGTCAATGCCAATGCTAAAAACTAAGTACTCAAAATTAAACCTATATATATATATATATATATATATATATATATATGTTTAATTAAACCTATATACATATATATAGGTTTGATTAAACCTATATATATATATATATATATATATATAGGTTTAATTTTGAGTACTTAGTTTTTAGGCAAACAGATTGGCATTGACTCATATATGTGTAATATTAAGCTTGAAATTTTTAAAAAATATATAAACTAGAAGTTTGATAGGAAGGACTAGTCATAATCCTTTCGATTAAAAAAATTAATATAATAAATTGTTGATGAAGTAATCATAATTCAAGGGTTGTTCAATATATAAGTAGACATATAAACCAATATATACAATAATTTATTTTTTAGAAAAATTTTTAATGATTATTCTAGCATATGCTTGTGTGAATGTGTATAAAGTCATGTATCTGCTTTTGATTTTTTAAATAAATTGGAATATGAGATTTAATTCAAATATTTTATTATTTTTGTTAAAAAATATTTTTTTTAAATTATAAAGTATGGAAAACTACATCTACTAAATGCTTAATAGAAGCAACATAATTTTCAAACCAACAAAGTGGTTTTGGCTCAGCCTGTGTGTGTATCTGTGTATATGTATAAATATAAGATATTAGCACCAATCTTTCATTTAAACAAATTTTATTGAAGATCACTGTCAAGGTTTGTTTTTAAAAGTTAGTTATGTTTTCTTGTTTTTTCACATGAATATGTATGCTTGGTTCCAGTGTTTTCAGAAACTGTCTAAACATATCCTCTCAAGCACTTTCAACAGATTAACATATAATTTTTTTTTAATTCAGAGAATCTTTGAAATAGGGTGAGGGGTCATTATGCTATTTTTTATTTTTAATTAGAAAAAACAAAACAAGTGATTGGTTCTAAATTTAAACATGGACCAAACATCTGTAATTTTGTACAAAATCAAAAGATAATTTCCAAAATATTATTAAGGTAAACCCTGTTTGTAATCTTCAATAAAGCCTGCTTAGATTTGTGAGTGTGTGTGTGTGTATTTATACATACATATATATATATATATATATATATATATATATATAGGGTGGTGCATACAAGGGTGTGCTGATAATTTCTCTGACCAACCAAAAAGAGAATATATTCTTTTTTCTTTTTTTTTTTGGAGAAACAGTGTGTCAAGTGTTTGAACTATGGGATAGCTTGTACACTTCATGACTTCCTCCTTGATGAGGCTTAGAACTTTTTGCCACTTCCTTGTGTCTGTATTTTTTATTAATGCTAATAGACAACTTTTTTTCTATGTTCATATTTGCTGTGGGATTATAATCATGTAAGAGCTATTCAAAGTTTATAATGTCCATAAACAGAAATTTTGAACATTTTTTTTAATACATTTATGAACTTTGAATAATTTGCATGATTTTAATCATATGTGAAGACAGATGAAATAAAAACAGGAGAATCTTATGAAAATAGTATCATAGATTGAAGGTGTAAAATATTTGTCTGATAAAATTTCCTGCTTAATTACACACATACATACATACATATATATATATATATATATATATATATATATATATATATATATAGAAAGAGAGAGAGAGAGAGAGGGGGAAAGAGAGAGAGAGAAAAAGGAGATAGTGGTTTCTGCTAAGACAAGCATTAATTAATCTGTTGCTTTAGAGAGTTGTTTTCAAACTGCTTTTAAGAATGCTTTTTTCTTGTATTGATGTATTATAATTTTAATTATTGGTTGGGGAGATTAAGTTTATTTATCTATTCATTCAACCCATACATTTTTATTGTGAAAGATATGTTAAAAATTTAAGTACACAGAAAATTATCTTTTGGAAATGCTTGATTAGTGTTACCTGTTTACACTTTTATTGTTTCATTATAAAAAAAAACATATACCAACTAATTTTGTTGCTAAACATTGGACCACACTAATAGATCAGATTTTGCTTTAATTGCTTCAACTGGAAAAGAATGTAATTAATTGGAGGTGGGGAGAAAATCTTGTGAGGTGGGTATGAAGTAAAGAGTATGTGTGGATTACTGATTAGTCTGATGAAGATAGTAGGTGTGTAAGAATTGCAGCAGTTGTTTTTTGTGATAGTGATAAGGGGAGGGTGTAGAAAATAGCAAAAAAAAAAAAAATTTGTTAGAAGTAAAGACTCAAGTAGATAACATAGGTTGATTATATTGATTGTGTCAGTGTTTGGGATTGGGATAGGCAGTTTGAGAGATGAGGTTGGCAAAAAAAGAATAGTGGTACACATTGGAACAGGGGCATAGCATCATCGTCATTATCATCATCACTATTCATTTAATGATGATTACAAACAACAATTACGAGTTGAGAGAGTAAGATGATTGCTCCCCACTCAAAAAAAAAAAATCACTGTGCCGGATCTCTCTCTCTCTCTCTCTCTCTCTCTCTCTCTCTCTCTCTCTCTCTCTCTCTCACACACACACACACACACACACAATTATTTTTTCTGTTTTTTTGTTAGAAGAAAAATCAACTCTGGGTAATTTGGCATCTTATTTTTATTATTCAAATAGGAATCTCCAGCTGTAATCTCTTTTATAAAACCGTACATTCAGTATACAAACAGATGAATAGAATTCTATTTTGAATGCTTGCCTTTTGAAAAGAGAACCTACTCATTTTTCTGTTTCTGTTTTTGTTTTGTTTTTTATTTTATTTTATTTTATTTGTTTTTTTTTTGGTTTTTTTTCCCAGAATGAAAGATATTGCTTTCTTTCCTGACAATTTAATGTCTTTTATTCCTGAAAAAGACATTTTTCTACAACTTGTTTGTTCCAGAAGCTGTAATCTATTAGATATATAAATAACCTAGAAAAATAGAGAGTAGGACTCAAACTCCCACCAATCGATGTACAGCTTCCTCTCATCTTGTTCACCTCATCTAGAGTTAAGACATCATTATTTTAATCTTAGAGACACGGGTGTTTGACTCTATTGGTTTTAGCTTGAGACTATTTGGTGTGCCATTGGAGTTGAACACACATGGTTAAATTGATAAAGATGTTGCCAGGGTTGAGCAGAGTCAGCAGTAGGCATTGAGCCAGATGGAAAAAGTACTCCCACCAATTTCAAACAGGCTTGTTAGTTTTTTGTAATCAGTGCTAAATACATATGATTTATGTAAGGCTTGAGTATATAAATCTACATATTTTTTTATAAATGTAATTTACTTGAAATTATACTATGATAACAAAGATGCTTTATTGAATGTTGGGTTAGCAATTTGTTGAGGATTTGTGCTGATCTTAATGATTTGTTTACAAGATTAATTTCTCAGAGAAATATTTCTTTGTAAAAATTGAATTGACTGAAACCACTATGGTAATAAAGAGTTATTTGTTTGGAGAGAAAATAAATGTTTATATGTTTATAGAAATACTAACGTAATGTTGGTAATGTTTTTTGAATAGTCAATACATATCTATGTAGATTTTGTTATGATAATGCTTTAGTTAAGTTACATGAAAGTTAAATTCAAGTAAGAGAGAAATAAAAATATATCTAATTCCATACAAAAGAAATGTCCATAAAAAAGATACATGTACATGTATACAAAGCAGATATCAACTAAAATGAATTTGATTCTTTGTTTCTTTCTAATTTTATTTTGCTTTGTGTGACTTTAATTCAAAAGCTAGCTAGTTATGAATTTATGAGAAAACATATATATATATATATGTTTCATATTTCAAAATTTACTGAAAATAATATAAATCTTATTTTTCATCTCTTCAGAATCTCCATTAAAGCCTTCTATAGAAACATATAAACTAGGTGTTTGTAGTAAACCCATCAAAATTGTAGGCCTGGACCATATGGCACCACTGGGCCTCACTCTGTTTGGCCTTGAATATGATACAAGTTGAATGACACTGTGGTCATGTATTTGACTATGAGTCTCATTGTTAACCATTATCATTGGTTTAGTTGTCAATCTTAGGTAATCATAAATACATATATCATCATCATCATCATCATATCGTGCTGGCAGCACGGATATCCCTGACCCTCTCTCGCCACTCCTCCCTATCGTTCATCGCCCTAGGTAGGTCTTCAGGACAACAACCTGTATCCTCACATAGCTGCTGAATGTACGTTCGAGCTGGTCGTCCTGCTTTTGCGCGGCCATGTGTGGGGATCCATAAGAATACATCTCTTATGAGTTCATCTCTGCTTCTCCAGCAATGTCCTGCATGTCTGGTTCGTCTAACTTGAATAGTTTTCGTGATAGGGGGCAGGTGGCCGTACAGTTGGTGTCTTGTGGGGTGTTGCTGCCAGGACTTGTTCAGGATTGCACGCAGCATTCTTGTGTAATTGCCATCTAGTTTCTTCTCCAGCCGTTTTGTTAGCGTCCATGTAGTGCATCCATATAGCAGTATCGATGTGACCGCTGCCTGGAAGAAACTGCGTTTCATTTTATCGGTTAGGTCTGATTTCCATATAATCGATAGCCTATTGATAGCTGTCCATGCTTTCGTTAACCTCGTTTCGATGTCCTTTTCGGTTGATTCGACGCTGCTTCCTAGGTACGTGAATTTGTCTACTAGTTTAAGTGGGGTTCCTTCTAGAGTGGAGATGTCCCCCGTTTGGTTATAGCACATATATTCCGTTTTGTGTGCATTAACATGGAGGCCTATGCTTGCTGCTGCTCATTCCAAACTATGCAGAAGTGTTTCGGCTTGGTCAGGTGTATTTGCCAGTATCGCTATGTCATCGGCATAGTCGGCGTCGGTAATTGTTGTTGCGGGGTATCTTCTGCTTCTTTTCTTCATCAGTTCGAAGCCATTCTCTTTGATTGTGTCAATCGATGTTCTAAGTACGTAGTCTAGACAAATGATAAAGATGTACGGGGCCAGCGTGTCCCCTTGTAGTACTCCTGCTACAATGTCAAAGTATTCTGTGTCTCCATCCGGTCATCGTACTTTTACTTTAGTGTTTCTATAGAGAATCGTTATTGCCGCTACGGTTTCTTTAGGTATGCCGTACGCTAGTAGGATTTGTTCCATCTTTCCTCAGTGAATGGAGTCGAAAGCCTTGGTAAAGTCGACAAATATTAATGTCGCTTGTAGGTTCTTTGCCCGTACACCTTCAAGGATTCTGCGGATGGTTAATATTTGTGAGGTCGTGGATCTATTTCTTCGGAAGCCATTTTGGTTTTTTCTAAGTATGTTGTCGATTTTGGGTTCTATTCGGTTTCGTAGAGGGATTGAAAAGTTCTAAACTGAGCCAAAAAAGGAATTACTTGATTTTAGAATTTTTATTTATTTCCTTTTAAGAAGCACTGAAGAAACTTGAGAAACAATGTTCCAAGTTTGTTGAACTGTCGAATACATAAATGGAATAGCATGTACATTTTATGGCTATTGGTTGTTTTCTGAGAAATTCTGAGAACTTTTCTGTACCCTCTCATACGTTGGAACTATTAGATGCTGGTAAAATAAATTATTTACTTTCTTTCAAGTGCGACTTGAGAAAAAAATGATCATGTGTAATCATGTATATTTTGAAATTTTAAAACCTAACTTTTAGGCAAAGAATTTGAGTCATAATTTTATCAGGTTTAAATCTAAACATTTTGGGAAGGACTTGTAGCAATTCTTGGCTTCAGAAATTAATGATTTCATAGCCCTAAGTACCACTTTATACGCAGGATCAGCTTATCAGTAGCTGCAGTAATTAATGATTTTATAATCATTAAACAAAGATTGACTTATGCCCAAGATAGAGTTATACATGAGTATGCATGGTATGTAATGCCTGAATGATATGACCAACTGGGTTATATGCATCATGTGCCTGTGGTGTAATGGTTATCGTTGTAAGAAATGGACACAACGACACGAGTTCAAATCCTGGACGAGACTGATTGCATTTCACATAGCACTAATACCCTTGGGAAAGGTATGAATTCAATTATTCTCCCTCCAGCTATGGGTAAATAGTAGAGCAGACTAGGTTCTTCAGCCTTGGTGAGGCAACTAGTCTAGGAGAAGGAAAACTCTGAATTCAAACCTGTTAAACTCTGCTTAAAAACTGACCTTGTGTCATATCCTGCCCGAGCAAAGGGGTTGGTAAATATATATATGCATCATATATACTTATGCATAGATCAAATTTTGCAGACCTAATTTTTAGGCAATAAAACTGGTTTCAAATTATTTATGAATAATACTTTTATGAAGTTAAAATTCAAACATGATGAAGAGGAGGAGTTGGATCAACTTGTGGCTTCAGAAATTAATTCCATAATTTCAAGACCATGAATCAATGTTTGACCAATATACAATTTATTTTTCTAAATTGTATGTTGGTGCAAAAATAATTGCTGTTTTTAGCCTTCAACTTTAAAGCATCTTATTTGCCAAGCCTTTTTTGATTTTTCAATTTGGTGCAAATGTTGAACAATTTTTAAATGGTTAACATTTAGTTCCACAAACTCCTTGGTTGTTTTTATCAGTTCACTTTAAAATAGCCCCCAACTAGTTGTCATCAATCACAGAAGGACACCCACAACCTTCTTCATATTCAAGGCTCTCATCTCCCATTATAATTTTTTAAAACTAAGCTGTACATCTATTGATAATATTCAGGCCATTGTTGATACAGTGAGCAGTTTCCATTGTTTTACATTCCATTTTGAACTCAATGAAATACTTGAAATTACTTTTTTCCTAACTTTAATTTAACCGGCTAAAACAAAGAAGAATAACCAATGAAACAAAAAGAAAAACTGTTAACATAAAATCTATGGAGTGAAATTTGCACTTTATAATGTTGAATTGAAACTTGATAAAAATTCATCACGCAATTTTGATACAATGTGCCAAGTTCATTGAACTGTGGGAATAGCATGTATGTTTAATGGGTTGAGATCATTTCCTTTTTGGTCTGGTGGAGAACCCTTCTATACTCTCTCACATTGAAACTATTCAGTGATGGTGAAATAATTTGTACCTCCTTTTTTTAAAGTGCAACTTGAGAAAAAAATCATGTGTTAGTTGAATTTTTAAGTCCTAATTTTTAGGTCAAAAATTAGCAGGCATCTCTTCATAATTGTAATGATGCAAATTGATACATCTTGAATGGAAAGTACAGATTTGTTCCCGAGGGAACCATCACCAATTGAGTCTACACCTAAAGTTGTTGAGTCTAAGGGTGTAGAGCAATATGGCATAACAGAAAAACATATTCAGAAGGTTGATCAAATACCAAAGGCTCTGGAAGCAGAAAGTACAACTTCCATTGTCTACATGCTGCACATTACTATGGCTATTTTGGGGAGATATAATAAAGTGATTGATTGATTAATTTTAATGGCATGTCAAACCATCTGTTTCATTTTATGCCTAGAGGTCAGAGAATTGTATACATTTTTTATTTATATTTTTGTGGAGTTTCTTAAGATTTTTGAACAAGGTTATTGGATTCTCTTTTAATACAAATTATTTGCAAACATATCTGACTTATAGATGAGACCTTAACAGGTACGACCATTCTGGGTCAGAGTAGACCTGGGAGTAATGGCTATAAAGAGGTACTCCAAAATTGGAGCCTTAATCACCTGATGCAGTTTAGTGTCATACCCAGTTTATCCCTATGGAGGCTGTCTGACTCCTTTGCAGGGGATACAATCAGCTTATTCTAAGCCCTACAGATAGAACAAGGAGAGTAATGTGGTTTCTCAGTCTTCGCCATAGTTTTGAATTTAAAGCATTCTTTCAAGTAACATCTTTACCATTTTGACAATACTGACAATTTGGTACTTTTAATATAAGTAAACAATACATTCATATAGTTAAAATATCTATCTTAGAGGTATCCACTGGTAGAGAAGAAGATACAAACAGGTCATTTGCTCCCACCTTAATCTTGACTTCTTACCAAGGATAAGGGATCATCCAGTGAATCTTGCTTATACAACAAATAGCTATGTTTGTAGTACTTTTTCTAAGGGTGGATTCTTATCAACCAATTTTTTTAGTGAAGGTTAATTTTTTTCTAAACTAAAAATATTGGAATTTCCTTATTTCTAGTGAAACATTATACAATCAAAACAAAATAAGAAAAACATTTGGCATCATTTATTACCAAACTCTACAACATAGAAAGTCTATCACCGAATATGTAACATTCCAAAAACAAATACACTTATTTTATTTTTGGTTACTTGTTCATGTTACACTAGAAATAAAGTAATAATAAAATCCTGATGTCTTTGGTTAAGAAGAAAATTAACTTTTTAAAATATATTGGTTGGAGTATTTATTTATGGATGATAATATATATATAATTATTGATAGTCGTCATCATCATCATGTCGCGCCACCCTTCTCTATTGTCCATTGCCCCTAGTAGATCTTCAAGGCTACATCCTGTATTAGCACAGAGCTGTTGTATGTAGGTTCTTGCTAGTCATCTTGCCTTTGCTCATCCATGTGAAGGGGTCCACAGGAGTATGTCACTTATGAGTTCATCCCTACTTCTCTAGCAGTGTCCTGCATGTCCTGTGCGTCTAACTTTCATGACAAGTGGTTGCTGCTTTGTGCAGTGCTGCTTCCAGGATTTTTTCAATATTGCTTGCAGCATTCGTGTAGTTGTCATCAAGCTTTTTCTCCATGTATTTAGTTAGTGTCCATGTAGTGCATCCATACAGCAGTATCGACACGACTGCTGCTTGGAAAAAACTGCATTACATCTTATTTGTCTGGTCTGACTTCCATATGACCAATAGCCTATCAATAGCTATCCTTGCCTTTGCTTGTCGCATGCTGATGTCTGTCTCGGTTGATGAGACACTGCTTCCTAGGTAGGTGAACTTGTCTACTAGTTTCAGAGAACTACCATTAAGTGTGGAAATGTTGCCTCTTTCATTGAAGCACATGTATTCCATCTTGTCTGCATTGACATGGAGGCCTATACCAGCAGCTGCTCATTCCAGACTATTAATAGTAATAAATTATTTTTTGAAAAAGTGGGTTTTAAAAGTGCCCAATACTTTTAAAGCAGAACTGGTTGTTATATATTATATGGGAGTCATATAGTTTGAATTAGTCATGGTAATACAAAAGAGAAATGAACAAAAGGAATCACTAAAAATTACAAAAGCATAACTCTTACTTCTATAGCTACTAACGTTTATAATGTTCTGCTTTTCAACTGTATCAAATCTGAAATCAAGAAAATTCTTAAAAATTAGAATAGTTTTTGGAGAAAATGATTCACAACTTCACAAATTCTGACTATCCATCAAACATCAAAGTACATGCAAGAAATCTCATGGGAACAGTATTGTTTGTAGATTTTTCCAAAGCATTTGATTTCATGCACAGAGAAAAGATGGAGCAAATACTACTAGCATATAGTCTCCCCAAAGAAGCTGTTACAGCTATAATGATGCTTTATAAAAACACGATATCAATGGTTTGCTTATCTGATGAAAACACAGACTTCTTCAATATTGTCACTGGAGTTTTGCTAGGAGATATATTAGCTCCATATTTGTTTATAATCTGTCTAGACTATGTACTTTGAAGTCAATAGATCTAATCAAAGGAAATAGCTTTACACTAAAAAAAGCAAGAAGCAGATGAAATTCTGCCGAAACTATAACAGATGCAGACTATGTAGATGATCTAGTGCTTCTTGCAAATTTACTTGTTCAAACCGAATCTCTTCTGCATAGCTTAGAGCAAGCAGCTGGTGGTATTAGCCTCCATCTAAACACAAATAAAACAGAATTTATGTGTTTTAAATGAGAAGGAGCTATCTCCACTTTTAGTGGCATGCCTCTTAAATTAATAAACAAGTTCACATACCTCAGTAGCAATGTCTCATCTATTGAAAGTAATGTCAACATACTCTTTGCAAAGATATGAGCTTCTATCAACAGGTTATCATTTCTATCAAAGTCTGATCTATCTGATAAAATAAAAACAGATTTTTTTTCAAGCTTGAGCTTTATCAGTACTACTGTATGAATGCTCCATGTAGACATTAAAAAACATATGGAGAAAAAGCTAGCTGACAACTAAAGAATGCTACATACTGCTTTAAACAAATCCTGGAAGCAACACCCCACAAAAACAGCAGATTTATGGCCACTTACCTCCTATCTAAAAAAACTATTTAAGATGAACAAAATATGTGGGAAACTGCTGGAAAAGCAAGCACATTCTTCGATGGACCCCTAAATATGGACACACCAGTGTTAGCTGACCAACAAGAACTTACTTACATCGGCTCTGTGTGGACACTAGATGTAGTTTGGAGGATCTGTGCGAGTGATGGAGGATAAGGACAGATTGAGAGAGAGGGTAAGCATGACTTGATGATAATGTTTATATATGTGGGGTATTTAGCACTCATTTATATGTAAGGGTTCTCTGAAGGTAAAGCCTTCTATTTATTTCCAAAGAAATTATAACAGATGTAGGGAGCACAATAACACTTTTGGATAGAGCAAGTTTTCTGTTACAAAACACTATTTTTCCACTTAGTTATGACCTGGCTATTTATTTTTGCCAGTGATCAATAAGACTGCAATAATTGTAAAAATTTGCACTACCTTAATTTCACTATATACATATTTACCAACCCCTCCGCTCAGGCAGGATATGACACAAGGTCAAGTTTAACAGGTTTGAATTCAGAGTTTTCCTTCTCCTAGCCTAGTTGTCTCACCGAGGCTGAAGAAACCAGTCTGCCCTACTATTTACCCATAGCTGGAGGGAGAATAATTGGATTCATACCTTTCCCAAAGGTATTAGTGCTATGTGAAATGCAATTAGTCTCATCCAGGATTTGAGCTCATGTTGCCGTGTCCATTTCCTACAACGATAACCATTACACCACATAGTCATTCTGTGTATATATGGTCATTAAGTGTATATAGTTATTCTCTGTATATATGAGTGAACAAGGTATATATAGTCATTTGGTATATATAATCATACAGTGTATATATTAGTAAACAACATGTATATAGAATGAGTGTATTCCAAAATCAGTTCCTATATTAATATCATACTGATCAGAGAAGTTTTTCTTCATTTCTTCATCTTGGAATCTATTCATTACCTTTTGCTAATATGCTCCAGCTAAGAAATCTAAACTTGGTTTTATAGTCTTTGTTATTAAGTAAAAGATTGCACCAAACTGTAACAAAAAAAATAAACGAAGGAGTCCCCATGGCATGATGGCTTAAGTACAAGACTGCAGCCTTGAAGTAAGCAAGTTCAAATTCCAGTCTTGATATGAAGTTCAATTTAGGACTAATACCCTTGGGAAAGGTATGA
Organism: Sepioteuthis lessoniana; assembly: GCA_963585895.1. Lineage (NCBI taxonomy): Eukaryota > Metazoa > Mollusca > Cephalopoda > Myopsida > Loliginidae > Sepioteuthis > Sepioteuthis lessoniana. The sequence goes on from OY757908.1 coordinate 104,886,363, forward strand.
ACCCCCTTATCCTCCAAGCTATATGTCAATGTAACTAATACATAAGCCCAGTGGAACTTGGAGTGGGGAGTCCCTGTGGTATAGTGGACAGTGACATCATAGTGAATTAGTTTGAACTGTAGTAATACTATTATGTTCACTCTCAAACTAGTACCCTCAGAAAAGGTAAGAACACCCTCCTTATCCTCCAGCTGTGGGTTAAATTGTACCACTACTATTCTTCTACAAGGATGGCTTTTGCATTAAATAGCTGTTGTATAGTGGCTCGTACTATGTGACTTCCATTATCGCTGAGGTATAAAAGACGTTTTGTTTCTTAAGCACAAGGGTTCTGCAAGATCTAGGTCAGTAGTAAAACCAACTTCAGACATAACACCCACAGCACGAGACTTATAATATTTATTGGACGGTACCACTTGAGTTAATAAATAGTTAACTCTATTTCACCGTGTATCTCTTCCTTACCATGATACTACAATAACCATTGAACAAAGAAACCAAACCAACCTATAAAAAATAAACCTACATTCCAGAAAAGAGATCTAGCTGTTATATTTATTTATTTTTCATGAATTTAATATTGTTCTGTGAAAATTTTCTATTTTAAATGAGTAACACTTAAGAGATTTATCAATTTTAACATCTTTGTTTTTTGTCCAGATTGTTTGTTCTAACTGAACAATAATGCTTTATAATTATTTAACATTTCCAACTTATAGGCTGTACAATGGACCAATCAAAATATTATGTTGACAACAAATGAAACATATGGAAAGAGTTTATCAGTTTGAATGATTTAAAAATATAGTTTGGTTAGAAAATTATAAATGCATGAGCTAAAGTATGCAACTACTTTGTGTTAGAAGTAAAGATCAAAACTAGTTATAATGACAGTGAAACAATTCCTTTATACTGATGGTGAGTCCATAAAAGGTTTGGTTTGGTTTCTTTGTTTTATGGCATATCAACTCTTTTTAGGTTATTTAATGCCAAAGCCATTCTCCTAGAAGAACAGTAGTGGTACTATTTAACCCATAGCTGGGAGGATAAGGGGGTTCATACCTTTCCCAATGGTATTTTCCCGAAAGTGAACGTAATAGCGCAACTGGAGTACAAACTCACGTATGACAATTCCGCAATCCATTGCTTTAACCATTACACCACGAGGAGACCCCTGAGTCCATAAAAGATAAATTCACATCAGACAAAAGAAATTTACCAATTATATTTTTTTATATTATCTTCTGAAGTTAATACTATTTTGTGAAAAATTTTCTTTGATTTTGTTGAGAAGTATTTTTTTTTTTAATTCAGACTTAAAAGATTCATCACTTTAAACACTTTTTGATATTTTTTTTTTTTGTCCAGTTACTATAATTATTTTATACCTCTAACTTGAAGAATTATGTACAAACCTTCTGCCGATAATTGTTTATTGTTAGAAAAAACACTTTTAATGAGAAACTTACTTTTCCCAAAAGAAACAAAGTTTGTTTTTTTCTTTCCAAATTTCAAAAACCTACCTCAAACTGTATGGCGGACAGTCAAACATACACTTCCCCATTATTGATATAGATATCTTGAGATGAATTATCAGACATATAAAAATAACCTTGGATTAGTGATTTATAATTTGCTTTGAACATCAGGAAATTAAAATGACTCTCAAATGAAGAAATCTGAGAGGTATAATGTAGAAAACAATCTGAAAATAGCGTATGATTTTCTAAGTATCTGAATTAAGCATTGCTTTAATACCTTTAGAGTTAGAAGCATTAACCGATACATATATCCTCTAGCAAAAATGTCAATGAGCATTTATCAAAAGTTATTATCAATAGAATTAGGATGCATTGATTATATAATCACAAATATAATTTAATATCAGAAAATCCTACCAGTAAATATTAGAACTACTCTAAATATTCCTCATATGGATTGCTTTCTATTCTTGAATTATTTACTGACTCTGAATATACAACTCTAATTCAATATATATATATACATATATATATATATATATATATTCTCTCTTTTTTTTTGCTCACACACACACACACATGTGTGTGTGTGTGTGTGTGTGTGCAGAGATATTAAATGAATCCATGGTATTCAAGTAATAGTAGTCTATGATAATATTGATGCTTCTGTTTAGAAAGATTCTGATTAGCATTTTGTGGTTATCTCGATTATATCAAAAATTTTGATTATTAAAACATTATGTTCATTGAAAACACTAACCCCATAAAATTATCATTTAATTGGAAGATGGACTGAAAATGGCTTTATTGCCTAAGTTAAAGTATTATAAGTGCATTGCTCTAATAAAATTTCCCTATGATATGCAGTTTTTGTTGAGTTATGATGACATGCATGCAAATATTTATACAAACCAAGTATATATATATATATATAGGTATTCTTCAATCCAGTAAATCTGGTGTAGCAAACAATTCCGTCAGATGAATTGAATTATTCAAACTATATTATTTTCATGTTGGATCTGAGTTTTTGGGGAGTTTTTGATTCATATCAATGCTCTTAACAGGATGGAAATAAATTTATGATCCTAATGTGACCGAATAATGTTTTTTTCTTGAATATATATATATATATATATATATATATATATATATATATAATCTTTATTTCATCAGAATGATGATTTTTTCTAAAGTTCAACATAGGAGGAAATCAATAATTAAGAATAAAGATAAAAAAAAGGAGGAGTGAAATATCATTTCTGAATTCATTGTCAGTGTTTTGGTTTATCCACTTTTCCACTTATTTTTTCTCATCTTGTTGGATTTACCAAATCTATCATTTCTCCATTTTTATATATATATATATATATATATATATATATAATATTTCCAACTATAAAATAGAATAAAAACAGATGACTCTGAGCCTCACATGAGCTATTATCGACATGTGTACAATAAGTTTGAGACATGCTGATACTATCTCATCTAAGGATTGGCAACATAAAATTCAGAGTAATAAGTTTTTATCTTTGTTCTCATTTATAGTTCAAAATATTGTCATTTTACTCTGCATTGTTCTGCATAGAGCATTGTTAAGATTAGGAATTCTTTTAGTATTAAATTTTAATTATTTTAGTAATATATATATATATATATATATATATATATATATATATATATATATATGAGAGAGAGATGTCATTGCAAAGATGCTTTTAGAAAAGACATAAATACATCTCTTCTTTCCCTAGCTCTTAGGAAATAGTAGGGCAAACTGAGCTTGCTAGCCATGATAGCTCAACCACTTTGAAAAAAAGGAAAAATTCTTAATTCGAACCCCCTTATGAACATGTTATGGTCTAGCATGCCACTGTAAGGCTCATTAATCCCTATCTCTTACATATCTTAAGGGAGACCAGTTGTGCAGTAGATTGTGAAAAAGGTTGACTGAATGAGAATAGATTGATGAATATTGTATTTATTTTTTTGTTTATTTCTTTGTCTGGCCATTCCACTAGGAATTAAGTACAGTATCTGTGAACACTGTTTAAGATCAGAGTGTATTTACCTACCTTCCTCCCACTAGTGTTGAATGTAGCACTAACTTTATTATAGTATGACATCCAATGCTTACATGAGGTTAGTGACACAAATAGCCTAGTTTTTTGGGGGAAGGTTTGCATCCTCCTACAGGAGCATCTAGGTTATCAAGGAGTAAACCTAACCCAACACATTTAAGTGCAATGAGGTTGTGCTAAATGTGGAGATAACCCTATGAAACTGAGCATTGGCATTCATCTACTCCTCAATAAAATCACTAGAAACTAGAGTGTAGGACCTGCTTAAAAATCTTATTAGATATATTACTTTTTTTAATTAAAATAATCATCTAAATGTTAATATATCTGGGTTTTCTGATTTTGTATTTATTTTGAAGAAAGTATTAGATTTCATAATCTTTAAAATAATAATTTCCATATCTTATAGTTTTTTTTTTAAATAACTATGGGATTTTAACAGTTATTGATACTATCTTTTGTTAGAATTGACAATTGGACTAAAATACCAAAATGTTTAAATTGATAAACATCTTAAATGCCATTCACTTCAAATAAAAAAGTATTTCTCTACAAAATTTTTCACAGAATAACATTAAGTTCATTAGATAATATAAAAAATATAATTACTACAGTATTGCCTAAAAATAAGTACACCCCTAACACCTTTTGTAAAAGGTTTGGGTTTTTTTTTAACCCATTTAAATGGTGTCCACTACTCCTACTGATAGTTCCCTTGGGTATAAAAATGTCTGAACTTTTAGTCCTTATCTTTCTAAGAATTATTTGGACAATTAAACCTCTTCTTCTTTTTCTTAAAGATTCAGCCTCATAATTTTTTTTTATCATACCTCATTTAATCAATTTTTAAAAACTTTGTCTGAATTTCTGAGATGAAGCTTGATGATTTTTATCATTAAGGGTTTTCGGACTATTGTCTTCATAATAACAACAAAGATGAAGACAACAGTCTGAAAACCCTTAATTTTAAAAAATTGTTTCGCATTAATTTGTTTTGTGCATTAATCACCTAGTATGGTACAATGGTTAGTAAGGTAGTCTAGCAGACCATTGTTAGTGACTTTGATTCTCACTGGGAATCTCATACTCATGACCTGGTATTAAACTAAGCTAAGTTTAGTAAATGAATAATTCAAGCATGTCGCATGGTATAATGGTTTAGAAATTAAAAATTATGTATGATTTTTTATTAATTTAAACCAAATATAGATTTGACTTGAAAAGTAAATGGTATCTATGATCTCTATTGGTAACTGGAAAATATGCTTGTTGAGAACAAGTTTAGGGATCTCATGATTATGGAAAACATCTCTCTTTATCCCAAATTATTGGAAAAATTTGATATCTAATTAAACAGCTCAACTCATTTCCTTGAATCATACATCAGTGCACACACACATACACGTTATCATTGACTAAACTGAGCCTAGTTTAGCACAAGGCCAGAGACAGAGAGTGCCCAGTGAGAATTATGCACATTATGATCTGCTAGTCTAGCTAACTAACAGTTGTACCAGAGGAGGTGCTTGCATACATATATTTTGAGTGTACATATTTATTTGTGAATTGTATTCCTAAAATGTTTGCAATGAACATTAAACCAGCTCCTTGAAATATAGTGATTAGGCAGCAAATAGATTTCTGCAAAAGGTTAAATAAAAATAGTTGTAAAAAATGATTTTATGCCCAGAACTTAGTAGGCTTCCTGTTTTCAATATTTAAGTAGTTAGTGAACAGACACATATTGCAGTATTTGCCAGCTTATAAAACACATGATTTTCAAGGCCATTTGGAGTACTATTGCCCATTACAACTTATTGAAGACCCAGACACCTTAGTAAGCTAGACTAGCATTCCATTGTTTGTGATCTTGATTCTCTCTGATTGTCTCATACTCCTGGAGTTCAATCAGCTGGGGCTGTAGAATACACCAACTGCATTTCTAAAGAGGAGTAAGAATCCCCATCAGCTCAACAAGAGTACTGGATATGACACATGACACATGACAACATCTGATGGTGAGGTTCCAGCTGTGTGGAGTACTCTTTCATTGCCATTACTCCCAGATCCACTTTGATCTGGAGAGATAGTTCAAATAGAACTATTAAATCATTTACTATACTTGAAACCATTTAACTATGAGCAAACAAATGATAATGTTAAATTGAATTATTAGTATTAGATAGCAATTATTGTAACCATTTAGTTGTGATAAATGAATTTTTAGTGTGAGATAGAAATACTTGAAACTGTGTGCAAGCAATAAATTGTAATACTTGAAACCACTTAACTGTGTGCAAACAATAGCAATACTTGAAACCATTTAATTGTGTGCAAACAAATGAACACTGGCTCATTTTAAAAATGTTACCTTTAAAGTATTCACTTAAAACTCATGTATAAGCAGGATTTGGCATTAGATAATCCACAATGGTTGATATGTCATAAAACACAATTGACCAACCAAAATCATACTGCTGATCTGGTGCTTAACTAAACTTGGTTTAGTAACCAAAAATTTTGATCATCTATCATGGTTAGTACCAGGCCATTGGTCTATTAAGTAGAGTGTTCGCCAATGGTCCGGAAGACAGAGGTTCAATCCCAGGTTGAGTCATACCAAAAACTCAAAAAATGGTACTTGATGCTGCCTTGCTTAACCCTCAGCATTATAAGGTAAGGATCAAGAGTAAAGTGGAGCAATCCAGGGAATGGAGTAGCACCCTCCCCTACACCTCAGTGTAGTAGCTATTGAAAAGAGAGCCTTCATGTCACCCTTGACTAAACTCACCAACTTTACTTTAGCATGCTTTGTGAACTAGTCTCTCAGACCATTTTTTGTAAGTTCAATTCCTACTAGGTGCCCCATATTTTTAGCCCTGTGTCAAACTAATGTAAGCTTAATCAATGACAGCCTATCCAAGAGCCATATCCTACCATTTCAAACAATGTTAGGCAGCCCCCTAGTGATAATACCCGCAGACAGGATGTCATATGATATTAGCATTCTAAAAATTTTAGTGTGCATCCTATATGCCAGCAAATATGTTAAGTAAATTAAAAGAAAATGAATAAAAATCCTATTATTGCCAAATAAAGATGCATGTTTAAGTTCATTAACTTTTATTTCTGCCTGTAAACATAAAATGTAACCAAAATGTATTTTTATAACAAAAAAAAAAAGAAGATTTCTATAAAATGGATCAATCAAAATTTTGTGGTGACAACAAATAGAACATATAAAATGAGTTTATTAGTTTGTATGATTTAAAAGTATAGTTTGGTAAGAAAATTGGAAATGCATGAGCTAAAGTACATTCACTTTCAGACTAATAACCCTGGAAAAGGTATGAATTCCTTTATCCTTCCAGCTGTTGGTTTAAATAGTACCCCTATTGTTCTTCTCCAAAAATAGCTTTGGCATTAAATAACCCATGAAGGTTGATATGCCATTAAAAAAAAAACAAAAAAAAAGATGAAGCATGGAGACTTAAACAATATCTTACAGTATCAAACTTAATGCGTTTTTTTAAAACATTACCCAGAATTTATTATTTCCAGTGGAACATTATACAATTAAAATTATTATTAGGCATTATTTTTTTACCAAACTCTACAGCATTGAACATCTCTAACCAAAAATATGAATATGTAGCTATTCAAAAATAAGTACACTTTATATGGCTCATTGGCCTAGTGGGTAGAGTGTTCACCAATGATCCGGGAGACCTTGGTTCAATCCCAGGTCGTGTCATACCAAAGACTTTAAAAATGGTACTTGATACCTCCTTGCTTAACACTCGGTGATATAAGGTACGTATCAAGGGTAAAGTAGAGCAATCCAGGGAAATGAGTAGCACCCTCCCCTACACCTCGGTGTAGTAGCTATTGAAAAGGGAGCCTTCGTGTCGTCTTCAACTACGGTCGCCAACTTTACTTACTTATATATATTTATACAATTTATTTTTGGCTATAGAGTTTCTATAATGTAATAAATAATGCCTGATAATATATGTTTTGCTTGTATAATCTTCCACTAGAAATACTAACATCATGGTACTTTTGGTTTTTAAGGAAATCAACTTTTAAATTTTAAAAAAATTGGGTGGGGGTGTACTTGTTTATGAGTAATCTTGAAAATATTTTAGCTCCGAATATATAGAAGGCATTTTTTAAAGAATTAATTTATAAACATATTAAAGTTGACTTCCATTTTTTCATAAAAGTATTAGTAAAAATAGAAAATTTAAATTTTCTTAGAATTTCTGAGAAAGGAAACGATCATTATTTATATGCTAATGTACTTCAACTCATGTTTTCATGTCGGTTGTTATTATAGTCACAATACTTCAGCCATCATACTCTCCAGCTTTCTTCAGGTGTCAGTTGTATTCAGTAACCTTTGAGGATTTTTTTTTCAAACCAAACCCTTTGTTGAATCCACAGGAGATAGATTATTCTCATTCCACTGTTCATCTTGTATCAGTTAATTCTTCCTAGTTAATTTGTTCTTGTGATATAGATTTTTTTGTCCCTTCCACTTAACCAGAATATATATATATATATATATATATACTTTAAGAAAAATAACAAACTGGTCACATTAGGATTATAAATTTATTTCCATCCTGTTACGCGTTTTTGAAAATTTCAAAAACACTAAAAAATTTAACAGGACTTCTTCAGATCCTATGGATAAAAAAAAAATTTTTTAAATCTGAATCTGAAGAAGTCCTGTTGAATTTTTAAATTTTAAATTTTAAATTTAAAAAATTTTTTTTCGTGTTTTTGAAATTTTCAAAAACGCGTAACAGGATGGAAATAAATTTATAATCCTAATGTGACCGGTTTGTTGTTTTTCTTAAAGAATTTATTGCTCTGTATTGTCTGTTACATTGAGCTCTTTACCAGGAAAATTTAAATATTCACTCTTGAATAGTTTTCTTGTCTTGATGGAATTACTCCCAACTCCGGTTTAACTGGACCAAATAATACTACATATATATATATATATCTATATATATATATATATAGGCTCCTCTCATGAGTTGAGCTGACCACTGGGGAATTTGCAGTAGTTCTTCTCAAGAATTGAGCACTCCAGGTAGCCAATAATGTATATGTAAAAAGATATATGTTAAAAATTCCTTCACTTACACTGAGAATGACAATGGATCTGGGCTAAGATATCCAACTGACATAATGTCACTCAGGTTTCAATCCCAGCTTGAAGCATCTCACCAGTTGAGCCACATTGAAGAGTTATGAAACAATGAAACAGTCCGTCTGTGGATGACAATATATATATATTGGCATATTTTATTGAAAATAATAGACAGTAATTAGGTGTTTAGCATTTTATTTGTCTTTCTTGCTGCTGAGTGAGAAGTCGCAACTGTGGTTGAAGGCAGTTTAAGAACTTTCCAAAGTCTCTATTGGTATAATCCAAATATGGTCATTGTCAAGGATGTGGGTACTACTGTGTTCTGGAGTTAAGGATTTGTTCTGTGCTCATGTAATTTTTTGTGTGGGAGCATTCATCATGTGCAGGTGATATCTTGTGTGAACACGTAGACTGTTGATGGTGGTTTAAATGTGTAAAGATAGCAGCTAACATTCATGTGACAGTGAATCTGCTGAGGCTGTAGGACTTTGCACCTGTGTCAGATGAATTTTACTACTCCCACACTTATATACACACACACACATATATATATATATATATATATATATGTGTGTGTGTTTGTTTATAAGTACATCAATAAGTGCACCTCCTAATCATGAAACAAGCATTATGTTATAATATTTTTTCCAGCATAAACTACTTCCTAAGAAGACACTATGATATAATATTTTGTAATGCTTTGCAAGCTTTGCCAATTCTTATTGGGTATTCCATACTTCAGGTCTTGTGTCAAAATTAAGCTTAAGAAATAACTACTCCCTTAGATGAAGAATTATTATTGATGATTGTAAACGTAATATACTTAATTTCAGTAGAAGAGACAGACAAACAAAATCTCAAGGATAACTTAACTAGAAAGAATTAATTGATATAAGATATCCTCTAAGCACGATTACAATCTACTGATATGAATTGATTAAATGGTTCAGTTCAAAATTCCCAAATCTGTACTGACTACAGAAGAACTTTGAAGACAGCTAGAAGGTACAATGACTTTAATATTATGACTATATTAATGACCAAAATGAGCACAATAGTCTGAGTACATCAGTTTAGTAGAATAGACTGTACTCTCTAGCCTTAACAGGGCAACGAGTCTATTAGAAGAAAAACTGTGAATTTAACTCACACCACTTTGCTTAACTAGTGGCCAAACACCAAACAGGAATGAAAAAACAAGACTTGTTCAAGAGAGGATGAACCTCTCTATATGTCAGTGGCCATTTTGCAATCCTCACCAATTCTTCACTAAGTCTAACAACCAGTGAAGTGTATTCTTCATGACTTGAAGGTTAAAAATGATTCAAGCAAGCTCAACTAACTGACTGACTGACATCAGTTTATTAAGAAAAAAAAGATATATAAAAATCTGACTAGATATGTAAATGGAGCTCCTAGATAAGTGCATTGAAACTTGAAGAATGTCTAACATATTTTAGTTTTTGCGATATACAGAGTATTTTTTTAAGAATTAAAATGTAATTGTACTAAAATTGATGTCTTTTTTTTTTCATATAAATATTAAAACAATAAAGTAAATTTTGGTTTCAATTTTTGAGATAGGGTATTATGATTACATACTGATTTACTCAGACTCGTATCTTCATCTTGGTTCTTACTATTGACACAATGTTTCAGCAATTCTACTCTCCATTCTTTTGTTGGTTACTTAGCCTAATGGCTAAAAGCATTCTTTAAAGTGTATCTAATTACCTGAAAGTTATGAGTTCAATCTCTGGGTTGAGTTAAGCATAAAAGTCCTATACCCTGTCTCAGTAGAAGAAACAAACAAGCAAATACTACAAGGATGAATTAACCAATACAAAATATTTTCAAAGCATAGACAGTGGAATGAAGAGGCATGGATTGTATAACAATCATTATCATTAGAAATTGATTCCGTGAATCAAGACCAAGTCCTGGATGATGTTGTTTGTATTTCACTTTATCCTAAAAACCTTTGGGAAAAACATGAATCCAACTTTTCTCCTCTCAGTTATAGATAAATTATAGGATAGACTGAGTTCCCTAGGCTTAATAAGGCGACCTGTTTATGAGAAATATTGAATTCAAACCAAGAAACAAACTTCACTTCCATAGGAGGGTTGAGCATCAACAACAACATTCACTCCTTAAAAATGTCCACCAAATCATGCTAAAATCATACAAACTCAACAGTGAAGGTTTATAGAGCTTATGACAAGACAAAAACTTGCCACCCCAAAAGGATAGCAGCTCTAAAAGAGGAAGAAGGTGAACATGGATTGTGGAATGAGAGCAATTCTCTATGATAAATTGATTAAAGAGTGTGGCTTGAAATTCTTTGAAGGTTATGACAGAAACCTGAAGATGGCTGGATGGTACTATAGTACTGTGACTATAAAAACAACCAAGATGAGTAAACTAGTCCAATACATCAGTTTATAACAAAAGAGTAAATTTTATAGAAATTTGGTAAAATACTTAAAGTGTAGCAGAAGGGATTTAAATATTTCATAAATTTTATACTAATCATCAGTGTTTAGGAATATTTCTGTTTTTAATTACAGATAACAGTAAAAATTTAAGCTGACATCTCTAGACAAAAAAGAGTATGTTTTGAGCATATCTTTTGTTAGACATGTTGGTACCAGTGTGTGTGCTACTGTCATTTGTATATGGATGTCAGTGTGTGGACCTGACCTACTACGTGGAAGAAGAACAGGGCCCAGGTACTTATATTGGTGATATTGCTGCAGATACTGGTCTAAAAGATTCTATCACTCTTCAAAGTCGGGATCAGATCACATTTAGTCTCCTCAAGAATGGAGAGAAGCATGGAGCTCAGTTGTTCCATGTCTCCCAGAAGACAGGCAAACTCTACACAGCCCAAACCCTCGATGCCGAAACTCTGTGCACTCATAATATGGAATGCTCCCGTATGCTGGATGTTGCTGTTCGACATGCTGAATCCTTTATGCAAATTCTAGAAGTGAAAGTGGTCATCCGGGATATAAATGATCACCAGCCTGAATTTCCAGTGACGCAGGTCAGCATCAGGTTCTCAGAAGCTGATGGCAGAGGAATTAAAAAGTCTATTCCCAGTGCCATTGATAAAGATATTGGGCCCTTGAATTCTCGGATCACTTACTTATTAAAAAAGAGTAGAGATGAACCTTTCACATTGTCAGAATCCAAAAGGTTTGATGGAAAATCAAATCTTGCAATCCGCTTAGAAGAAAGATTGAATAGAGAAATGAAAGAAATGTATATGCTCCAAGTCATTGCAAAAGACGGAGCATCTTCACCCCGTGAGAGTGTGCTGGATGTTCATATACTGGTCACTGATGAAAATGATAATCCCCCAACCTTTACTCAAAACATTTTTAATATCTCTGTAAAAAATGAAGTAAATCTAACTACTCCAATATTAGTTTTAACAGCTTATGATTCTGATAGTGGTAAAAATGGTAAAGTCTCTTACCATTTTAGTCCTGATACATCAAATATTGCTAAAGCTCACTTTAAAATCAATGAAAAAACTGGAGGCATTTTTCTTTATAAAAAACTTAATTCCTATGAAAAACATTTATATAACTTGTATGTTGAAGCATCAGATGAAGGCAGCCCGCCATTAAGTTCTGTGGCAATGGTTGTGATAAATGTGATCAACCAGCAAAATTACCCTCCAATAATAGATATCAACTTTGTATCTGCCTCTATAGGAAACACAATTACCATTTCTGAAGACATCAATGTTGGTAGTTTCATTGCTTATGTAAAGGTTACTGATCGAAATGCTGGAAGGAATGGAGAAGTTGCCTGCAATCTCCACCATGACAAATTCCAGCTTCAGAGTCTCGGCATAAAAAAGTACAAGATATCCGTGAAGAACCCATTAGACCGAGAAACTGACGACCACTATGACATCACAATCAACTGTCAGGACAAAGGCAACCCCCCTCTGCATACTGAGAGCCATTTTTCAGTGAGGGTCATGGATGTCAATGATGTACAGCCACACTTTTCAAAAGAAGTGTTTAAATTTTGGGTCTCTGAAAACCAGGAATCCAACTATCCTGTAGGTTGGGTCAATGTTACTGACCCAGATGTTGGGTCTGGTGGAGAACTTATCTATTCTCTTGTTGCTGATTCAAACAGCTTCCTACCCTTTCAAATATCTGATAGTGGAATGATCACCACAGTGATGTCTCTAGACCATGAATTTCAAGACATTTACCATTTCAAGGTCCTCGTCAAAGACAATGGTGTTCCTTCCCTTAATAACACAGTGAATGTTATTGTCGAAGTTAAAGATGAAAATGACAATGTACCCTATTTCACATTCCCTAGTGTTAACCCTTATACCATGGAAGTTCGTTATCATCCACAACATCCACAAAATATCACCACCCTGAAAGCATCAGACCGAGACAGCCGGGAGAATGCCTTTCTTAAATATACAATAATTGGAGGTAATGACAAACAAATTTTTGCTGTAAATCATTACACAGGTCTCTTATCTTTCACTCGAGTAGTCACCCAGCAAGATGCTATGTCATATGACCTGCAGTTTGTTGTCAAAGACAGTGGTACTCCAGTTCTTTCTGCAACAACCACTATATTTTTGATTTTAACTGTAAGCAATGAGACAATAGAAGGAACAAATGCAGAACATTTAAAACCCAGCAATAAAATTCACCTCCATCTACTTATTGTAATTGTTCTAGTGGCAGTAACCGTGTCCATACCAGTCACTGCAGCTATTTCTATATCCTTCATTCACTGTAAAACATGTCGATCCAAAACATACAGAGAGGCTGCAAAGCCATCTCCAGCATCCGTTAGTGAGCAGAAACAGTTGATGCGTCCATCTCGTGAAGAGGCCTTTTGGTTAAATACCCACACAGACAGAACAATAGAATCAGAGATAAGTCATAATCCCCGCATTGGGAAATCCCGACGAAAGCCATTCCCAGGCGATAAGCTAGGCAAGATCCAGAAACGCTCAACACTTGGTGTGAAACTTCCAACCAAAAGCGATATCGTCTATCAGGTAAGTCTAACACGTTTCTAATCTTTCTTTCTTAAAGATTGTAAAAGCTTTCTTGTTTTAAAAAACTATAAATAGAGAATGCAGCTATCAACTTTGTATCCGCTCCAGCTTCCTGTCTTCTCATAAACAATAGGAGCTATTATTAATATCATATAAATAATAAGGCTAATATCAGCTATTGTGAATTTTTTATCATTGACAATAATAACAGTTATTCTTAATGTATAAATAAATAAGTAGTAGTAGTAGTAGTAGTGGGGTGCATTTTGGGGGACTAACAGATGAATTACTTAACAGAATTTGATCTGTATATAGATATTGTATTAACAGTGCAAAGATTTTTTTTTCTTGTGAGAAAATGATAAAAAGTAGAGATACCAAGGAGGCGTAACAATTAAACAAATAAATAGATAAATAAGGCTAATATCAGCTATTGAGAATATCTTATAAATAATAGTAAGTTATTAATATTGTATAAACAAGGGTAATAACAACTATTGTTAATATCTTATCATAAACAATAAGGATATCAGAAACAGATCAGATTAATATCATAAGCAATAACAAAGATTACTACTAATACCTTATCACAATAATAGCAATTGCTAATGTCTTAGAAATAATAAGACTAATAACAGTTATTACTAATATCTTATAAATAATATTTGGTTCAGTGGCATATCAACCCTTGTGGGCTACTTAATGCTATATCCTATATATATATGTGTGTGTGTGTGTGTGATTTTTAAGTGAATATTTTCAGGGTAAATTTATTTTTAAATGAGTTAGAGTTCATTTATTTCCACACAGCTAAATGGTTTCAAGTATTGTAATCTAATACTAATAATTCTATTTGATATTATTCAATTGTTTTCACACAGTTAAATGGTTTCAAATATTGGTATTTCAGCCTATTTTTATCCTAAGCTACTGTCTTCTTGCATCTTTAAGATAACATAGGGTTGGGTATTTGTTTTCCCCCAAAAAGAATTTGAAGAATATAACCAAGATATTCATGTTAGGGATTGGCATGACCGACTTATTGATCAAATTGGACTTCTCCAACTGCCTGTCTAGCCCAGTAAGGGCCAAAGTGGAGTGTTGCAAGTCACTTGACAACTTCAGTTGCTGGGTCAAGGCCTGCTTAGACACTAGAATCCCATCCTCAAGCATTTCTCACAGTCAACAGGTAGCCTCGTTGAGGGAATGGAAGGTTATCCCTCTGCAGTGGTGCAATTATCATATCCTACTGCACCAGCTGAAATAATAATGGTAATAACACATATTATTAATATCATAAATAATTATAACAGTTATTTTTAGTATCATATAAATAATGATTTCATATATTGCTAATATCTTAACATAAACAATAAGGATACTTGTAACAGCTATAGCTAATGCCTTAAACAATAATAAGAGTTATCACTAATATCTTCTAAATAATTGATGTAATAACATCTAGTGTTAATCTTATTGTAAGCAATAATTGTTATCACTAATATCATAAACAATAAGGTTAATAATAACAACCATTGCTATTATAAACAATCCACAAATATAAAATGTAATACACACACACACACACACACACACACACACACACACACACACACACACACAGAATGTCCAAAAAGTAACATACAAACATTTTCTAATCCATTATATTTATTACATTAAACGTCCATTGGCCTAGCGGTTAGAGTATAGCACAGGAGACTGGAGTTCAATCCAAGGTAGAGTCATGCCAAAGTCTCAAAAAATGGTACTTGATGCTGCCTTGCTTAACACTCAGCATTATAAGGTATGGATCAAGAGTAAAGTGGAGCAATCCAGGGAAAGGAGAAGTGCCCTTCCCTACCTCAGTGTAGTAACTATTGAAAAAAGGAGCTTTCAAGTTAACCTCGACTATGGAATATGTTTATTACTTAATAATTAAGATATTGTGCATATGTTACCTGTAATGTTATGCTACTTTTCTATATTATTAACATTAAGATTTATGCACTTATCCTATTGGTGCATAAGGGCATAAATACACTTCTTGAAGAATATGTTGTCAAGTCAATTGTTTTCCATCAATTGCTTTGGGACCCAATGAGATGACACTTTCTGATATCCCAACTTCTCATGGTTCATTAACCTAAGATGATCAAGTTCCACTGCCATATGAGGTTTGTGCTATCATCTTGAATCAAAGATTCAATACATCAGTGTTATGTTTTGTTGTTGACAGCATCATACATGTTGAAGCTTTGATCCAAGATAACAACGTAAACTCTATAATAGGGCTAAGAACTTGATCTTCCAAAGTCAGTGTTCCATGAACAAGAAGTTGAAATATCATCTCATTGGGCTCCAAAGCGACCAATTGAAGAATAACTGACTTGACACCACATTCTTCAAGGAATGTATTTATACACCCATTCATCGAAAGGGCAAATACATCAATAAAGATGCCAACTACAAGTAGGACCCCTATGAATATACTGGACCTGCTAAAAAAGCTGTGGCTCATTCATCGACCTTCTGAGCCATGAAAAGAGCCATAACTGAAAAGAATATCATCATTGATATCAACAAACAAACACAATTACAAACATGTTATTAAAAAGAATACTCCTTTTGTCTTGAGAATGATGGTAATAGTTTGAAGTTTAAAATTTAAATTCCTTCAGTTCTTGCAATTAGTTTTTAGTAGTAGTTATAATTAATCCCAGAGTACCCATGAAAATAAAAGTATCATTTACATATCAATCAAGACTGCCTAGAATCAGAATAACTGTCTACTCTGCTTAGGATGAGAGCTCTCCTCAACAGCCTTCTGTCTGGGATGACATTATAGTATCTGTTTTGCTTCCTCAATCATGTTCTCATCTTCCTGTAAAAATAAAATTTTTCATCTAGAAATAAGAATAATTATTTTTGAATATTCAACTTTCTTTCTTTATTTTAGTCAACATTGTAAAATTCATTTATTTCTTGCTTAGAGTCTTTCAATGTTCCAACTGTAGCCATCCTTTTGCTGATGAATATCAGAATTTTTAATCAAAGACTCAAATTTTAAAAGTAAGAAAATAAAATTAGGTAACAGTTAAGTTTTTCTTCTAAAGAGTGCATCAGATACCACCAACCAGAGAAATATCCATCATGCTTCCACATACAATGCCAAAAACCAGTCTCACTCCCTAAAAATACTTTCTCTTGGGTCATTAGACATCTAAGTGAAGGGAAGGAAAACTCTGAATTCAAACCAAATTTTACTTTGATAGGAAGGGTGAGTATCAGGAAGAGCATCTAGACTAAACTCCTCTACCACATAGACAAACCATACTTAATGTATTCATTCTGACAGAGCTCACAATGAGGCATAAATCTAACACCCAGAAGGATAGAGGTGATGAAAGATGAGCAACATGAACATTTTTTAACTTATCTTTTCATGAAGCTGCATCAATCATTATTAATAATTTCAATTAGTATTATCCTTCATTTTCCTAATTCTTGTTGATTTTTATCATAAAATACTCAGGACATTACTTCCATGATAGTGGGGAACTATGCATATTAGAAACCAAAAGAAAGAAAAAGTTCTCAGATTTGAACTCACATCTCCTTCTGTCATGTGAACACCTGATTCCATGTTCCAGCTGCTTTACCAACCCAGCTACCAGAACATGGATGGTATCACAAAAGTCTAAAGAAGAGGAGGAAGTCTCAGTAGTGTAATGGCCGAAGTGCTTGACTGCAGCCTCTATTTAAGTGAGTTCAAGTTCCAGTCATACTGTTACATTCACTTTTGGATTAACACCTTTGGGAAAGGTATAAGTTGTTGGCAATTGTAGTCGAGGGTGATCTAAAGGCTCCCTTTTCAATAGCTACTACACCAAAGTGTAGGGGAGGGTGCTACTCCTTTCCCTGGATTGCTTCACTTTACCTTGATCCTTACCTTATAATGCTGAGTGTTAAGCAAGGTAGCATCAAGTACCATTTTTTGAGTCTTTGGTATGACTTGACCTGGGATTGAACCCAGGTCTCCTGGACCAGTGGCAAACACTCTCACCGTTAGGCCAAAACACTCTTATTCCCCCAGCTATGAGTTAAATCGTACCATTACTATTCTTCTACAAGGCTGACTTTGGCATTAAGTACCCCCCAAAGATTGATATGCCATATTTGTTGTTATTGTTTCTTGCTGCAAAAAAAAGTGATGAGAGGTTGTTTTTTTTCTTTCTTGGAAAAGACATTAATCCACCCTGAGTTCTCTAACTTCTCTTGGATAACCACCATGATAAAATGACTGGAGTTTAAACTCGCTTATGATGACGTAACAGTCAGACATGTTAACCAATATGCTATGGGTACTCCTCTCCTGAGATTGTGGTGATAAAAAGCAACTATAATCTGCAGGATAAAGAACGATACTAGTCAAAATTATAAACAATGTCTTGCAGAATTTCATAAAATAAAAATATACTTTTAACACTACAATCATAATAGAATAATCCACTTTCATAGCTATAGCATACAGTTTATTAATTACAATCAGTCTCAAACTTATATTTCCACTAACAGGCACATGCAGTATTTAGATAAATAGATATTAGACTAGAATACATTAACAATACACTTTGCTTTTGGATACATTTAAATATTCTGTAAGAATTGTCATTACCGATATTCTGTTGTGTTATAAATTTCAAGCACATGTTGAGGTTTGGTAGAAAAGTCACCAAATTTTTACATAGGAGATCATTACTTATTCTCATTTCCAATATTCACTTCCTCACTTTCATACAAGTGACAACCCAAGTGAGCTGCAATAAAATGAAACTTCAATTAGGAAGATGACAGATAACCCTAATAAAAAATTATTTATAAATAATGATCACAGCTTAGTTCTATCACAAAGCTGCTAGTATAAAGCACCCATAGGATAAAATATCTCCTTTAAATGAAAATTTGTTGTATTTCTATAACATGTATTAACCTTTCTGCATTTTATTCAGGGTATTAAATAGATTTGTTTTTTGTATAATTCAATAAACTCTAATTATTTATTGATTAATTTATTTATTTTAATTCTAATGAATAAGTTCTGTTTTGTTCTTTTTCAGGAAATTTTAGCAGAAGAAAATGAGCAGAGGAATTTCATGTTCCCTGATTGTGAGAGCGATACTGATGATGGGTGGAGTGAAGATGGTTCTGGTGACATCAAACAAGATTCAGGTATTTAGAAAAAGAATTGTCTTTTTGAAGGATGTGAATTAAATATATAGAAAAAAAAAGAACATCTTTTTATAAGATAGCAAAATTTTCAATCTCAAAGCACTCTTCAATCACTGCAAATTGGACAGTTGCAATAGTGCTGTAGTCTTAATTTTATTGAGTCAGCTTTTTGAACAAAATGATGACTTTGATATTGTGATATCTTTTATCTTTTATGCTGTAGTCTTAATTTTATTGAGTCAGCTTTTTGAACAAAATGATGACTTTGATATTGTGATATCTTTTATCTTTTATGCTGTAGTCTTAATTTTATTGAGTCAGCTTTTTGAACAAAATGATGACTTTGATATTGTGATATCTTTTATCTTTTATGCTGTAGTCTTAATTTTATTGAGTCAGCTTTTTGAACAAAATGATGACTTTGATATTGTGATATCTTTTATCTTTTATGCTGTAGTCTTAATTTTATTGAGTCAGCTTTTTGAACAAAATGATGACTTTGATATTGTGATATCTTTTGTAAACTCAGCCAATTTTAATAAAATCTGTGCCATCTTGTAGAGAATTTTATTTTGACTAACATTTTGTATTGAACCAACTCACAAAAATTGGTCTAAAAACAAGAGACAAAATTTAGCGAATTTTTAGATTCTTCAACTTGTTTTTTCATAAACTCTAATGCTCTTTATGTTTCTCTTAATGCTACTGCCTTGGAAAAGACATGTATCCACCACCCAGGTATAGGTAAATAGTTCGGCAGACTGGGTTCTCTAGCTTCTGTAGGACAACCAGTCTAAGAGGTAGAAAACTCTGAATTCTAAACCAGGAGCTGGAGTTCCAATAGCAGTTTAACGTTTGTTTATTTGGGTTTTATGGCATATCAACCTTTGTAGGCTATTTAATGTCAAATCCATTTTTATACAAATAAACAGTTCTATTTCAAACAATTCAGTTTAGTACAAGTATAGTTTTTGTTTACACACAGTTAAAAGTCAAAACAGTTCTATTACAAAACAATTCAGTTTAGCATAACTACAGTTTCAATGTCAAAAACAGTTCTATTTCAAACAATTCAGTTTAGTGTACAAAAACAGTTCCATTTCAAACAACTCAGTTTAGCATAAGCATCCAGTTTAAATGTCCAAACAGTGGTATTTCAAGCAATTCAGCTTACCTTAGTACACAGTTTAGCTCTATATGACTCATAGATAGGACCCTAACAGGTGCTACAAGAGTGGACATGGGAGCAATGGCAATGAAGGGGTCTTCAGCATTCCCCAAGGCTCCAGCATTACTGGAACCTCACCATCAGATTGTTTAGTGTCATATCTAGGACACTCATTGGGAGGGGTCTTACCCCTCTGCAGAGAAGCAGTCAGTGTATTCTACAGCCCCAGCCAACTGGGCAACAGTTTAACATTGTCTTTAACTTTATTCTGGTTACTAATGTGACAGGAGCAACTTGCTGCATAAGTAAGTGTTTGCAATCTTGCAATGATCTGGCACAGATGCATGGTCTCATGAGACTGATTTGTGACACTAGCGCTCCCAAGAAAAGTTGGATTTAATAAAAACTCTACAAAATACTTGTTATTAGATTTAATTTTTAATTAAATTATTCAATAATGTACAATTTTTTAAAATCAATTGTAAAAGATTGTACTTGAAAATTTAATTTTAAAGAATTTCTTTATTTATATTTTTATATGCCACAATATTTGCCCATTAAAAAATCCGTACCTGTTAATATTATTGTAAAAACTTGAAAAAACACTGAACAAAAATATTTTAACATAAAATAGACAGAAAATATTAATGCTGTGAGAAAATTGAACAATCTTATTTTGTAAAGTTTATGTGATTATGACGCTAATAAAACAGCTGGAGAAGAAGCTAGACGGCAATTACACAAGAATGCTGCATGCAATCTTAAACAAATCCTGGCGGCAACACCCCACAAGACACCAACTGTACGGCCACCTGCCCCCTATCACGAAAACTATTCAAGTTAGACGAACCAGACATGCAGGACACTGCTGGAGAAGCAGGGACGAACTCATAAGAGATGTACTCTTATGGACCCCCACACATGGCCGTGCAAAAGCAGGACGACCAGCACGAACATACATTCAGCAGCTATGTGAGGATACGGAATGCTGTCCTGAAGACCTACCTAGGGCGATGAACGATAGGGAGGAGTGGCGAGAGAGGGTCAGGGATATCCGTGCTACCAGCGCGATATGATGATGATGATGAATAATGTTAGGGGGTGTCCTCGTGGTGTAATGGTTAAAGCGATGGGCTGCGGAATCGTAGTACGTGAGTTCGAACTCCAGTCGCACTATTACTTTCACTTTCGGGCAAATACCCTTGGGAAAGTTATGAACCCCCTTATCCTCCCAGCTACAGGTTAAATAGTACCACTACCGTTCTTCTTGGAGAATGGCTTTGGCATTAAATAACCTACAAAGGTTGATATGCCATTAAACAAAGAAACCAAACCAAACCTCTAATAATGTTTTTTTTCTATCATCTGTTAATATATTCTCATTTTGTATTTATGTTTTTAAAATATTATTAACACATTGTATATTGTCATTTTATACTGCATACTACATTTTTTTTTTTTGATAATTATTTTTTCTTCTTAAAAGTAATTCATAAATAATTAGCTTGTTATCTTAATTAAAAATAATGATGAAAAAATGCTATTACTGTATTCAACACACACATACCCAGAGATATATTTAGCAATATAAGGATTTCTGCTGAGCTTTCTTTCCTTTGTAAAAGTAATTATATAGTGATATCATCCATTCGTTTCAAGGGATGGATTTAGGTGTAGATTTAAGCAAGGTTTTTAGAAAAACAGATCTCTCTTCTTCATGCCACTAATGTTGTCTAAAGGAAGAGGAACGGTTTATACAGCCTGCCATCATCACTCTTGTAGGAGTTACCAGAATAAGGTTCAATTGCATTAGGGACTCCAACTACTGGTTTTTAAATTCAGAGTTGTCTTTCTATTAGACTTGCTACTAAACAAGGTTAGAAAACCTAGTCCTATCTACTATTTTCCCCATAGTTTCTGATAGAAAAGATGGATTCATGCCTTCTTCAAGAGCATTAGATGAAGTGTATACAAACATGCCAGAACTTGGACCCCCAATTTCATTTTCTGTACCAAGAAGCAACCACATCCTCAGTAATTATATTGACTGAAATAATAATGTAATCTTAATTCAATTCCATTATAAAAATTATTATACATTTTGACTAGTATTTCTGTTCATCTTAATTTTAGTTGTTTTTTATTACAACTCACTTAGGTCATTATTTCTCTGAGAGTGAGACATTATATGTATCAGAGACTATAATAAAGAATAAGCTCTTGATAAGTCTCAGATTTATGTACCCTTTTACCTCAGGGAAGCCTAGTTATAAATGTCTCTAGCTAAATCAACTAAAAAAAAAAAAAACTTTGAAAATGACAATGCTTTTTATACCCCCTGATATATTTTTATTATTAATAATAATAATATAATGAAGTCAGAAATAATCTTTAGATGATTGCCTAAAACAAGCTTTGGAGAAAAGCAAAAATACTTTTTGTTGTGGACCAGTAAAGGGTCCAGAAGAAAGACACAAACTCAGGTTTACATGGAACAAAGTATATTAACAAAAGTATAATACAACATAGATAAAAAGGTGTTGAATGTCAGTCTGACTGCCAAAGTGTTAGACTGGGGAGAACTTCCCCGAGATGACTATTCTCCCGGTATTAATAGCAGCAGGAAGAGTTCGTTATAGTCTGCAGGTTGGGTACCATAACACTTTCATTGATAAAACCTAATATCTTATTATCATCATCATCATGTCATGCTGGTAGCACGGATATCCCTGACCCTCTCTCGCCACTCCTCCCTATCGTTCATCACTTCAGGCAGGTCTTCTGGACAACATCCTGTATCCTCACATAGTTGCTGAATGTATGTTCGTGCTGGTCGTCCTGCTTTTGTACGGCCATGTTTGGGGGTCCATAAGAGTACATCACTTATGAGTTCGTCCCTGCTTCTCCAGCAGTGTCCTGCATGTCTGGTTTGTCTAACTTGAATAGTTTTCGTGATAGGAGGCAGGTGGCCGTACAGTTGGTGTCTTGTGGGGTGTTGCCGACAGGACTTGTTCAAGATTGCTCGCAGCATTCTTGTGTAATTGCCGTCTAGCTTCTTCTCCAGCCGTTTTGTTAGAGTCCATGTAGTGCATCCATATAGCAGTATCGATGTGACCGCTGCCTGGAAGAAACTGCGTTTCATTTTATTGGTTAGGTCTGATTTCCATATAATCGATAGCCTATTGATAGCTGTCCATGCTTTCATTAACCTTGTGTCAATGTCCTTTTCGGTTGATGCGACACTGCTTCCTAGGTAAGTGAATTTGTCTACTAGTTTAAGAGTGGAGATGTCACCCGTTTGATTATAGCACATATATTCTGTTTTGTGTGCATTGACATAGAGGCCTATGCCTGCGGCTGCTCGTTCCAAACTATGCAGTAGTGTTTCGGCTTGGTTGGGTGTATTTGCCATATCTTATTATAATGGAGATTATATCTGTCTGTAACCAAAACTATGTCATCACTGATGTCACAATTCCCTTAGTTATTTCCACTATATTCTTAATGATCATTATTTAATCTTAATTAGTATTTTATTTGTCAATGATGTCTCTTTTAAAGTCAAATGGAGTCAGATTTGCCTCAAAACAGCCTATGTTATTAATGCGTTTAAAATCCTACCATGTGTATTTATATATCACTAAGAAATAAAAGTTTACATATAATGTGGATAATTTGCATATTGGTTTTAACAAAACCATGTTTGATTAATGATTACTTAGTGTTAATTATTTCTCATATTATTGTTTCATTCTGAAACATATTAAAAGTACTCCTATGTATAATTTTATATAGAAATCAATTAAAACAAAATAAAAATAAGTATAATCTTTTTATAAGCATTCTAATTTAGTTTCCTTTGTCTTTCTAATTTAATATAATATTTTATTACATTAAAACTTAAATACTTGTGCCTGGAGGATGCATATTTCTTGCTTGTATATATGAATAATATAGTGGAGTCATAAATAAGTCTTAGATGTGTACATAAAATAAACTTTAAAATAAATATCTGTAGAAAAAGCAAAAATACTTTTGATACATCCTTGTGTGGAAAGTTGGATAAATCAAACACTTAACTCAGATTTAATTGTGTGATATTTTGTTCAGGTTTTATTTCATCTGAAGAAGTCCATGAAGATGAAATAAAGCCCAAGTTAAGTGTTTGATTTATCCAACTTAGCACATATTTCTATCATACTGTCAGATTCACTACAAATCTACCTTTTCAACAATACACCCTTATATATAACAATGTGAAGTAAAATCAAAGATGGTCTTTATATGTGTACATAAAACAAACTTTCAAGTAAAGGTATTTAAAAAAATAAAAATACATCTGATGCTTACTAATCATCATCATCATCATTGCTTCAATTAGTGGTGTTTTTGTTTGTTTGTTTGTTTTTTGGAATACTCAGCATCAAATCAATGACTTTAGACAGAAAGTATTTTTCTCAAAATATCTATACTTCCAAGGATCGCTCACTTTTTTTTATTATATTACAGTAATTATTTGTATTACACGTACTCATGTATAACCACAAAAAAATATTTTTTTTAAATTATTGTGT
Source organism: Sepioteuthis lessoniana (assembly GCA_963585895.1). Taxonomy (NCBI): domain Eukaryota; kingdom Metazoa; phylum Mollusca; class Cephalopoda; order Myopsida; family Loliginidae; genus Sepioteuthis; species Sepioteuthis lessoniana. Next base: position 104,911,119 of record OY757908.1, read on the forward strand.
ATAATATTCACTGATTTTTTAGGGTGTATAGCAGCTAACTTTAGCATTTTGTTTAAGTTTTTATCTGTTCACATTGACTAAAAATAAGAATTTATATTGTTTACATTATGCCTTAAAGGACAAAATTTACACAGTATTTGGAGCAAACACATGGACATGTTCACAGAAAAATGCTTGCAGCAAAAATAAGCTCATATTAAGAGAAATGAAATTCTAAACAAACACACATTCCAGTGGATATTTCTCTGTAACAACATAAAACATTAGTTTGAACTATAGATATAACTCAATCTCAGTCGTCCTATCCTGAATATAGTGTGGCATGTGGTCAGAAAAAGAATGAATTATTTAGTTCTTGTGTATTCCTAACTTTTCAGCTAAAAGATCTGGAAAAATAAGGCATCTTATACTCAGTTAGTTATAGTATTTTTATTTATTTTTATGGTTATTCAAAAATACTACTACTAATACTACTATTACAATAACAACAACAACAATAATACCACCACCACCATCACCATTACCACCTTAACTGCAACAATAACTGTCTTTAGATGTGTACATGAATAAGCTTTTAAGGAAAGATCTGTAAAAAAAATGAATGTATTTGTGATATACCCTCATTTAGATATGATGATAATAATAATAATATAATAAAGTCTTTAGATTTTCTACATGAAATAAGATTTAATGTCTGTAAAAATGAAAATACTTTTCATACATCCTAATATCTACAAAATGTTTTACTTTCCACAAAACTTCTTTCTTTATATTCAGTGAGGTTAGAAGGTATTTTCTTTTACAATACATTATTCTCAATGAGAATAAACAACAAATTCTTTGTGGGAGTAGACAATAGATAACATAGCAGTCAATTCCAGTTCTTTGTGCTTGTAGATCAGGGAGCTTACACAGCATCACCAGAAGAAGATCGGAAATTACTGATCAAAATGCTGTGCTAAAAAGGCACAATAAAATGAGTAGATTTATCTAAAAAAGAAAAGAAAAAACTAAAATCTCAATTACATCTCATCACAAAAGCATAATTTTAAAGATAATAAATTTGTAGACAATATATTAATAGCATATTGATTAAAAAAAAAAAACTTAATTATATCTGATAATTTAAGCTTCACAACAATTTAGTTATTTACAAGAAAAAATTCTATATTCTTTCATTGAATCAAATCTATCAAAAAATATTTACTTTTGCAAAAAAAAAAAAAAATCCTAAAAAGCTCAATTTATGCAAAGAAATTGTCTCTCGGTGCAGAAAGGGTTAAGCTCTTAGTCATGAATGGTAGAAGCTCAGACGCTTCACTGAGGAGCCTGTGTCTGGCAGAAAAGAAAAGAAAAAAATCTTATCACAGATATGATCCCATCATTCAGAGGAATTGCCCTGAGCCATGTTTGGAATTCCAGGAGAAATTCCTCAAGTGGAGCACATTCCCATGATTTCAAAATATTGATTGATGATAAATGAAGCACTACAACATAAACTTGTTTCCTTTTTGATCTGTCAACCAAAATTATCATTATTATTTATTTAATTATTTATTTTTTGCTTCTACTCCTTTATAGATTTATCACTTGTTATTATGTATTATCTCCATCACATGATAATTATTACATTTACTATATCTATATTAATAATTAGGAAGAGTTTCTCTATTCTTTATAGACAGCCAGTTTGATGTAGAACTACCAAATTTGGTATGTATACTTATTGGATGTAGGAGAAAATTATTCTTTGTATAGAAAGTGAGGGATCACTTAATCAAAGGGTGTCTCTAAAAATAAAAGATAATCAGCAAAAGACAAATTGTACAGTTTGAATTTTCAAACTTAAAAAAAATTATTAAATTAAATTAAAAGAATTATTTATGTTTGGTTTGGTTTGGTTTGGTTTCTTTATTTAATGGCATATCAACCTTCATTAGTTATTTAATGCTAAAACTACCTTTAGAAGAATAGCAGTGATGCTATTTAACTCCTGATTGGGGAGATAAGGGTGTTCATACCTTTTCCAAGGGTATAGTCTGAAAGTGAATGAAATCGTATGACAGAAATTCAAACTTGCTTACTTCAAGGCTACAGTCTAGTACTTTAACCATTATATCATGGGGTCTCTTCCATTTATTTATGTTTAATTAGATATTACTAATTAGATATATAGGTAATTCTAGATCGAGATGTAAAATATTTACATATCATTATTGCTTAGGACTAACAATCTAGATAAAAAACAAAAGTGTTTGAAAAATAAATCTTTTAAGGATCACTGCCTTAAATTGAGAATCATTTATCCGTGTGAAACAATTAGAGAAAAGGCTAGATGGCAACTACTCAAGGATACAGCATGCTATTTTAAACAGTTCTCAGAAGTAGCGTCCTACAAAACAGTAGTTGTATGGCAACTTACCTCCCATTTTACTTATCATCCAAGTAAGACTAGCAAGATACAGTGGTCAATGCTGGAAAAGTAAGGATGAACTCATCATCGAGATTCTCTTATGGACTCCTACACATGGACACACCAGAGTTGGCTGACCAACAAAAACTTGCATTGATCAGCTTTCTCCAAATAATGGATGCCATCTATATGACCTACCAAGAACAATGGTCGAAAAGGACAAATGGCCAAAGAGAATCAAAAGAAATCCATTCCATCAGTACACTTTGATGATTTAGGCTATTGTTCTCATTCAGTTGTTATATTCACAGCCTTTCAGCTGTTACATAGATGGGTACTTCAACTAGTGAAATATACAAATGTAACAACTACTTACCGAGCATTGATATGGGGTAAAATACATGAAATGTGCTTAGTTTGATGTGTCCATCTACTAAGGTAGCACCTATCCCCTTTGTCTAAAATGAGTAGTTCCAGGTTTGTTGCCTGATACTGTGACACACCTCAAAAAGAGGAAATGCTGATAATGCTAAGTTATTTGTGGCACCACCATCAGCAGTGCATTTGCACACAAGAGGATCTCTGCTTAAAACCTGACCTTCTGATACATCCTGCCTATGTTAAAGAGGCTAGGTTAAGGTTTTGTACTTCAATTACATTTTTTTTTATTACAATCAAACTTAACTCTTACCATTTCATGATTTTTTTTTATTTTTTTACTTCTTCTTTGGGATTTTGCTTTGCCAAAGCCATTATTCTTTACTTTTTTGATAACTTAGATATTTCATTTTCTTTGCTGTTTATAACATCAGTTTCAAATGCTTGTCAATGTCTACTGTTTTCTTCTCCTCTCACCCCCATTTTCTAATAGGTTCATTTTGCTTCTGCTACTTTGTATACTAGTCAGAATAAGCATTACGTCACTAAAATTTGGGGGTTATTGATTTTCTGGGCTTGGTCAGATCCTGTACTAAGGCTAATTATATTACTCTCCAATCCTTTGAAGTAAAAGTATCTTTGTGTGTGTATGTACAAGGGCGGATCAACAAATAAGTAACCTGACATAGAATTATTAGTTGAATTTTGATTTGAGATTTTCACTGTATATTGTTCAATCTATGCACTTAGAATCCATCAGTGAATTATTTAGGGTTGGCTGAAAAGTTCATAAACTGACCAAGATACTCTCATGGAATATGACCAAATGAGGTTTACTTTTCAACATAGTACCTTTTGTGGTCCACACATTTCTTACATTGGTGTTGCAGTGCATGGATCTCATCAATCAAAAAAGTCATCAACAGTAGATATGACATATGAACTTTTACCCAACCCCTCTAAACAAGCAGGATGCAACACAAGGTCAAATTTTAAGCAGAGTTTAACAGATTTGAATTCAGAGTATTCCTTCCTCTAGACTTGTTGCCATCCCAGGCTAAAGAGCCCTGTCTGCCCTACTATTTACTCATAGATGGAGAGAGAATAGTTGGAGTCATACCGTTCCCAAGAGTATTAGTTAGATGTGAAATGAAAACAGCCTGTTCCAGAGTTTGAACTTAGGTTACCATGTTCATTTTCCTACAACAGTAACCATTACACCACACACACACACACACACACACACACACACATATATATATATATATATATATATATATATATATATAATATATATATATATATATATATATATATATATATATATATATATATATATATATATATGGGGGGTGGTAGAAATAACAAAGCAGTCAGTAATATTATGCTAATAATAGTATTACATAATATATGAAGTAAGTTCAAAAACTATCTAAACTGAATCTTTAGATTTTTTAAGATTTACAGGAAAATGTGTACACAGCTGAGCAGCTTATATGATAAATATTTAAATAAATCAGTGCTAATTCTCAATATTTTTTGAAAAGTAATATTTGGTGAAACATAGGATTTCTAAGTGTAGCTCCTTCCATACTTACTAGAGGGATAGCATTGTGTGACTTTTTCTTGTTGCATAAACTGAAAATTAATCTCATAGGTAAGGTTTAAGGAAATTTGAAAAGAAAAAAAAACTAAGATGATGCCACTTCACACCATATCAATAAAAAGAGTTTCACAGATAGTATTAACAATGAAAGCATATTGATTGTCAAAGGGACTATGTGAAAAAAAATTAACATTTCATTCATTGTTCATCTCTATCTTAGTGAATTTTGCCTTGATTCTTTTTTAACACACTTTTTTATAAAATCAAAACATGATTTGCTTTTTATGTTTACTTACTGTTATTATTGTCTTCTCTATTAGGTTTGGGTTATTTGTTTAATGGTATATCAACTTCATATGGGTTATTTAATGCAAACACTTCATTAATTTCTAAATGTTTCAACAGTTATAACCATATCTTAAATATTCCATTGCATTTTTTTTATTACACTTCATAATTTGTTTACATACAGTTATATGATATCAAGTATTGCTATCTAATATGAATAATCTACAGTTATATGATATCATATATTCCTCTCTTATACAAATAGTTTGCACACAGTTTCATGGTTTTCAAGTATTCCTATCTAATATTAATAATCTATACACAATTATATGGTTTCAAGTAACTATTCCCATTTAATAATTATAATTTATTCTCACAATTGTATGGTATCAAATATTTCTATCTAACACTAATAATTTGGAAACAATTTTTACAGTTTCATATAACTAATAATAATAATCCTTAGTAAATAATTATAGCCTCAAGTAAAAGTTCTTAATACAAATAATTTTAGACAGGTATATGATACCAAGTATTCCTATCTAAAACAAGTAATTTTTAAAGAGATCTATTTGATCCATAGATAGGACTCAAACAGTTACCACCACTCCAGTCCAAAGTGAACCTGGGAGTAATGACACAATGAAGAAGTACTCCACACTCCCTTGAACTCTAGAACTAGAGCCTCACCATTGAATTCAGTTTAGTGTCATACCAAGGGCACCCTGTTTTGTGGGAAGGGGTCTTACTTCTCTGCATGAGATGCAGTCAAAGTATTATTTTCTTCTGAAAAGGTATTTTTGTATTACTTCTGCTACATATAAACATATATATATATATATATAGATGAGAGTTGGTTGAAAAGTTTATTGACTGACATCATGTCTGCTGTTGATGAATTTTTTTTTATCAATGGGCTCCTCGCACTGTAACACCGATGGAAGAAGTATGTGAACCACAATGGTGACTATGTTGAGAAATAAACTTCATTTAGTCACATTCCTTGAGAATATCTTGGTTAGCCTATGAACTTTTCAGCCAGGCACTTTGTGTGTTGCGTGTGTGTGTGTGTGTGTGTGTGTGAGAGAGAGAGTGTGTAGGTGTGGGTGTCTATGGTCTATATAATCATTTTCTGTATGCAGTTTAATCTTTATTCTTCTCTGTTATATATATATATATATATATATATATATATATATATATATATATATATATATATATATATGCGTGTGTGTGTGTATTTGGGTTATGGGATTGCTGGAAATGTATAAGAATTTTTTGATTATGCAAAGCTGATTCAAAATATATAATATTAAGCTGATCATAATGTCAAATACTACCCTTGACTGAGTTTCACATATGATGGGGTGTATGATTGTTATATATATATATATATATATATATATATATATATATATATATACAAGGATCATTAAATAAGTTTCCAGACTTTTTTCGTATGGGCACTTTTATTGATAGTACACACATGAGACTCTAGTCCTCTTCGAAGTAATCTCCTCTGGCTGCAATGCACTTGTTGTACCATTCCAACAACTTCTGCAAGGCCCCATGGAAGTCCTCTTGTGTGAGTGTGTCAATGACCTTCATCACAGCCTCTTTCATCTCCTCAATTTTCTTATAACAACAGCCTCTGAGCTTAGGGAATAACCAAAAGTCACAGGGAGCAAAGTCTGGACTATAGGGAGGGTGACAAACTGTTTTGATGCCCATCTTGGTCAAATAGTCTGTGACAAGGATGGAGTTGTGGACTGGTGCATTGTCCTGGTGGAAATGCCACTGACCCGATTTGAAGAGTGCTGGCCGCTACCGACGAAATCTCTTCTTGAACTCACTTAAAACCTCAATATAGTAACCTTAACCCTAACCCTTTGGCCAATCAACTCTGCTGTATTGACTTCCTTACTCCTCTCATCATCCCTCACAGACTCTCTGCCGTCCTTTATCTCTTATGCCACTCAAAAACTGATGCTCGATTTATGCAAGATGATCGAAAAGCAGTCTGAAACATTCCATACGTTTCCGTGGCATTTTTTCCAAGTTTAAAACAGAATTTTATTGCATATCATTCTTCTAAAGTGTCAGATTGCATTTTTGAAATTCACCAGCTGTGACAATCAGGTTTTAGTAGGGTGTATTCCAATTGCTGCTGTAGCTGTTCATTTGAAGCTGAAATCATAAAAATTGGTCAGTCATCTCATAAGATGTATAGCAATAACATACTGAATTTTCAAGAGTCTACAACAATTTTAAATGCCTGTAAAAAAAAGTCTGGAAACTTATCAAATGCATCATGTAATTGGAAGAAAAACTCAACACACCATCATTTTGCTATTATGAATTTATTTCAGCAGTTTGCTATCAGGCAGCCTGCTTCTTTAGATAGTGGCTCTTTTACAACCTAAAACTTTAAAATACAAGTACTGCAGTACTTTTTCCATTATATATCCCCTCAATCACTCAATCATCAGATGGAAAATCAGTAATGAAATGAATACTGTAACATTGTTATTTTAAAGATTTAAGTATTAAGCCAGCTATGCTCTAAAAGCATTAGGGACTTTATAACTTGCTTTTCATCATTATCATTATTATTATTTTATTAGACATAAGACTAAATTTAAACTATAAAAATTTAAAACATAGAAATAAATAGTGAAACCAGGAAAAAAAACGTATCCAACATATACACTAAAAAAATAGGTAGCTAATTAAATGGTATCGAAATTAATATAAGCATTAATATTTCTCTTAAAAGTTAATTATTGAACTTAACATGAAAAGAAAATAAACTGAATAAATAAATAAAAAAATTTAAATTATTGTAATTATAACTGACAGAAGAAATTTGAAAAATTAAAATAAAATGGAAATTCAATAAAACGAGAAGGTAACTCCTTAATCTCGTCCCCCTCCACCCCACATGTCTATTCTGTTTTAATTAATTATCCATTGGATCTGAAGAAGTCCTGTATAAATTTTTTCTTCATGTTTTTGGTTCACACCAGAAACTGAAAATACAGGATGGAAATAAATTTATAATCCTGAATTAACCAGTCTTTGTTTTTTTTTCTTAAAGAAATATATATATATATATATATATATATATATATATATATATATATATATATACACGTTAAGGTTTAAATATGCATTAATATATGTTGATATTTTTCACTTTTGTAATACTGTGAGACTTATTTCAAATGAAATTTTTTTTTTCTTTGGTATATAAAATGACCAAATTTGCATAAATTACCATGTACAACTGATTTTTAAAATCTTATTTACTATTTTACAGCAAATAAATAATAAGGCGTTTTATTCAATATCTTTTGGGAATATACTTCTAAAGTTCTGAAATCTGCTTATCTTGTATTATGATTAATATTATATTATGAGTTACTCATTGTGTGTTGTGAAAAAAATACATCATTGCAGCCTTAGTAGTTATGCTTTCATGAACAAGTGTTTTATAGATATATATGAATATAAGTGTCTGTGATGTTTTTTTTAATCTTTATCATTAAATCTTTTTTTTTTTTAATGTAAGCTTTAATTTTCCTTTTCTTTTTTCAGATGTAGGTGTCTCAGACTACTGTGAACCCTGCTCATCACGCTCTGAGACCCCCAAAAAGGTGGTAACAAAAAGATTACCTTGCTCTAGAGACATTAATATTAATTCTAGAATGAAAGTAAAGTCAAAACTCGGTAATATTCAGGACTGCAAAAATTGGATTGATCTCAAACCAACTCGTATGAACTGTAAGTCATCTGATCCACAAACGTCCAAAACCCAAAAATGATAATTCTATAAAAACAAAGAATTAACATATTTTTGGGAATAAATTAATAAAGTGAATCAACTTGACCTGGAATGGTTTGACCAAGAAAATAATGAAATGAAATGAAAAAAAGAAAAAAAGAAAAATGAAAACCTCTAAAATTAATAAAATATCAAAAATGATCTACTTATAAAATTTCCTGATGGCATGAACTTGTTTTTAGAGTTGCAATTTTCATTTGATATATATTTTACAACAAATGATGTAATGGTTAACAAGCTTGTCTTGCAAACCAATTACTGTTGAATAGTGAGTTCAATTCTTACTAGGTGTCTCATACTCCTGGCCTCATGCCAAATTTAAACTTTGCTTTGGGTACCTCATTTTGTCGTAACGATTAGTAAGCTAGTCTCAAAGATCAATTACTACTGAGTAGTGAGTTTGATTCTCACTGAATACCCTTATATTTCTGTTCTGGTACCAAATCAATCTTTTTTTTTTTTTTTGGATACTTCAAGTTGTATAATGTTTAGCTAGCATGGCTAACCAACTATAACTATTGAGTTCATTTTTCACATACTTCTTGTCTTGTGTGACATCTAAACTAAGTTCATTGAATAATTACATGTTGTCGTACCAACCATATGTATAAATCCTCTTAATACCAACTATAGGTAAAAAGTAATATTAAGATTTAAAAAGATAAAGTGAGAAAAGGTAACAGAGACTTCCTTGTATTAGTTCACTTAATAGAGTAGTACAAAATTCTTTTTTCAGGTATTTTATTTTGATTAGGGTATAGTTTTTTTTTTTTTTTCTGTTCACTGGAAAACCGATACAAAAACTTTAATCCTGATTAAGCCCTAGAATTTTTATACTAAAATAGAAATAATAAGTTCTTAATGTTTTAATAAGACTTCATGTAAAATGTCATGTCATAGGTTTTTTTTTAGGGTGAGGAACAGACATTCTTTATCTAATGGGCAAAGCTATATTCTAACAGAAGAATATAGATAAGTATATATATATATATATATATATATATATATATATATATATATATATATATATATATATATGCCAAAAAGATCTGGTTATATTATATAAAGATAATAATTAAATAATATTTTTGTATCAACTTCAGCACAATCAAAAAAGAAAATACTTTTGTTTGCAAATTCACCTCTTGTTAATTTTGAGTAGTTGCTGTTACGTGTTCATCTAGTAGGTTCTTCAAATCAACACAGAGGGTGCAATTTTAGTTTTAGAAAAATAAACACGCATCCTTTGAACTAAAAATATAATATCTTCGATACTTGTATAATTTAATTGCAGGAAAAAATGCTTATGAGGTTTGTTTTTTTTTTAATTTCCTTATAAGACCTTTTGGTAAGTTAAATACTGAAAAATTATAATTAGTATAAAGGAATAATATAATAAAAGCAAAAGGGAAAATATTTCTAAATACAATATTGATTTCTTTGGAATCTAAGCATTAACCTAAAAATTGTTGCCCATCAGAAGTGGTACTCCAAGTACTTCAGTAATAAGCAGGTTTTTCTTCCCCTCCTCTTCCTGCATTTGTTAGGTTTGTAACATTGACCTTGATTTTTGTGTCTTACTCAAGTTGTACTCCAAGTACCCCATTCACAATTAGACAATTTGTTGATAGCACCTCAGAAAATGATGCACTACTGTTGACAGTGAACAATGGATCATAATTTGAATTTCTAAGGAAACAAACATTACTTCCTATAACAATACTAGCTTCTTATTTTTTTTTATATAGTTTCATAGAACTTTCCATTTAACTATTGGATAAGATCTTCTAATGATAATGCATAAATAATCGAAAAATAAAAAAGAAATAGTAAAAAAATTCCGGGGCCAGTTTTTTCTTTTTCTTTTTTTTTTTTTTTTTTTTTTTCATTTCATTCCATTCCATATGAAGCACGTCAGCCAGTCCAGGGTTTAAGCAGCCATTACGCATACAGCACACTTAGTAGGACTGCATCTTTCTCTCTCTCTTCTCCTGCCACTCTTTTCTCTCTCCCTCTTATCCCCTCCTTTGTGCTCACTCACTCACTCTCTCACATCTGCATGCTTGCACTCACAGCAGCTACTGGCACAAGGAAAGCAGCAGTACCAGTATTATCCTATGTCAACGGAACAAATCTCACCGCAGATTCCGGTGGAGTTAACAAAACAGGTATGTTAGTGTTGATTTTACCATGTGTATGTTTTGATTTCTCCTTTTTCTTATCCAAATGCTAATTTTGATGACTTACAGTAACATTTTCATGAACTCCTGTCACAAAACTCTTTGCCCTTCTCTCTTATTATTGTTGTTTCTGTCTTTTTTTTTCAGATTCTTAATAGTGATCAATATTCAGCATTTACTGTTGAAATGCAATACTCTTATTGTAATAAAGTAACTATAATTAAACCTTTACATTTGTTTCTTTAAAAAAAAAAATGTAAAAAGTATCTCATTGCGCATTTATCACTGTTATGAGTGTGAATGCTTCTAAAATCTCAAACCTCTCTCCAAATAGTTTCTTTGATATAGAGTTCGAAATGTTCTTCTTTTTTTTTTTTTTTTTGCTTTTTTTTTTTTTTGGTTTATTTTTTCTTTTTTAGTTTTTCTTTTTTAGGTATGCTATAAAGTATTTCTGTTATGGAAACCACATGATTTACCCCCCCCACATACACACTCAACCATTTTGACATACTTATACAATATCTATATCTGCGTCTGTTCATCAATCACTTGTGTATAAATGTGTCTGCAAAATAGTGGAAAGTGCATAAACAATATGAGAAACAAGAATTATCTTTTAATATTGGAAAGTCAGATCTTAAAGAATTCAAACTATGCTTGGCACTCTCAATAAAAGACACCATTCTTTTTCACTAAGGAAAACTAAGACATTCCTTTCATGTTTTCAATCAACTTCATTATTGTTTCGTGTTTTTCGATCCTTTTTGTTTTTATCATTTAAACTCATTTGTTCAATGTTTTTGAGTTCTTTTCAGTTCAGTTTCATTTTTTTATTAAATTTTCCGTTTGATTATTTTGCATTCTGGTACATATGCAATGCGCTATGGAGAGTAAAACTAGTTGGCTATTCTTACATCAGTCAAATTATAGGCATGTTTTTTTTTAACTAAGTTAAAAGATATTCAAGTTTAATCGAACAAGTTGTGTTTTTTTATTGATGTGTAATCAAGAAGGTTATTTGATATCGATGTCTAATCAAGCAGTTTGTATAAGATTACTTTCAAGCAAAGCTGATCATATAACATTGTTCTCTTAAGAAAATGGGGTTAGCTTATAACAAAGACACTTATTCAGAAGAATGCTACATTGCAATGTTGTTTTAATGTGATCTTATGATAATGGGGCTTTTATGTCGAATTAAAAAATCGTTACATATTTTTTCTTTTTATTTGTTCTAAAGTACAAAAATCTTTCTTTCAAAATATAGATAATAAGAATTAACATCAATGGGCAGCCTTTTTCCTCCACATTCTGGCAAACATTAACCTTACAGTTTCTAGATTCAGCTTTTATGCACTTTTGTGAAAGCCCATTTTTACAGCTGGTTACCCTTCCTCATGACCACTCATCTGTTATAAACTAAAGTATTTCTTTGGCTAGGTGCCCTTTCATTAGTAGCCTTTGATGATATATATATATAATGGAGCTTTTCACTTCTAACCTCGGAACGCAGATTGTACAGAATTGCATATATATATATATATATATATATATATATATATATATATATATATATATATGTTGTGTTCTTTTTGTAACATATTGATTAAGTTAGTTTCACAAGGCACTGCTAAAAAGTTTTATGTTCACCTAGTGCTCTATTAATATTGCCTTGTGCAGGACTAGGTTAAACTTAGTAATTATCAACACACACCCACCCACCCACACACACACACTCACACACACATATATATATTTATATATATATACATGCATACATATACATAAATGTGTGTGTGTGTGTGTGTGTGTGTGTGCACATATGTAACTCTATATACACAAATACATTGATATATATATTTAGTGCCTGCTGTAGCATATTTGTTAGATTAGGTTAATGAGGTATTGCTTACAAGTTTGATCTTCATTTGGTACTCCACCACTTTGGCATTATGCCAGACTAGACTAAAATTAGTAAATATTTATATACCTACATACATATGTACAGACCAGCTCATTGGCCTTGTGGGTAGAGTGTTCGCCAATGGTCTGGGAGACCTGTGTTCAATCCTAGGTCGCGTCATACCAAAGACTTTTCAAATGGTACTTGATACCTCCTTGCTTAACACTCAGCAATATAAGGTACATATCAAGGGTAAAATGGAGCAATCCAGGGAAAGTAGTAGCACCCTCCCCTACACCTTGGTGTAGTAGCTATTGAAAAAGGAGCTTTCTGGTCACCCTCGACTACGGTCGCTAACTTACAACTTACTTACATACATATGTACATACATACATATGTGCACGCACATACATGCAAATATATGAATATGTTTATTGTAAATTTTTTTTTCTTTCTATATGTTCCTAGCATTTAAAAATCCTGAAACAGAAGGGTCATTTTCATGAGATTTTATATGTAGACTTGTTGAGATGTTGTCTTTTTAACATAAGCCACCTTTTAGGATTTGTTTTTCAATTGCGCATTTGGATGCTTTGAAAACAAGATGGTGTGATATTTCTGTTTAATTTGAAAGAACATATGAATACTTTGTTGTTCATAAAAAGAGAGGTTTAGGAAAGACAATCTTACAGTGAGAATAATTGGTTTAAACAAGCATCTTATTTTTATTATATTTTTCCTCTTTTTGATCTGTACATTCTCACTTAAAGAAAATCGAAATAAGATAGAACAGAAAACAAAAAAGATAATGATAATACTAATATCAATTTGAAACCAAGAAATTCTAGGCTTGTTTCCTTGTGTGTATGTGTTTGTGTCTGTCTATGCAGGCATGTATATGTGTATCTATGTTTGTATGTGTGAGTATAGTTTATAGTTACTCTCGATTATCAGCTGGAACCTAAGCATCATTTAAAAATGGAGTTAGATAGGTATGCGTATATGTATGTATGTGGATATGCACATACATACATAAGAACATACGCTTATTCACGCTTGATATTACATCTATTATTGTCAGTTCGCTGTGTTTTAGTAGAGAAAGAATCATTGTCTACTGGTTTTTTTATTTTTTTCAAACAGTTTGATGTTTGATTCTTTGTTTTTATGCACAAGTCTCATTCTTTGTGTTTTCTTTAGATGCTGACACATAGTATCAGCTGATTCTTAAATGAGAAATCGAAATTAAACAAAAAGAAAATGTCTAAATGCTGAAAGTCTATATGATATAATAATTCAAGATATTTGTTGATAGTAATGTTTTGAACCAGATTGAACAAGGTTCAATCAGAAAACTATAGGGACAGGTAAAGTTTTTTTATAAAATTAATATTTTATATAAACTAATTTAAAGTCATTTCTCAATGTAATTGCAAAGTTACCATAAATAAAAAGGATACATGAAAGGTGGCAGTATCTGTTATGAATTGGAGTGACTCAAAGTACACAATTGCAATTCTCCTGTTTTGGTCTTTTGCCACAAAACATAGGTTTGATATCATAAGAATGGAATAAAATATTTATGCATAATTATAATAGATAACAAGTAATTTTTTATTGATAGAAAGTTGACAAAGGACAGAGTATGATAAATGTCGACATTTCATTATACATTAAGCATTTGAAAAACATGACTTCTATAAAAATAAAATTCTGAACATGGGTAAATACAACCAGGTCAGATTAAAATTAAATTTTGTGAGCCTAGACAAGGCTGCTGTAAGTCTAGGCTTACCCTGGACAGGTGCCAACAATATTTGTAGATATTAAAGAACATATTTTTTCATCAATCGAAATAGTTACCTTTTTTTTTTTTTTCCTTTTTTTAAAAAAAAGTTCCTGACTCTGTTCACTTTAACAGCAGTCCATGATGATAGTGATGCTTCTATTTAGGTAGGAGTGAAGAATTCTAATTACCTCTTCATAGTTATTTCTGTTATACTAAAGATTTAGATGATTAAAAAGTGATGTTCAGAGCAAATGCAGACCCCATAGAATTATAATTCAGTTAGAAATTGGACTGGAAATTGCTTTATTCTTTTAGAACATTTTAAGTGTATTACTCTAATAAAAATCTTGCTATAGTATGTAGTTGGAGAATTTTAGTGAAAGAGAGGGAGATAGAGAGATAATTGGAGGTGATCCCACCTCTAACCTTATGATACACAGTTTGGAGATGTACAGCCGATTAGTTTCTATACCCTCAGTGTTTGAAGAATTCAACTGGTGGTTAAGAGGTCTAGCCATCATTGTATATATTCACTCATTTTGACTGATGTACTTCTGGGAGAAAATGTAGATGACATAATAGTTATCAACATGGAAAATAGAATCAGTGGGCTGCATTCAAATTTCAGCTGATGCTGCGTTCTCTTGAACTTAATGCCCTTGGGAAAAGGAAATAAAATCACTTCTCACTCAGGCGAAGGGTAAAATTTGCATTTTAATAACATTCAGCGTCTGTGTACATAATCATTATAATTTCTCAAGTGTGGTAAATGATTAGATACTAATTATTCAGTATTTTCCTAATTTATTCATTTATTTGCAATTATAATATAAATTTTACGGGATGTTGTCCAGAAGACCTGCCTGAGGCGATGAACGATAGGGAAAAGTGGCGAGAGAGGGTCAGGGATATCTGTGCTACCAGCACGACATGATGATGATGATGATACATTGTATAATGTAGTGGCTGCCTCCCACCACCAGTGATGCTGATGTCCATCTGTATGACCTATAACAAAAGGTCAGTCCCTAGAACCTTCACTGTAGGTACAATAGATGGTCACCCATGAGACTTTGGGATTTTTGAAATGGGGCAGTCGGTAAGATTTTACGGGGAGAGCAACAAGTAATGATCTAAATTTCAGGGCTAAATGAAACCAACCCCTATGCGAGGGGGTTATGATTTGTCAAAGAATAGATCTTTCCTTAATCAACTTGAAAATACCACCTGACATCCTATTTTTGAGACTTATCCAGAGGGAAGTAATATCAGCATTAAAGTGAGTGGGATTTTTCTGTGACCACTTGTCTGACTTTTCCTTTCTTCATATGAACAATCTCATATTGTCATCATCTCTGCTACCTTTCCTCAAAATGCCTGCAACATTACAATAGAATATGACTGACATCGAGCTTAATGATGTGAATGTAGCTTTTAAGTAAATCTATATCAAAATGATTCAGTTTTTATATGTATGTTACCATAGTATGACTAATTAACATATTGTAGCAATATTTTTATTATAGTGTTAAAATGCTCTAAGAGAATGAAGCAATTTTCAATCCATAAATGATAAAGCAGAAATTGCAGTTATGCTAGCCCCAGTTCTTAAGGGAAATAACTATTAAATGCTAATTATAGACTATGTGACCTTGTTGTTCTTTATTTACAATTATTGAATTCTATAAGATATGATCAAGTCATATCTTATTTACTGAATTTATACTGAGGTTAAGTGTTTAAAAAAGCCACTTTTAACCAAATCAAAATAATAATCTATACATTACTAAAATTCACAGGATTGTATATGTATGTCATCATAACTCAGCAAAAAAGGCACATCATAGTGAGAGTTTCATTAGAGAAATACTCTTAGAATGTTTTAACTTAATGAATAAAGTCATTTCCAGTTCAATTTGCATCTTATGGGAGTCTGAACATCATTTTTTGATCATCCAATTTTTTTATATAATAGAAGCAACTATGAAATGCTAATTAGAATCCTTCACTCCTTCCTAAATAGTGTCCTGAGTATGGCACTAAACTCAGTTAAGTTCTATTTAACCCATATCAGGTACTACTACTCTGGGAAAGAGTGGACCTGGGAGTGATGGCAATGAAGGAGTGCTCCACATTCTCCAAAGCTCCAGTTTACTGCAACTTCACCATCAGATTGTTTAATATCTTATCCAGGATACTCATTGAGAGAAGTCTTACCCCTCTGCAAAGAAGCAGTCTGTGTTTTGTACAGCCCCAGCCAACTGGGCAATTGACATGCTGTTAACATCACTCATAGAAGCAGCCTTCATAAATAGAAGGATCAGTGTAATTAAGGATGATATATCTTTTACCTAATAGATTTACATGTCATCATGTAAGAGTTCTAAAATAGCTTCAATAACTTTTACCAGCCCATTAGCATAATGGTTAGAGTGTTTGCACATGGTCTTATAGATCAGAGTTCAATCCCAGGTCGAGTCATACCAAAGACTCAAAAAATGGTACTTGATGCCTCCTTGCTTAACACTCAGCATTATAATGTCTGGATCAAGGAGTACCCTCTCCTACATCTTGGTGTAGTAGCTATTGAAAAGGGATCCTTTAGGTTGCCTTCGACTATAGTCAGTCAACTTATTTGTTAATCATATGATGTTCCTTCCACTTTTGCTTAAAAAAAAAAAAGAATTAAGTAATTTAATTGTTATTTATGGATATTTTCTAATTTACTGTTCTTATCAGATTTTCTAAGCTTTTTATAAATGTATTTTCTTTAAACTATCAAAGAATTTTTTTTTTCAAATAAATTGCTCTTGATATTAGACTCTGTAAAAAATGTTCATCTTTACTAATAAGCTTTTGGTGTTATTCCCATCTTTCTTTCAGTGACTCATTGGTTATTGATTAAGTAATTAGGATCCGTAATTTAGCCCTACTACAAATTTTTAGCATTTAAGAAAATTTGGTTTAGCACTTAAACAGCTAAATTTAATTTCTAAAAAAACATTTTATTCATATACATTTCCTTTGCATTTACTTTCATTAAAAACCTGCTTTCAATGACCATTAAACTCTATATTGAGTCATAATCAATTGATACACTATCAAGCGGCCAGTGGCCAGAACTATATAAACAGTTTGTTGACATGGCAGAGAGTTATGTCATGATCATCTGTTGACAGGTGTCACTATGTAAACAAAATGTTTATATTCAAAAGGAAATAGAATGCACAGGCTTTGTGATTGACACATTAAGCCTCTAGTATGATAAAAATGCTGATATAAAGAGGCCTGCAAATTTGAGAAAAAGAGAGATCAGAAGGACAAAGAAACAGGAGAGTCAGCTGAACACTTATAGTTCTGAAGTAGAAGAGGAGGTTCAAACCATAGAAGGAAAAGTTTAATTAGAAATCAGATGGTTGAAGTAAGGAACAAAATATGACTTCATAGCATCATCACAAATAAAATCTCCTATCCTATCTTACACTATTTATAGGATTTATATTATAATGAATTGCAAATAAATAAATAAAAAGGTCAAGTATTCATTTTTTCGTGTTTTTTTTTTCTTCTCTTTTGATTTATTTAGATAAAATCCTTTACCTAGACTCTCATCTGAGATGAATGAAATTTTTTTTTTTCATTTTTCTATAAAAAGCGTACTAGATTGAAAGAATATTTCTAAATATTTTATCAGTGATCAGATACAGATGAATTTCCTCAGATTTAAAATTTTTTGTCTTTAATTGGAATCATTTTGAGATGAGGCTTCTTAATCTGAGAACTAATTTTTTTATTCATTGCGGACTTTTTGTCCTCATCTTGGTAGTTTTTGTTTTGTTTCTTCTTCACTACGTTTCGGCCAAATTTCACCTCTGGCCTTCTTCAGGTGATTAACCGCAACCTCGGATAGGAATGCTGAGTCTTGTAACCATATCCCCAGTAATTACTGCCTTCCATAGTTGTTGTCTATCACACCACGTTTTTGACCAAGTAAACCTCTGGCCGGGTTGGGTAGGAATTGAAACCGCTATCTTCTGACAATGCTCACCTGGAACCGTAGAGACTCAATGCCTCTATCCGCTGCACCACAGAAATAGTGTTTATCTTTAAATGACATGTTTTTGCAATATCTATTTCCACATCTTTATATTTTGAAAGTTTATCAATTTCTTATGCTAAGATGTTTCATTATAGATGTCTATGAGATAGTATTTATGTTCTTTGAAATCTTTTATATATGGTTTATTGGCTTGTATATTAAGGTCAGAACATATGATGAAGTCTCTGATCAAAGTAACATCTTCATCTTTTAACCTACTTATTCCCCAAGCTATGGGTTAAATAGTCTCACTGCTTTTCTTTTACAAGGATGGCTTTGGCATTAAATAACTCATGATGGTTGATATGCCATTAAACTAAGAAACCAAAGCAAACCATCATCTCACAGTGATTATATTGTTTGTTCCTACTATTTTTTTTTGTGTAGCATAGGTTATAATGTTACCATATCTTCCAATACTGGTATTTTCAAACCCAACCATACCTATTTTTGAATTTATTTGTGAATAGGGTAGAACAGCCAGGTATTAAATCGTCAATAGTCTCCTCAAAGTATGTACAGAAATTATCTCATGGGTTTGCTTTGTTTTTTTTTAAATATGTGCCAGGTAAGATCTTATGCAACTTGTTTCTGGTTTTAAGCTGGACTTCCACAGTCATTCATAAGTTTTAATTTTGTCAACATTAAGGTCCTGCCCTCAGAATAAGTATTGGTTATGTAAGGGTTTTTCTCTCAAGTTATATTTCTGCATGTTTAGGCCCTTTTTTTTGCTTTTTGTTTAATGTTTTATTATTATTATTTATTTTACTCTTTCTGAGTTTTTCACACTGGTAATAACTGATGGCTTTCACTAAAGTGCAAGTGACAGCAAGTCTCCTTAGAGAACTCTTCTGAGTATTCTTGCTGATCTCAGCAGTGTTGAGATCTAGACAGCCTCATTTCTTCCTCAGATTAAAATTCCCTTATTCTCTTTTCTAGGTTCTTGGAGATTGTTCAAACTGCTCCAAAACTATGATGTCACCTTCCAATTCCACAACTTTTTTTTTATTCTTTGTAAAAGTCCAAATATTTATTGATTTTCTCACTTTCCTTTATTTTAACTCTTTAATCAGCTGGAACACCAAAATCCACTTGCTAATATGTTCATTACTTTTTAATATGTTCATTACTTTTTAATATGTTCATTACTTGTTAATCACAAGATGTTGTCTGTTAGCTGGGAGTGGGTAATCTCTATCCTAGAGAATGTGGTAGCTCTTATCTTCTAACACAGTTTCTACTTTATACACATACCATTTGTCAGTATAATCAAATTTTAGTCGTTAGCACAATTCATAGTTGATCACCTTTACCATCCAGTCATGCCGGGGCCATTTTGCTGCATTCATTAATCATGTGATTTTACTGTTTCATCCCTCTATTCACATAGTATACACTTATTTTTCTCCTGGGTCCTATCTCTTCTTCCCTTTACATAGTACTTATGGTATTATTTTGGGCTGATATCAATAATGGGTATATTTCTCTCTTTAGGTTTTCTCCTCAAAGCCATGGCTAGGTTATCTCATATGCAATGTTATCAGTTGATATTCTGAAGTGTCTATATAGTGGTTTTTCTTCCAATTTTTGTTTTCTTGATTTAGTAATTCCTGTTTTTCTGTCAGTCCTTGTATTCTTTTTGTTTTTGCTATTATTGGTGGCTTTGATTAATCTTTTTTTTTTTATTCTTATTTGTATATTGAAGCTCCTAGGTCACCATATCCACACATTTCTCAATGCTGGTAAGCTCTCTTCCACCTTTTTGTTTTATATAGTTGTCTACATTATCTTTCAGGAATAAGGCCTTGTATATTGTCATCAATTTTCTTGTTCTACAGTCTGTTTCTGAATTCCTCTCTTGTCCAGATGAAGAAGGACCCAGAGTATTTTACCAATGAGACTGCCCAGGGTTTTATTCCTTTTATTAACTTCCTATGTAAATTAGATTGTTCAGGTTTATGATATCTTCTGTTTAAATATATTTCAGCAATTTATTCATCTGTTTTATTTCTAGTTATATTTGCGTCCAGTCTTGATTCCTCAGAGACATTATTGCTTTCTTATTTCCTGTCATTATTTTCTTTTATTATTCTTTCCTCTTGTATTAATTTCATAATAGTGGTGATTGTGCTAAGTTCTGTTTGGTTGTGAATTTTTCTTATTTGGTATCTTTGGGGAGTGCATCTTTTTCAGTCTTTTTCAAACTTACCAGTCCACATATTTCAAAAATTTCTATCTGAGAATGATCCTTAGAACCATTCTTGCTTAGCCTGCAAGTCTTTGACTTGATGTGTGAAATTTTCACAATTCTTCCCATATTCTCATTATCCATTTCTTCTAGCCTCATTGTGCGAGGTTACTTTTTAAATAACAATGCATTACTCATCTATTATCCTCTCTATGGAAGTCAGACCTGACTGATATAATAAAACACTGTTTTTTCCAAGCAGTGGTCATGTCGATACTGCTATATGGATGCACTACATGGATGCTAACTAAATGTATGGAGAAAAAGATTGATGGCAATTACACAAGAATACTGTGAGCTGTATTGAACAAGTTCTGGATGCAACACCCCACAAAACAGCAGCTGTATGGCCACCTACCATCCATCATGAAGGTGCTCGTGGTGTAGTCGTTATCGCCGTAGGAAATGAACACGATGATACGAGTTCAAATCCTGGACGAGACTGATTGCATTTCACATAGCACTAATACCCTTGGGAAAGGTATGAATCCAATTATTCTCCCTCCAGCTATGGGTAAATAGTAGGACAGACTAGGTTCTTCAGCCTTGGTTAGGCAACTAGTCTAGGAGAAGGAAAACTCTGAATTCAAACCTGTTAAACTCCGCTTAAAAATTGACCTTGTGTCATATCCTGCCTGAGCGGAGGGGATGGTAAATAGTACCATCCATCATGAAAACTATCAAAGATGAACCAGACATGCAGGACACTGCTGGAGAAGTAAAGACAAACTCATAGGCGATATACTCCCGTGAACCCCTTCTCATGGATGAGCAAAGGCAGGATGACCAGCTAGAGCCTATATACAACAGCTCAGTGCCGATACAGGATATAGCCTTGAAGACATCTTGGGAGAGATGGACAACAGCGAGGAGTGGTGAGAGAGGGTCAAGGAGATCCACACTGGCAGTGCAACATGATCCTTATCCTCTCTATTCTATATTTTTTGTTGCATTATTACATTGGGAACTTAGGTGATTGTCAAGCGGTTCCTTTCGTACCGGAAATTAGAAGAGACAACATTTCAAGGATGACAAGTGAATCTCACATATTAGCCATCAGAGTAGCACCTGCTAATCATAACACACAAATTTGCCATCTAAGTCCTTAGTTTATTTGGTTTATGTTGTGAAATTTTCATGAATAGTATATTGTGGTTATACAAAACCCAAGGGTTGTTTATTAACTCTGCACCTGTATTATGCTTTTGAAAGTTTTTCATACCAGTAGTAATTAATGGCCTTCAGTGCAGTCTGAGTGACAGCAAGTCTCCTCAGCTCTCCAGGACTCTTCTAAGTATTGATCTCCACTGTACTGTGGTCTGTATAGTCATAATTCTTCCTCAAATCTCCATATCTCTATGTCTCTTTTCCTGGTTCTCTGATGCTCCAAGGGCTACAACTATGATTAGTAATTCTGTTATCTTTATGTTCATAACACTTTCAGCTCTCTAGCAAGGTTTGGGTATTTATCAAGTTTTTAATTTTCTTTTACTGTTATTCTATGATTTACTGGAACAGTGAAGTATAGTAAGTAACTAAAACTAGGCCTAGTCATTGTCATTATTATTTTATTAATTTTGTTATTAACTGTTTTCCTGGCACACACTTTGCCAAAATTAAAAAGTTTACTTCTCAGACTAATTATCAGTGATCAAAGCAAATACCCGGTTTTGAACCCTAAATTTAATATAGACATACTTTTCCTTGGGACACTATTACTACACAGCAGTGGGTTGGAAGTACATATGTATACCTAAAAATGGCCCATTAATATAAGCTATGATTATAGGAAATAAAGTTAACCCATACACACATTTTTCCTTTATGAAAAGGATTAGAACATCATTAATTTGATTATACACTGGATAATATCTGATATAAAATTGTGTACAAACATAGGTGGTTGCTCAGTAGCTCATACTTAATAGTGAAACTGCAAAAAGCAGTTAGGTTATCCGTCAGATGCACTGGTTCACAAACCTACATACTCACATGGATTTTACTCAGAGTCCCAGCTTATTATAAGGGTCAGCTTTAGAGTTTCTTGTGGCTGATCAGACTTACTCCTTTTAAATTCTAATATTATTTATGTGCTACTGTAAGAAAAATAAGCATATAGAAATAAAATGTTTATTACAATATTCAGATAAAATGAATCAGTTTCAAAGTTACATATTTACTTACACTTTAGCAGATTATGTGACATATGCAGGCAAAGTTGAAAGTGTCTGGTCAAGACTTTGACAGCTACAATTCAGTGAGGGTAGAGGAGAGGTTCTCAATAGCAACATAAATATTATGAAGAAAGCAAGGAAAGTGAAGAATAGCTAATCTTATGACAGAAGGAAAGCATGATCTAGAAACTCCTTTGAAGCCTTATCTTAACCCAATTACCTTTTCTCTTAGACCCTAGCCATTGTGAACATTTCGACTTGTAGAATTTTCTTATTTTGTCTGTTTTTATCCTTTTTTCTTACATCTATTTTTTTACATGAGGCTCTGTTGATCATTATCAATAATTCTGACCGGTATTATCTTTCAGCTTTCTAATTCTCATTGTTCTTTATTACAAAAGACTGAGGTCATCACTTCTATAATAGCAAGGCATAATGTTTATCATCATGTGAAATAGAAATCCTGGATGAAATTGTTTATTTTTCACTTCACACTAATGTCTTTGAGAAAGGCAGGAATCCATGATCTCTCTCCAGATATGGGTAAATTGTATGGCAGACTGGGTTCCTTAGCAATGATTAGCCAACCAGTCTAGGAGAAGGAAATCTCAGAAATCAAACCAGCTTGACCTTCTGTCACTCCTGACTCTTTGCAGAGGGGGTTGGGTAAATTCAAACATTAATGAACATTTTGTATTAGTAACAAGAATAAAGAAAAGCAGCCAAAGTTAAGAGGATGAAGAATAATTCCTGTTTATACTTGTAAAAACACTTTGGTCTCAACTCAAATAACAGGCACCCACTAGTTGTAGGCACCCTTGGCAGCTGCCTATGCTGGCGGTACCTTGGACCTGCTCAGAATGTTATTGATCTAACTTCATAAATTCTACAACTGATAGTCCAGCAAATTCATTGATCAAGAAGAAGAATTCAAATCTGACAGATATTGGTGAAGCAAACTTCCACTTGGTTAGTTGTGAGGCCATTATTGCATCCAATGTCATAATAATGTCCATTAAGAGGAAAAGAAATTTCTGCTTAGATTAGTTGTATCAATATCAAAAATAATGAATAGTATATATTTCTGGTCAGGTTATATGGCATAGATATATTGCCTGGAATAAAATATCTTCTATGATCATTAATAATCTGAAAGATTAAAAAAAAATGAATTTTCAAAATTCTTATTCTTGGTAAAAACATGACTTTTAATGAAATATTTATTATTTTATATTTTAACAAGATTCTATGAATATTGAAATATAAACATGACATGAATGCACAACCAAAAAGGAAGGTATGAATTCATCTCTCTTGCCCCCAGCTATAGATGGTAATTTACTAAGCTTTTTGCTTAGATGTGGCACAAGGCCATATGAAAGTGGCACCCAGTGAGACTCGAACTCACTCGTGTAGGTTTGCTAGTCGAGCTTGCTAACCATTACACCACCAAAGGCGCCTCCCCCCCAGCTATAGATGACTAGTTAAGTAAACTGGGTTCTCTAGCCTTGGTATGGCAACTTGTCTAGGATGAGGAAAATTCTGAATTCCAACCTCTATTAATGTGGCAGGATAACCTGATATGTTGCAGCAGAAAAAACAGGACCTGAAGTCCCTAAAAGTAGTTTGATGTTGTATAACTGTGTTCTAACAGTGTCTGCTGTGATAAGCTAATGCTAAAACTGTATAGCACCCTGACCTTCCCTTGCACTGAACTCATGTTGTAAAGAGGAGAGACCTGCAGCATGTGCAACTGCCAATCTCTGATACAACCTTTCCCAGGACTCTGCTCAAATCCAGGTGTGGATCCATAATCTCACATGACTGATAGTAGCCATACTTCAATACCTACTCATGATCATCTAACTTATAGTTTAGCACAGTGTTTATCATCATAGGAAATGGAATCCATGACCTGAGTTCAAATTCTGGATGAGGCTATTTGGATTTCACTCCATGCTAATACTCTTAGGAAAGGCATGACACCATCTATTCTATCACCAGCTACAGGTAAATAGTAGAGCTGACTAATTATCAAGCCTTGGTTAGGCAACCAGTCTAAGAGAAGGAAAACTTGAAATTCATACCAGCTTTACTCAGCTTAAAAACTGACCTTGTATAACAACCTACCTGTGGTGGAGAGGTTGGGCAAATACAGACATATACATGGACATCACTAAAGTTAAGCAGGAATGAGCTTGATCAGTACTGAGAAGGGTAACCACTTATAAACAGCAGGTATTGTAAGCTGCCTGTATGCAAGCTAAGCTAAAATTGGTAAATAACAACTTATAGCTAGCCATGTAAAAAAAAATATGGATCTGATCTCATCTGTTCTATGACTTATGAGGGCAAAAATATTTTTGTACTTCATATCACAGTCATTATGTTTGGCAAGAAATGATATATTTTGCTATCTGGTTACCTCAAATAATCTTGGAGGTCAATCTTACATGTTGCAGCCTGATTGATTGATTTTAACAACATGTCAATCCATTTAGGGTTATTTTATACCTAGAAATTAGAGAATCACATTCATTATACATTCATATCTAGATTTTTTGTGTAGTTTTTTTGTTCAAATACAGATAATTTTTAAACAGATCTATTTGACTCATAGATAGGACCCTAACAGGTGCTACCAGTCTGGATCATAGTGGATCTGGGAGTAATGGCAATGAAAGAGTTCTCCCCACTTCTCAGATCTCTGGAAATGGAGCCTTACCATTAGATGCAGTTTAGTGTTATACCCAAGACAAACCCTTTTGGAAGGGGTCTTACATATATTAAGACCCGCTGAGAAGACAGGTTGCAGCGTGAGGTTGAGATCTTTTCCTTTCATCATGATCCACACACACAACTTAGACATTGTAGTATAGATTTTTTTATCTGACTTTTCAAATTAATACATATTGGTTATTTTCTCTTTATTTAAATCTAAAATAAATTTTCTTGTTTAAATGTTCTCTTTAAATAATTAAATTCATTCATTGTTTATATAAATAAATTGATTAATAATCCTGTTTACCAATTTATTGGTAAATAGGATTATTAATCATTTGTTTGCACAGAGTAGTAGTTTCAAGTATAGCTTACACTAATAGCTTTATTTGTACACATTTAAGTGGTTTCAAGTATTGCTATTCAACTCTAATAATTCTATTAAACTCTACATTCATTTGCACACAGTTAAATGGGTTTAAATATTGCTATATAACACCAATGTATTTATTTGTACACACTTAAAAGGTTTCAATTATTGCTATGTAACACTAACAATTCAAGTTAACATCAGTCATTTGTCTGCAAACAGTTAAATGGTTAAACAATTCTACTTGACCCATAGATGGGACCCTGTCAGGTACTACTGCTCTGAGTCAGAGTGGAACTGGGAGTAATGGTATTGAAGGGGGCACTCCACATTCGCCAGAGCCCAAAACTGGAACCTCACCATTAGATTGTTTAGTGTCATATCCAGGCTATGTATTGTGGGGAGGGGGTGTCTAACCCCTCTGCAGAGATGCAGTCGGTATATTCTACATTCCCAGCTGACTGGGCTCTGTTCATATAAATTAAAACTACATTTAACTACTTCTTCAGTAATTAAAATGTAATAATTTATCAATATTTAAAACTCCACAACTTACTATTGATTCAGATATACAAAGTACTTCAAAAATGGTAAAACCATCTTCTTGACAACTTCTGTTTAAACTATTTTAAATCTAAAAACTATTTATATATCTATTTAATATTATATATATATATATATATATATATATATATATATATATTACAATCTGTTAAAACTTTCTCAGAGATTTTCTGGATGACCAAATTAAAAAGCTTTGTTGACATCATCAAGAACTTGTGCAATTAACAAAGATGGCTGACTTGAGCTCTTTTAGTCTTGCACGGTCCCAATCTTATGAAATTTATCAAACAAAGAAAATATTTTTGACTTGTTGGTAAGTGTAGATTGAGGAAATTTCACATTAAATTTCTCTCTCATGTTTATAAGATTTATACACAAAAAATCTTTTAAAAATCTTCTTCCTTAGGAAAACATTATAGTTGATATGATATGATATAAAAGAGTAGAATCTCGAATGAAGTTAGGACTTGATACAATGATTATTATTGCTAAATTCTGTTGTTTCTTAGTGCAGTGTTGCTGGATCACTAATATTGTTACACAGAATTTATGTGTGTATAAATTCTATCCTGTTATCCTTAGGGTTGCATTTTTTATTGGAATGCTTCATTTGTATAGAGTGCAAATGAAATTGTCCTTTAGAAACCATGTGAATTTCTTTCTTTATGAGTCTATCTAACTTTCTTGTTCTAAACACCACCAAATTAATATTTTTCAAACTTACAAATTTCCAGAGGAAATGAAGGTTTTTACCATTTTAATTTTTTTTTTTAAATACACAAGAAAAAGAAATTTGTCTATGCAAACAGTATAGATTGAATCTGGACTAAAATTTTGCTTTCCATATAGATATTGATATATTTATCTTTATTTTACTTTGTTAAAAATACAAGACTTACATCATCTTAGCACTGAACTTTGTAAAGTTTATCTTTTTTTGGTTACTCCTACTGATAGATAGTATCAATTTAGATTCATTGATTTATTAATTTTAACAGCATATCAACCTAACTAGGGTTATTTCATGTCTAGAGGTTAGAGAATCACATTCATTGTACTGTAACATAGGACCAACATGTTGTGCTTTAAAGAAAGAAGTCCACCGAAAAAGAAATACTCAAAATATAGCAGTCGTTTATTATTCACTTAGGGCAACTCGAAAAGTTCATTTTAGTTATGTTCTTCTTCTCCCTTCCTCTTGGTGGTGACAACAGTGTGGGTGAGAGCTGGCTATTGACACACGCCTATCATAGCAGACTAGGTAGGACAGGTCGAGGCCTCAGAACCTTTGACTCACCTGTTTTGAAAGCTGCCTTCAACTCTCCCAAAATCTCCTGACTTGTTTTCTTTTATAGAGATTTTGGGGAACAAATCGAAGATCCCCGAATGTTCGATGTCACCCGTGAAACTGTCGTGAAACACGTGATGATTCATCTGTGATTATTTTAAAATCACGTCTAACTTTGCAGGTCATTCTGCCCGCATGCGCTAGTCTCGTGACACCTTCACTGATTGACGACAGTGCCCGTCCGTAATATTACAGTACATTTGTAGTTACATTTTTTGTGTAGTTGTTTCTTGAGAGTTTTTTTCTTTTTTGCACCCCCCCCCATCTAATACAAATAATTTTTAAACAAATGGAGTAAGAGTAGACCTGGGAATAATGGCAATGAAAGGGTATTCAATAGATCCCCAGAAGTGGAGCCTCATCATCAAATGCAGTTTAGTGTTATACATAAATTTAGAGTACATCCTCCCTTCTTTCTCTTTCTTTTTGCATTTGAGTTAAAGCACCCTTTTTCTTTCACAGGTATAAATTTTGTTTTCTTCCTTCCTTGATAAAATATTCAGCTGATAAGCTACTTTTCTCTGGCAATTAAATAACATGTTGTATAGAGAGTTATGAAGAATTTGATGTTAGCTTTTTAATCAAAATATAAATTGTATAAATAGTATAACTTGACATGAGGCATAATATTCACTGAATTCTGCCTTTAAGTAAATGATTATTATATAGAATATCATTTGAATATAATGTTCTATTGTAGGTGGTTGGGAGCCTTTTTCATCTTTAAAGGAAATTTATTGTCTACTAATATGGCTGAACTCAATATATTTGTAGTATGTATGCATTAAAATTTAAGTTTAAACTTTTTGTTTGTTACTTAGTCCAAGTTTAATTTATATATCACTTGGTTGGGTTTCTTTACTTTATGGCATATCAAACCTTGGATTTTATTTAGAGTCAAAGCTATCTGTAGAATAATAATAACAGCAACAACAATAATAACAACAATAACACTTACTAGCCTAGGGGTTCCAACTATTAAACTGAAGTTGGTATATATACAAAAACACATCCACTCATAGACCAGCAGCTAATCACAACCCAGAGAATGGACTTGCCCACATGTGCATAGTAGAATGCCCCAATGAGCTTTAAAATAAGGCTCTTTCTTCTGGAGATCACTTTTAGATTTGTTACACAGTTGGGTGCTGACTCTGACAATTCACCAAACTCCATACCATCCTTGTAGAAGAACAGCAGGAATACTATATAAGCCATAGCTGGGGATATAAGAAGGTTTATACCTTTCCTAAGAGTATTACTCTAAAAGTGAATTTAATAGTATGACTGGAATTTGGATCTTTTTCTTCAAGGCTGCATTCTAGCATTTTAACCATGCAGGAACTCCCCTATATATTACTTAAAAAAAGGAAAACTTTACTAAGCTTTTAATAACATTTTAGATGCTTTTTGTGAGAAAAGATTTGGATATCATGTTTTAAAAGCAGAGATGTGCAATTTTAATTGGTCTTTAGACAAGATCATGAAAAACTGCACTTGATGATTTAGAAGGGTGAAATTCCCCCCACTCTCATCCTAGGCAGATATTCCAGAGTGCATCACATTTCAGCAACTGGAATAACATTAAATTAAGCTGTCAATCTTATGATAAATCATAAACCCACTGGATGATTGAAAAGATGTAACAACCCACCCCACCTCAAGAAATATATTTGACTAACAAGGCAAATTAACTGTAAAAATCAAATGAATTAAACAAAATCCTTTCACCAGTCAAGGAGTGGGTTATCTTTCCATGTTTAAAAAGCCAAATTGAAATTTATTCTCTGCTAAAAGGGCTGCACTAAATAAACATTTAATTTTTACAATAAAATCAAAAGTTTAAACTTTTAGTTTATAATTTATTCCAAATTTAATTAATGTATACTACTTAAAAGAAACTAATTAGTGACTTTTTTAATTGCTTTTTATGAGAAATTATTAGAATATCTAGTTCTAAACTAGAGGGGCACTGTTTTAATTGATCTTTCAACAAGTCCATGGAACCAAACTGAATTTACTTAGAAGCTAGATAAGCTATAGGTTAGGGCCACACACCTTTGGGGGCCTCATTTTTTTTATATCTTTTTATCTTATCATTAGTATTTATTCTTTAACATTGATTTATCAAAAATTATATATATATGTACATATAGGCCCATTGGCATAATGGTTAGAGTGTTTGCAAATGATCTGGGAGACTGGAGTTCAATCCCAGGTTGAGTCATACCAAAGACTCAAAAAATGGTGTGTGTGATATCTCTTTGCTTAACACTCAATATTATAAGTTTCAGATCAAAGGTAAGAGGAGCAATCCAGGGAAAGGAGTATTACTCTCCCCTGCTCCTTGGTGTAGTAGATATTAAAAAGGGAGCCTTCAAGTTGCCCTTGACTACGGTTGGCCAACTTAACTTATACATATGTATGTATAAATTTTTTTCTTTATAATTCAGCATTTCATGCAGGGCTGGACTATCACCCACTGAGACTGTAAGCTGAAAAAATTATTATTTTTGATATTAATAGTAATTATAAAGAAAAAAAAATATATATATAATTTTTTCTTTATAATTATTATTACTATAAAAGATATTTTTTATAGTTCATTGCCTCAGTGAGTGATTACTCAGCCCTGCATGAAAGACTGAACTTGATTGCTATTCTGATTAAGACTATACAAATACCCAGTTTGTTCATATTTCACTGCTGTCCAGTTTCAAAGATTGTAACTTTTAAAACAAAGAGATACAATGGAATCTTTAGATTTTACTTCTCTACATGCACATTATCAAATGGAAATAAAATCATTATCTCTCTCCCATAGAAGTTATAGTAAATATAACAGGTGTTATGGGACAAAGGTAGTATTTATCTATTTATTTCTGATATCAATTCATTAATCAACTGAAGAAAATATTAAGTACAAATATCAGAAAATTATCTATCTATCTATCTATCTATCTATCTATCTATCTATCTATCTATCTACTTTCCTTGTCCATTGTAGACCCCAAGTCCTTTACCTTTTATGAATCACTATATTCTAAGAATGGTTTTTAGCATAAATGATTGTGGACTGCCAGAAGTTCTTGATGTTGCTCAGTTGTCAAATATGACCTAATAGTTTTGTTTGTTTGGGTTTTTTTTGCTTTTGTTTTATTACATTTAAATGAATAAATTTTACTTTTTGTATAGTTCCTATTGTATATAATTGTATTTACATTTTTTTTTTCTTATTTTAAAGATACAAATCTCTATGTAAATTAATAAAAAAATTCATTTTTATCTGAATTTTGATTTTATCTTAAAGGTACATGTCTGAAGATGAGTTCTACAGATACAGAAAAAAAGAGTATTTGATTTTGATATTTTCAGTATATACTTTAAAAATATTTTGGTAATAAGTTGAACAATTATGTAAAGTTTTTCAATTTAAAATGGAAAAAAAATATTAAAATGTTGTCATCAAAAAATGTGACCAAAAGAGTTTATACTAAAAAATGACTTCTTAAATAGCACATGTAGAATCCAGGACATTTATCTGATTAAACCTAAAATCAAAATATCTACTCTGCCTAAGGTTTCAATAAAATTTACATTTCTTAATTAATCTAACTGTGTTATTCAATAACGCTCAGAATCTACCAAGTATGTATTTACCCAATTTCTTCTTCATGGTCAAGAAAACATGCCTCACAGTTTTTCAGTAGAGCATCAGACTTTTAAGTATACTAAATCTAATCATGATCAGGAGGCAACACAAGGTCAATTTTTAAGCAGAGTTCAGTTTGAATTCAAATTTTTTCCTTCTCCTAGACTGGTTGTTCTTGCCAAGGTGAAAGAGCCCAGTCTGCTCTAATATTTACCTATAACTATAGAAGGGAAAACATGGGTTCATGCTTTTCCAATGGCATTTGCATAAAGTGAACTGCAAACAGCCTCATCCACAATTTGTAGTTGGAGCTCGAAGTCCATTTCCTTGGACAATAATTATTATAGCATGCATAGTTCCACAAAACCTGCCAAGTAGATTTAGAATAAAGAATTTTAAAATGTTTAAACAAACCTATTTGCCAGAAATTATACTTTCTCCCTTAGATTAGGTAGCCCAGGTGACTGGGGCTGTAGAATACACTGACTGCATCTCTGCAGAAGGGTAAAACTCCCCCAACAAGTGTTCTGGATATGATACTAAATAATCTGATGGTAAGGCTCTAGTAATGCTAGAGCTTTGAGAAATGTGGAGATTTTTTTAAAGTCTTGAAAGGAAAGAATTATGAAGTTTACTGAAATATGGTAGAAGACTAGAATAAAATAGTAAATATATCTGCCATAACAACTACATTTTAGAAATGACTCATCATAACAAGAGTTTTGTTAGAGCAGAAGCA
This sequence comes from Sepioteuthis lessoniana, assembly GCA_963585895.1. NCBI lineage: Eukaryota > Metazoa > Mollusca > Cephalopoda > Myopsida > Loliginidae > Sepioteuthis > Sepioteuthis lessoniana. The sequence continues at coordinate 104,943,435 of OY757908.1, forward strand.
TTAAAATGCTCCAACTTTGCAATTTTCAAGGCAATTTGCAACTTAGTTATATTATTTTGTAGATTGATCAATTAATTGGTTTTAATGGCATGTCAACCTGTCTAGAGTTGTCTATTTGATTTCTATCAAATAGACAACTCTAGACAGGTTGACATGCCATTAAAACCAATTAATTGATCAATTTACAAAATAATATAACAAAGTTGCAAATTGCCTTGAAAATTGCAAAGTTGGAGCATTTTAATGCTTCTGCTCTAACAAAACTCTTGTTATGATGAGTCATTTCTAAAATGTAGTTGATAATGAAGATAGATGTTTACTCAATATATATCTGGGGATAATAACTGTTGAGCCCAGTCTGCTGGTGCTGTAGAATAAACCAACTGTATCTCTACAGAGGGGTAACACTCCTCCAAGTTACCTGGATAACATTAAACAATCTGATGGTGAGCTTTGGGGAATGTGGATAACCCCTTCATTGCCATTGCAACCAGGTCCACTCTGGCCCAGAGTGATAGCACATGATAGGGTCCTATCTATGGGTCAAATAGAACTAAACAGTGTGATTATGCTTAACTGAATTGTTTGAACTAGACATATTTTGACATTTAAACTGCATACTTGTTCTAAACTGAATAGTTTGAAATAGAACTTTTTTTGACCTTTAAACTACTTACTATGCTAAACTGAATTGTTTGAAATAGAACTGTTTTTACATTAAGCTGCATGTAGTTTAGGCAACTGAAATAAATTTCAAACCCTCAAAAGCAAATTATACCTACATAACTTTACTTAATCTTGTTAAACTCGACTGCAGAGGTGTATCTCCTTGAAAATCTTTTTTTAAATATTTCTACATAAAATTACATAAAGAGATAACTATATAAGAACTTATGCTGTCAGTGTATTATCAGCCTTGCCAACAGAGCAGTCTTTTACACGAGAAACCGTCATTGGATCATGATAATACATACATAGTATAGAATTTAGAGCCTTGACTAAATGAGGAAAGCATGAAAAGAGACAACTTGAGCAATTTTATATATAGAGATTGAAAAGTTCACTAAAAACATCAGGTATCTCTGCTAGTAAAGCAATGTTACAATTCTGAAAATAATTTTGCTATTAATTTTGATGATGAAAAATCAACACAGTTAATTTAAATTCTCATAAATTTAATTTTCTCTGGTAAATTTTTTTTCATCTTGTCCTTTAAAATAAAATCTAAGGTCAGTTTTAGAACTAATGATGGTTGGTTGTTTTAATGATTGCTTTTGATCAATTTTGTTGGGTTACTTTTTATTTATTTTCTTTTAAGTTTTTGATCACTGTTTTTAATCAAGTCATCAGTCTGTTGATTGATTCTGCTTCCTACTGTTAAGGTTTCATTAGGGAATGTTTCTAGTCATTTTTAAATAATTATTTTTTAATTTATTATCAGATAAATGAAATCAAATTTTATACATATATATACATATATATTTGATATCATTTATCTGATAATAAATTATATATATATTATTATACATATACATATATAATGAATAAATATATATCAGTTTTTATATATATTTAATAGCATGGATGCTTATCTACAGCCACTGGTTTCATACCATGTTTACCTGTCAATTTTGATGATTGCCATGTAAAAATGGCATAAAACCAATGGTTGCAGATAAACATCCATGCTATTAAATATATGTAAAAACTAATATGTATTTATTTATTATTATATTATGTAATAGCTCTATCACAAACATTGAACACCCTCCAAATTATACCACATTTGGTCTACCACTAACCCATCAAGTGAGATAGTGACAACCACTACCTGTTGTTATATATATATATATATATATATTTGATTTCATTTATCAGAGAATAAATTTTATATATATATATATATATATATATATATAGGCCCGTTGGTATTGTGGGTAGAGTGTTTGCCAATACCCTGGGAGTCCGGGGTTCAATCCCAGGTCAAGTCATACCAAAGACTCAAAAAATGGTACTTGATGCCATCTTGCTTAACATTCAGCATTATACGGTATGGATCAAGAGTAAGTGGAGCAATCTAGGGAAAGGAGTATTGCCTTCCCCTACACCTTGCTGTAGTAGCTACTAAAAAGAGAAGCTTTTGGGTCACCCTTGACTATGGTTGCCAATTTTATATAAAGCTGCTGTGTATGTCTGTTTATTTGCTTGGTTCAGTTTGACCCCTCCAAATCAGTGGGATGCAACACAAGGTCAATTTTTTGAGTGAAATTTTGCAGGTTTGAATTCAGAGTTTTCCCTCTCCTACACTGGTTGCTAAACCAAGGTTAAAGAGCCCTGTCTGTCTTACTATTTACCCATAGCAGGAAGGAGAATAGCTGGATTCATACCTTTCTCAAGAGTATTAGTGCTATGTGAAATGTGAACAGCCTCATCCAGAACCACTTTCCGAAATTTTAAGAAATTTTTTCAAAAATAAGATGAATATATTTGCATATAAAGTGATTTATTTCACAAAACTGAATCTTGACTTTTTTCATGCAAGTTTCTTTTTCTTTGTTTGGTTATTGTAAGGTTATCTCATGTTAGTTTTTATGAAGTATATCTGTTGTTAATTATTCCACAAATTTGTTAATAGAAATTAGTGACATTATTCATAGTTCAAGTTTGGACAAGTATTATGCATGTATTCCATGGAATTTCCACATCATTTTATAATGGTCTGATTTTTGTATATTTGTTACGATAACAATAAAATAGCACTCGAGCAAAATTTTTGATAGTGTCAAAATGTTTTAAGAGAATTAAGGAGTTTCCAATCCTATTTGTAATTTAATAATTATAGTGTGTATCTTTATTTGTGAATAATAATTCCCATATAGAAATAATTGTTAATCCTAATCATTTGCAGTCTATATCATAATTATCTGATTTTTATATATATGTTAGTGTAACCTAACAAAAAAGGCACATGATATTGAGATTTTTATTTGTACAATATCATCAAAATGCATTGACTTAAAGAATAAAACAATTTTGAATATAATCTAAAACTTAATATCAAGGTAATATTGATGTCACGCGCAGTGTTTGTCAGATTTTCTGGTCATGGTAATTCAATTTATAGTATATATTTCCTCTGCATTCTGTGGTCACTAGTTCAATCTTCTGTGGGGGAGATCATGGAATACACTCCTGATGAGATCTAATAAAGTCGAAACAGTTGTCCAGTGGTTTCATATGTTACACGCAGTGCTTGCCAGATTTTCTGGCCATGGTAATTCAATTTATAGGGTAATATTTACATTTGTGCAGAACCTGACCAATAATTTATCAAGGAAGATAACTGTTAAATGCTAATTACAGAGTACTTTTCCTGATTTATCTACTTGGAGTTAATTGTACTCTAAATTCTAAAAATAGGATGACTCAATATTGAGCTTATTATCTGCCAAAATCAGCCTTTTATGTTGTTACTTACAATATAAATTCAGAAAATGAAATCTTACTGTATTTACCGAACCATGCCACCATGTGTAGGATGTGACACTAGGTCAGTTTTTAAGCAAAGTTGGTTTGAATTCTTTGAGTTTTCCTTCTCCTAGACTAGTTTCATAACCAAGGCTAAAGAATCTAGTCTACACTACTATTTACTGATATCTAATTCTTGTTTTTGTGGAGGGAAAAAGAAAAAAAATGTGCATTTTTTTCTTTTTTTTTCAACTGTATCATGAAAATCATTAAGTATAATTTATTTTGGTATGATTTTAATTTTTTTTGAGTAATAGATCCAATAAGTAAACATGTCAATCTGATTATGAAAACTGTATTTTTTTTCTGATATGATTATTTAAAGTACATATCTAAACACTGAAACTAGTTCTATAGTCAAAGCCACATTAAATTTTCATTAAAAATTTTAAATAGTTTAATGATTCAAAATGATTATTTGATTCAAAACTGATGTTGAAAAAACATTTTAGATACATGGCTTAGTCATAGTAAGGTCAATATTAACATTAATTCAATAATTTGAAATCTAATCAGCCAATTTTTCTTAACAAATTGTTTCCTTTCAATTTCAGCTGTCATAATGATTTGACACAGTCTTTTCCAACTCAAGGAGTTTTATCATCGCAAACAGCAACCCAACTGAACTATGTTGATATTGGTGTATGTGGTACTGTCTGCTGTACATTTGTGTTTTGGTGCAGACCTCACCTATTATGTGGAGGAGAGCAAAGGACCTGATACCTTTATTGGAGATATTGCTTCTGACTCAAATGTAATGGACAACATTCCACTCCAAGACTATAACCTAATCAAATTCAGCATTCTACAACAGTCGGGAGATGGCAACTTCAAACTGTTCAAGAGCACTGGAAAACTCTACACTGCCCGAATACTTGATGCCGAGTATTTGTGCAAGCGTAACAAAGAATGCTTTGAGATGGTTGATGTGGCTGTTCGCAAGGCAGATTCATTCATGATGGTGCTAGAAATTAAGGTGGTCATTGAAGATATCAATGATCACCATCCGGTCTTTCCAAAACATCAGATCGATATGCAGTTTGAAGAAAATGATAAAATGGGTACTAAAAATTGCATTCCAAATGCTATAGACAATGATATTGGTATAGATAATTCTCAAATTGATTATGAACTTGTGAGAAATATAAGTGAACCATTTACTCTTGTTGTTTCTAAAAGAATTGACGGTACTTCAAAACTGTGTATTAGCCTAGAAGATGATCTTGACCGGGAACTGAAAGACTCTTATCATGTATATGTGATTGCAAAAGATAGGGGAAATCCTCCAAAACAAGGTATTTTAGACATTAATATTTCAGTAAAAGACATCAATGATAACTCCCCTGTCTTCTCTCAAAATGTTTACAATGTAACTGTGAAGAACGAACCTAGTGAAATGTCTCCAATTGCCTCACTGTCTGTCAGAGATTTGGATTCTGGGAAAAATGGTGAAGTTAGGTTTCACTTCAGTTCTGAAACATCCTCCACTGCCAGAAAACACTTCAAAATTAATGAACTCACAGGGCAGATTTTTCTTCAAAGAAAGTTCACATCAGGACAAGAACTTTTACACAAGTTGTTCATTGAGGCCACAGATAAAGGCAGACCCCCTCTGACTTCCATTGCAATGGTTGTTGTGAATGTGATTTATCGTCAAAACATTGCTCCCACCATTGACGTGAACTTTGTCTCACCATCTATAGGAAACACAGCCACTATTTCTGAAGATATTAAAGTTGGAAGTTTTATTGCTTATGTTAAAGTCACTGACCATAATGCTGGCCAAAATGGAGATGTCAACTGTGACCTTGACCATGACAAATTTCGACTGCTGAGCTTAGGCACCAAAAAATACAAAGTTGTTGTAAAAAGTCCAATTGATCGAGAAACAGAAGACAGGCACTTCATAACTATTACCTGCCAAGATCATGGAGACCCACCTCAACGTAGTGTAAGTAATTTCTCTGTTAATGTTTTAGATATCAATGATGTCCGGCCAGAGTTTTCTGATAGGACTTATAAATTTTTTGTTCGCGAAAATCAGAAACCAAAATATCCCATTGGCCGTATCAATGCAACTGATGCTGATCTTGGCCCTTCTGGGACATTAACATATTCGATGATGACAGACAATAAACAATTCTTGCCATTTAAAATTTCAGAAGATGGTCTAATTTCAACTATCATGTCTCTTGATCATGAGTTTCAAAGTGAGTACAAATTTCAGGTCTTTGTAAGAGACAATGGTATTCCATCATTAAACAACACCGTGAATGTTGTCATTGAGGTAAATGATGAAAATGATAATGCTCCTTATTTTACATTTCCCACAGTTAACCCTTACACTCTGGATGTTCTCTACTACCCACATGAAACAAAGAACATCACTGTGCTAAAGGCATCAGACAAGGACAGTCTGGAAAATGCATTTCTGAAATTTGAAATAATTAGTGGCAATAAAGATAAGATCTTCTCAATCAAGCGCTATTCGGGTTTATTAACTTTTACACACGAAGCTACTGCACAAGATGCTGGTACTTATGACCTCCAGTTTGTCGTCAAGGACAGTGGTATCCCAGTTCTCTCGGCAACCACTAACCTAACTTTAATACTCACTGTGAGTAATACAACATCTAAAATGTTTAACTCATCACGCACTAAATTAAACAACAGAGTCCATCAGTATTTACTCATTGTTATTGTGATGGTTGCCGTCACTCTAGCTGTGCCAATTACAGCGGGCCTTTCAATCTGCTGTATCCGATGCAATGACAGCAGGAGAACGCCTCAAAATGGCGGTTTGAAATTTTCTAGAAAACAGTTTAATAAACAGAAGGATCTGATAGTTCACCCACATTTGGCAGCTGCCTGGTCTGAAGTCCCTGTGGTGAGGGCATCCAGCTCAAATACAAGCACAATGAGGAAAGGTTCAACATTAACGTTGAAAAAAGCTACAGATGTGATATATCAGGTAAATAATCTTTTTATGATTTCATGAAAACATATATTTGACTTTTTTTTTATTTTTGTACTGAGATGAAGGTGGTATAATGGTTACTTACTTACTTACTTACTTGTATCAGCTTTCACCCTGGTCAGGCTGAACCGGCTTCCTCCCGAGCAATGTTCATTGAAGAAGATACTTTGGGATTTGATTGAGGGAAGGGTCCCAAATCCTACCTGGATAAATGCCTTGTTTGCCACAGATTTTCCACAGACGCATTGACAGAGCGACCTGAGGCCGCCGGTTGCCAGAACAGACACCTCCTGGATTTTTACCAGAGTATAATGGTTAGGAGGATGAAAGATAGAATCATCAATACAAATTTAAATTTCAACCAAAGCTGTTTGCATTTACTTTGCACGAATCATCTCATACCCTATCCCATAATTTGCCAGGTTGCCATACTGAGCAATTCCCCTTTATGACATCTCTTAGGGCAATAGTAATAATACTAGTCAGTATCTATCTCTTCTCCAAGTAACTGGCAGCAGGTTATACTGGGTTACATGGTACCAGTAGCAAGGAACAATCCCTGACCTATGCTGCTGGTTTTAAATTCAGAGTTTTTCCTTCTAGACTGGTTACCCTACCAAGGCTGAAGAACCTAATCTACCCTACTATTTACCCATAGCTGGGGGAGAAAAGATGGATTCTTAAATTTTCCAAATTCTAGCGCAAAGTCAAACAGAATAAGCCTCATCTGCTAAACTCAGCTTGTTGGTGGGGGTCTTTTTTCTATGACAATAACCATTATGCCACCGATTGAGAAATCCAACTTTTCTGCTCCAGTCTGTAGAATTATAAAACAGACTGGGGTATTTAAATGATGAAAAATAAGTTTAAAATCAATTTTCACTTTAATTTCTAACCATTAAGCATATTATTTTTCAGCACTTTCCTTGTATTCAAGAGCATGATTTTGTTTTATTTTGTGATCTAAGAAGCTAAAAGTCCAAACTTGTGTTTTGTATTATTGAATGAATTTATGCTGGTTATAATTTACTGGCCATATTGGTGCTAGAAAAGATGTTTAATCATTTTTTACTCATTAAGTTCCAATAATCACATTAGTATATCCACTGATACACTAACACTGAATAAACAGAAAGAAAATATGAGATAAGCTCATATAAATGATTAAAACATTTCTTAGGCATGTATAACAATATCATCATCATCATCATCATCATCATGTCGTGCTGGTAGCACGGATATCCCTGACCCTCTCTGGCCACTTTTCCCTATCGTTCATCGCCTCAGGCAGGTCTTCTGGACAACATCCCATATCCTCACATAGTTACTGAATGTATGTTCGTGCTGGTCGTCCTGTTTTTGCAAATAACAATATAACAAACGTTAAAACAATTAATGTCCCAAAACAAATACATTACACATTTTGTTCCAAGAACAAACAGTGTATAAAAGGAGAGATCAAGAAGGATAATGTAAATATCTTACTTATCTTCTACTTTCCCAATGAGGTGAAATAGAGTACCTCACTGAAGTTGAAAACAATGTCTTCATTTTGTTTGATAAACAAAAATAAAAATCATGTCCATTTTTCATCTCTTGGGTACAGACAAAAATGATCACATCTTTTCCATTCAAAGAACGAAAGCAAAAAGTGAAAGAATTAGGGCTCTAAATTCTCACTTGACCAATGGATACCTGACAAGTGAAGCCACATCCGTAATCCAAAAGAAGACAATTGTTTTTGTCTCTATACAATATCTCAATTATATAACAAAAAATTTTCAACAACACCACATAAAGATAATACAAACTATTTGTCTATCATGATAAATGAAGAAATAATAATCATCATGTCCTGTTAGCAGCACAGATTCCCTTGAGTCTCTCTCACCATTGGTAATCCCTCTAAGTCGTCTAGACGGCACCTAGTGTCCACACAGAGCCAATGAATTTAAGTTCTTGCTGATTGGCCCATACTAGTGTGTCTATATATCTCTTATATGTTTGTCCTTACTTCTTAAGGAGTGCCTAGCATTTCTTGCTGGTTGGCCAATACTGGTTTGTCTAAACATCACTAATGTGTTTGTCCTTACCTCTCAAGGAGTGCTTAACATGTCTTGCTGGTTGGCCAATACTGGTTTGTCTAAACATCACTTATGTGTTTGTCCTTACCTCTCAAGGAGTGCTTAACATGTCTTGCTGGTTGGCCAATACTGGTTTGTCTAAACATCACTTATGTGTTTGTCCTTACCTCTCAAGGAGTGCTTAACATGTCTTGCTGGTTGGCCAATACTGGTTTGTCTAAACATCACTAATGTGTTTGTCCTTACCTCTCAAGGAGTGCTTAACATGTCTTGCTGGTTGGCCAATACTGGTGTGTCTAAACATCACTTATGTGTTTGTCCTTACCTCTCAAGGAGTGCTTAACATGTCTTCCTGGTTGGCCAATACTGGTGTGTCTAAACATCACTAATGTGTTTGTCCTTACCTCTCAAGGAGTGCTTAACATGTCTTGCTGGTTGGCCAATACTGGTTTGTCTATACATCAATTATGTGTTTGTCTTTACTTCTTGAGGAGCGACTTGCACATCTTGCTTTCCTTGATGGTCTTTGAGATGGGAAGTAAATCACAGTATAACTGCTGTTTTGTAGGCTGCATCTTCCAGGATTTGTTCAAAACAGCACATAACATCCTTTTGCAGTTCCCATCCTGCTTTTTCTTTAAGCATTCCACTAGAGTCCAAATAGTGCAACCATACAGCAGTAACAACATGGCTTAAGCTTGAAAGAATTTGTATTTTATTCTATCAGTGAGATCAGAGTTCTATATAAGTGATAACCTATCAATATGTCCATGCTTTGCCTGTGTGTATGTTGACATTGCTTTCAGTAGATTAAATATTGCTACTGAATCGGTCTACTAATTTCAGACTCTTGCCATTTAATGGTAACATTTTGATTAAAACACATGAACTGTGTTTCATCTGATCTCAAATAGTGACCACTGCCTCTTACTTCTTACTCCAGGCTATTCAGCTGAGTCAGTTGATATCCATAAAAAACGCTCACCTTGAGCAATAGCAATTTAATCCTCTTCAAAGTACTTCACTTGGGGCCTCTCAGTATTCTTTTCACTTTTCAAAAAAATCTACAAATTTCTCTGTCAGGATCACTTAAACTGTCTCCTTAAACTTGTCCGTGGCATTTCAGTAATGATTTAAGCTTTGGGAAAAACTAGTAGCCACAGGCTACTGTATTTAGACTATAGGAAGTTGGGGTTTTGTTTGTAAAAGAACCTCTGCACAAGTCATAAATATTCTACTCAGTCACAATGCAATGGTCACACAGTAAACAAGCTCACAGGAAGATCTCTGTTTGGTTTTTGCACTGTACGATTTATCCATTGAATAACTGTCTTTTTACTCGGATTTGAATTGTATTCCAATAATAAAAGAAAACTTGAATTAGAGCTCATTAAGTTCAGACCATTTTGCTCGGTAGTTGGGGTATGTTACTATCATCAAGCAAGTCTGGGATTACAGTTCCTGGAAGTATGGACAAACCAAACTTCAAAGTCTTTCAAATATAATACAGGATTTCCCTTATTTAAAATTTACTTATATTCCAAACTCAAGAAATCTTTCTGCCAGAAACTGAATAATGGTTTGGTTTGGTTTGGTTTCTTTGTTTAATGGCATATCAACCTTTGTAGGTTATTTAATGCCAAAGCAATTCTCCGAGAAGAACAGTAGCGATACTATTCAACCCATAGCTGGGAGGATAAGGGGGTTCATACCTTTCCCAAGGGTATTAGTCCATAAGTGAATGTATTAGATTGAAATATTTGATATCACATAACCATATACATATATATATAGGCATGGCATAACAGCTATCATATGCCTATATATATATATATATATATATATATAGAGAGAGAGAGAGAGAGAGAGAGAGAGGCATGGCATAACAGCTATCATTTAAAATGGTTTGGTTTGGTTTGGTTTGGTTGGGTTTCTTGTTTAATGGCATATCAACCTTCTTGGATAATTCAATGCCAAAGCAATCTTTCTAGAAGAACAGTAGTAATGCTATTTAACCCATAGCTGGTAGGATAAGGGGGTTCATACCTTTCCCAAGGGTATTTGCCCAAAAGTGAACGTAATAGTACGACTGGAGTACAAACTTGCTTACTAAGATTCTGCAGTCCATCGCTTTAACCATTACACCACAAAGACATCCCCACTGAATAATGTATTTATGTTTTACAGTAAGAAAAATAAATACATAAGAAGAGGCGAGATAGACAAAATACTAAGACCTTCAAATGTAAAGAGAAGAGAGAAATGAAGTAGTTAAACTGGCTATAATTTTGTAGCACAAAAATTCCCTTGAGACCTTGCCTCACCTTACTTAGCTATGGTAAGCTCATTGACTATATATCTGGGAACTCTCTTATTTTGGCTGTTTTTAATCTTTTTAATTCACTTTCTTGATTTTCCATTTTTTTTTTAATTCAGACTTCTTCAGGTATTTATTTTTGAAAATCGTTGAATAATATGATCCTGTTTTTCTATGTAAAACATTAAATCAATATAGTTCCATGTTGCAAGTGAGAAAATTGAATCTTTTGAAACAGATTCAGATTACACTGTTTCTCTGGTATTTCTACAATGAGGAATTATCATTATTATACACTTATGTACTTAGACTAGTGTCCTCATCTTGGTTGTTATAGTTACAATGTTTTTTTACCATTTCTAAGATGAGGAATTATCATTATTATATATTGATGTACTTGAATGAGTAACTTCTTAATATTTGTTATCATAGTTGCACAATTTTTTTCAGTTGTCTGCCAAAATTGATAACTCAGTGGGAAATTTGAACGGAACTCTTTTTTCAGTATACAGGGATAGATTGTTCTCATTCCCTTAGTTTGGGTTGGTTTAATAGAATATCAAACATTGTAGGTTATTTATTATTTAATGCCAAATCTGGTTTATACATATATATTAGATATATATGATTTGTAAACATAGGTCAACAAAGTTAAATGGTTCCAAGTATTGTTATGTATCTCTAACAATTCAATTAAACATCAGTCCTTTGTTTACACACAGTTAAATAATCAAACAGTTCTATTTCTAACAATTCAATTTAGCATAAACCAACAAAGTTAAATGGTTCCAAGTATTGCTAACAATTCAATTAAACACCAGTCATTTCTTTACACACAGTTAAATGATCAAATAGTTCTATTTCTAACTATTCAGTTTAGCATAAGTCATTTGTTTGCCCTCAGTTTAAATGTCAAACAGTTCTATTTGATCTTTTGATAGGACCCTATCAGGTGCTATG